>JASPKZ010007796.1:1332500-1768004 GCA_030220185.1 Diploptera punctata | reverse complement strand
AACCTTCAGAACCGTTACCAGTTACGCTATCTATGCTCCTAGCACAACTTCAGAAAACGTACCAGTCTACGGCTATCTATGCTCCTGCACCAACTTCCAGAACTCCAGTTACGCTATCTAGGCCCTCCCAACACAACTCAGAACGTTACAGTTACGCTTCTAGGCTCCTAGCACAAACTCAGAACGTACAGTTACGCTATCTAGGCTCCTAGCACAAACTCAGAACGTTTACCAGTTACGCTAATCTAGGCTCCTAGCACAAACTTCAGAAACGTTACCAGTTCGCTATCTAGGCTCCTAGCACAAACTTCAGACGTACCATTTACGCTATCTAGGCTCCTAGCACAAACTTCAGAACGTTACCATTTACGCTATCTAGGCTCTAGCACAAACTTCAGAACGTTACAGTTACGCTATCTAGGCTCCTAGCCAAACTTCAGACGTTACAAGTTACGCTATCTAGGCTCCTAGCACAAACTTCAGAACGTTCCCAGTTACGCTATCTAGGCTCCTAGCACAAACTTCAGAACGTTTACCAGTTACGCTATCGCTAGGCTCCTAGCACAAATCAGAACTTACCAGTTACGCTATCTAGGCTCCTAGCACAAACTTCAGAACGTTACCAGTTACGCTATCTAGGCTCCTAGCACAAACTTCAGAACGTTACCAGTTACGCTATCTAGGCTCCCTAGCACAACATTCAGAACGTTACCAGTTTACGCTATCTAGGCTCCTACACAACTTCAGAACGTTACCAGTTACGCTATCTAGGCTCCTAGCACAAACTTCAGAACGTTACCAGTTACGCTATCTAGGCTCCTAGCACAAACTTCAGAACGTTACCAGTCACGTACTAGGCTCCTAGCACAAACTTCAGAACGTTACCAGTTTACGCTATCTAGGCTCCTAGCACAAACTTCAGAACGTTACCAGTTACGCTATCTAGGCTCCTAGCACAAACTTCAGAACAGTTACCAGTTACGCTATCTAGGCTCCTAGCACAAAATTCACGAACGTTACCAGTTACGCTATCTAGGCTCCTAGCACAAACTTCAGAACGTTACCAGTTACGCTATCTAGGCTCCTAGCACAAACTCAGAACGTTACCAGTTACGCTATCTAGGCTCCTAGCACAAACTTCAGAACGTTACCATTTACGCTATCCTAGGCTCCTAGCACAAAACTTCAACGTTACCAGTTACGCTATCTAGGCTCCTAGCACAACTTCAGAACGTTACCAGTTACGCTATCTAGGCCCTAGCACAAACTTCAAGAAACGTTACCAGTTACGCTATCTAGGCTCCTAGAACAAACTTCAAAACGTTACCAGTTACGCTATCTAGGCTCCTAGCACAAACTTCAGAACGTACCAGTTACGCTATCTAGGCTCCTAGCACAAACTTCAGAACGTTACCAGTACGCTATCTAGGCTCCTAGCACAAACTTCAGAACGTTACCAGTTACGCTATCTAGGCTCCTAGCACAAACTTCAGAACGTTACCAGTTACGCTATCTAGGCTCCTAGCACAACATCTCAGAACGTTACCAGTTACGCTATCTAGGCTCCTAGCACAAACTTCAGAAACGTTACCAGTTTACGCTATCTAGCTCCTAGCACAAACTTCAGAACGTTACCAGTTACGCTATCTAGGCTCCTACACAAACTTCAAACGTTACCAGTTACGCTTCTTAGGCTCCTAGCACAAACTTCAGAACGTTACCAGTTACGCTATCTAGGCTCCTAGCACAACTCAGAACGTTACCAGTTACGCTATCTAGGCTCCTAGCACAAACTTCAGAACGTTACCAGTTACGCTATCTAGGCTCCTAGCACAAACTTCAGAACGTTACCAGTTACGCTATCTAGGCCTCCTAGCACAAACTTCAGAACGTTACCAGTTACGCTATCTAGGCTCCTAGCACAAACTTCGAACGTTACCAGTTACGCTATCTAGGCTCCTAGCACAAACTTCAGAACGTACCAGTTACGCTATCTAGGCTCCTAGCACAAACTTCAGAACGTTACCAGTTACGCTATCTAGGCTCCTAGCACAAACTTCAGAACGTTACCAGTTACGCTATCTAGGCTCCTAGCACAAACTTCAGAACGTTACCAGTTACGCTATCTAGGCTCCTAGCACAAACTTCAGAACGTTACCAGTTACGCTATCTAGGCTCCTAGCACAAACTTCAGAACGTTACCAGTTACGCTATCTAGGCTCCTAGCACAAACTTCAGAACGTTACCAGTTACGCTATCTAGGCTCCTAGCACAAACTTCAGAAACGTTACCAGTTACGCTATCTAGGCTCCTAGCACAAACTTCAGAACGTTACCAGTTACGCTATCTAGGCTCCTAGCACAAACTTCAGAACGTGTACCAGTTACCGCTATCTAGGCTCCTAGCACAAACTTCAGAACGTTTTTACCAGTTACGCTATCTAGGCATCCTAGCACAAACTTCAGAACGTTTACCAGTTTACGGCTCTCTAGGCTCCTAGCACAAACTTCAGAACGTTACCAGTTACGCTATCTAGGCTCCTAGAACAAACTTCAGAAACTGTACCAGTTACGCCATCTAGGCTCCTAGCACAAACTTTCAGAAACGTTACAGAGTTACGCTATCTAGGTTCCTAGCAACAAACTTCAGAACGTTACCAGTTACGCTATCTAGGCTCCTAGCACAAACGTCAAAGAACGTTCACCAGTTACGTACAACTCTATCTAAGGCTCCTAGCACAAACTTCAGAACGTTACACCATTTAACGCTATCTAGGCTCCTAGCACAAACTTCAGAACGTTACCAGTTACGCTATCTAGGCTCCTAGCACAAACTTCAGAACGTTACCAGTTACGCTATCTAGGCTCCTAGCACAAACTTCAGAACGTTACCAGTTACGCTATCTAGGCTCCTAGCACAAACTTCAGAACGTTACCAGTTACGCTATCTAGGCTCCTAGCACAAAACTTCAGAACGTTACCAGTTACGCTATCTAGGCTCCTAGCACAAACTTCAGAACGTTACCAGTTACGCTATCTAGGCTCCTAGCACAAACTTCAGAACGTTACCAGTTACGCTATCTAGGCTCCTAGCACAAACTTCAGAACGTTACCAGTTACGCTATCTAGGCTCCTAGCACAAACTTCAGAACGTTACCAGTTACGCTATCTAGGCTCCTAGCACAAACTTCAGAACGTTACCAGTTACGCTATCTAGGCTCCTAGCACAAACTTCAGAACGTTTACCAGTTACGCTATCTAGGCTCCTAGCACAAACTTCAGAAACGTTACCAGTTACGCTATCTAGGCTCCTAGCACAAACTTCAGAACGTTACCAGTTACGCTATCTAGGCTCCTAGCACAAACTTCAGAACGTTACCAGTTACGCTATCTAGGCTCCTAGCACAAACTTCAGAACGTTACCAGTTACGCTATCTAGGCTCCTAGCACAAACTTCAGAACGTTACCAGTTACGCTATCTAGGCTCCTAGCACAAACTTCAGAACGTTACCAGTTACGCTATCTAGGCTCCTAGCACAAACTTCAGAACGTTACCAGTTACGCTATCTAGGCTCCTAGCACAAACTTCAGAACGTTACCAGTTACGCTATCTAGGCTCCTAGCACAAACTTCAGAACGTTACCAGTTACGCTATCTAGGCTCCTAGCAAAAACTTCAGAACGTTACCAGTTACGCTATCTAGGCTCCTAGCACAAACTTCAGAACGTTACCAGTTACGCTATCTAGGCTCCTAGCACAAACTTCAGAACGTTACCAGTTACGCTATCTAGGCTCCTAGCACAAACTTCAGAACGTTACCAGTTACGCTATCTAGGCTCCTAGCACAAACTTCAGAACGTTACCAGTTACGCTATCTAGGCTCCTAGCACAAACTTCAGAACGTTACCAGTTACGCTATCTAGGCTCCTAGCACAAACTTCAGAACGTTACCAGTTACGCTATCTAGGCTCCTAGCACAAACTTCAGAACGTTACCAGTTACGCTATCTAGGCTCCTAGCACAAACTTCAGAACGTTACCAGTTACGCTATCTAGGCTCCTAGCACAAACTTCAGAACGTTACCAGTTACGCTATCTAGGCTCCTAGCACAAAACTTCAGAACGTTACCAGTTACGCTATCTAGGCTCCTAGCACAAACTTCAGAACGTTACCAGTTACGCTATCTAGGCTCCTAGCACAAACTTCAGAACGTTACCAGTTACGCTATCTAGGCTCCTAGCACAAACTTCAGAACGTTACCAGTTACGCTATCTAGGCTCCTAGCACAAACTTCAGAACGTTACCAGTTACGCTATCTAGGCTCCTAGCACAAACTTCAGAACGTTACCAGTTACGCTATCTAGGCTCCTAGCACAAACTTCAGAACGTTACCAGTTACGCTATCTAGGCTCCTAGCACAAACTTCAGAACGTTACCAGTTACGCTATCTAGGCTCCTAGCACAAACTTCAGAACGTTACCAGTTACGCTATCTAGGCTCCTAGCACAAACTTCAGAACGTTACCAGTTACGCTATCTAGGCTCCTAGCACAAACTTCAGAACGTTACCAGTTACGCTATCTAGGCTCCTAGCACAAACTTCAGAACGTTACCAGTTACGCTATCTAGGCTCCTAGCACAAACTTCAGAACGTTACCAGTTACGCTATCTAGGCTCCTAGCACAAACTTCAGAACGTTACCAGTTACGCTATCTAGGCTCCTAGCACAAAACTTCAGAACGTTACCAGTTACGCTATCTAGGCTCCTAGCACAAACTTCAGAACGTTACCAGTTACGCTATCTAGGCTCCTAGCACAAACTTCAGAACGTTACCAGTTACGCTATCTAGGCTCCTAGCACAAACTTCAGAACGTTACCAGTTACGCTATCTAGGCTCCTAGCACAAACTTCAGAACGTTACCAGTTACGCTATCTAGGCTCCTAGCACAAACTTCAGAACGTTACCAGTTACGCTATCTAGGCTCCTAGCACAAACTTCAGAACGTTACCAGTTACGCTATCTAGGCTCCTAGCACAAACTTCAGAACGTTACCAGTTACGCTATCTAGGCTCCTAGCACAAACTTCAGAACGTTACCAGTTACGCTATCTAGGCTCCTAGCACAAACTTCAGAACGTTACCAGTTACGCTATCTAGGCTCCTAGCACAAACTTCAGAACGTTACCAGTTACGCTATCTAGGCTCCTAGCACAAACTTCAGAACGTTACCAGTTACGCTATCTAGGCTCCTAGCACAAACTTCAGAACGTTACCAGTTACGCTATCTAGGCTCCTAGCACAAACTTCAGAACGTTACCAGTTACGCTATCTAGGCTCCTAGCACAAACTTCAGAACGTTACCAGTTACGCTATCTAGGCTCCTAGCACAAACTTCAGAACGTTACCAGTTACGCTATCTAGGCTCCTAGCACAAACTTCAGAACGTTACCAGTTACGCTATCTAGGCTCCTAGCACAAACTTCAGAACGTTACCAGTTAC
Source organism: Diploptera punctata (assembly GCA_030220185.1). Taxonomy (NCBI): domain Eukaryota; kingdom Metazoa; phylum Arthropoda; class Insecta; order Blattodea; family Blaberidae; genus Diploptera; species Diploptera punctata. The sequence continues at coordinate 1,762,505 of JASPKZ010007796.1, read as the reverse complement.
GCTATCTAGGCTCCTAGCACAAACTTCAGAACGTTACCAGTTACGCTATCTAGGCTCCTAGCACAAACTTCAGAACGTTACCAGTTACGCTATCTAGGCTCCTAGCACAAACTTCAGAACGTTACCAGTTACGCTATCTAGGCTCCTAGCACAAACTTCAGAACGTTACCAGTTACGCTATCTAGGCTCCTAGCACAAACTTCAGAACGTTACCAGTTACGCTATCTAGGCTCCTAGCACAAAACTTCAGAACGTTACCAGTTACGCTATCTAGGCTCCTAGCACAAACTTCAGAACGTTACCAGTTACGCTATCTAGGCTCCTAGCACAAACTTCAGAACGTTACCAGTTACGCTATCTAGGCTCCTAGCACAAACTTCAGAACGTTACCAGTTACGCTATCTAGGCTCCTAGCACAAACTTCAGAACGTTACCAGTTACGCTATCTAGGCTCCTAGCACAAACTTCAGAACGTTACCAGTTACGCTATCTAGGCTCCTAGCACAAACTTCAGAACGTTACCAGTTACGCTATCTAGGCTCCTAGCACAAACTTCAGAACGTTACCAGTTACGCTATCTAGGCTCCTAGCACAAACTTCAGAACGTTACCAGTTACGCTATCTAGGCTCCTAGCACAAACTTCAGAACGTTACCAGTTACGCTATCTAGGCTCCTAGCACAAACTTCAGAACGTTACCAGTTACGCTATCTAGGCTCCTAGCACAAACTTCAGAACGTTACCAGTTACGCTATCTAGGCTCCTAGCACAAACTTCAGAACGTTACCAGTTACGCTATCTAGGCTCCTAGCACAAACTTCAGAACGTTACCAGTTACGCTATCTAGGCTCCTAGCACAAACTTCAGAACGTTACCAGTTACGCTATCTAGGCTCCTAGCACAAACTTCAGAACGTTACCAGTTACGCTATCTAGGCTCCTAGCACAAACTTCAGAACGTTACCAGTTACGCTATCTAGGCTCCTAGCACAAACTTCAGAACGTTACCAGTTACGCTATCTAGGCTCCTAGCACAAACTTCAGAACGTTACCAGTTACGCTATCTAGGCTCCTAGCACAAACTTCAGAACGTTACCAGTTACGCTATCTAGGCTCCTAGCACAAACTTCAGAACGTTACCAGTTACGCTATCTAGGCTCCTAGCACAAACTTCAGAACGTTACCAGTTACGCTATCTAGGCTCCTAGCACAAACTTCAGAACGTTACCAGTTACGCTATCTAGGCTCCTAGCACAAACTTCAGAACGTTACCAGTTACGCTATCTAGGCTCCTAGCACAAACTTCAGAACGTTACCAGTTACGCTATCTAGGCTCCTAGCACAAACTTCAGAACGTTACCAGTTACGCTATCTAGGCTCCTAGCACAAACTTCAGAACGTTACCAGTTACGCTATCTAGGCTCCTAGCACAAACTTCAGAACGTTACCAGTTACGCTATCTAGGCTCCTAGCACAAACTTCAGAACGTTACCAGTTACGCTATCTAGGCTCCTAGCACAAACTTCAGAACGTTACCAGTTACGCTATCTAGGCTCCTAGCACAAACTTCAGAACGTTACCAGTTACGCTATCTAGGCTCCTAGCACAAACTTCAGAACGTTACCAGTTACGCTATCTAGGCTCCTAGCACAAACTTCAGAACGTTACCAGTTACGCTATCTAGGCTCCTAGCACAAACTTCAGAACGTTACCAGTTACGCTATCTAGGCTCCTAGCACAAACTTCAGAACGTTACCAGTTACGCTATCTAGGCTCCTAGCACAAACTTCAGAACGTTATCAGTTACGCTATCTAGGCTCCTAGCACAAACTTCAGAACGTTACCAGTTACGCTATCTAGGCTCCTAGCACAAACTTCAGAACGTTACCAGTTACGCTATCTAGGCTCCTAGCACAAACTTCAGAACGTTACCAGTTACGCTATCTAGGCTCCTAGCACAAACTTCAGAACGTTACCAGTTACGCTATCTAGGCTCCTAGCACAAACTTCAGAACGTTACCAGTTACGCTATCTAGGCTCCTAGCACAAACTTCAGAACGTTACCAGTTACGCTATCTAGGCTCCTAGCACAAACTTCAGAACGTTACCAGTTACGCTATCTAGGCTCCTAGCACAAACTTCAGAACGTTACCAGTTACGCTATCTAGGCTCCTAGCACAAACTTCAGAACGTTACCAGTTACGCTATCTAGGCTCCTAGCACAAACTTCAGAACGTTACCAGTTACGCTATCTAGGCTCCTAGCACAAACTTCAGAACGTTACCAGTTACGCTATCTAGGCTCCTAGCACAAACTTCAGAACGTTACCAGTTACGCTATCTAGGCTCCTAGCACAAACATTTATTTTTCCCTTCATATATTTATATTAATCGGCCTAGTGATTATGCTCCTTGCCTCTGGTCCCGAGGGTCGCGGGTTCAAACCCGACCGGGGTCGATGAATTTTTTTACGATGAAAAAAATCCAAGGAGCAAGTCCTCCGGGAGGGACTTTAAGCCGTGGGTCCCGAGTCTGAAGATTTTCAGGCTCGTAAAGGATCCTTAAGCCTGAATGAAAACGTCTCTAAGCAAAATTTACCGAATTTTCCCGTCCTAGTACTACCTTGGTTTCGTAAATGTCAGTATGACGCGGAACGCTGACCACGGACCACTCAAATGACATGTATACTAAAACAAGTGTAACTAAAGTAATATAGTTCAAATTCTTCCTTGTAGGAGGAGAGCGCCTGAATCTCTGTTAAGGGAAACACGGACTTACAAGATACAAAAATATATATTTAATGAAAACGGCGATGTTTGAAAACAAATGAGATGCGATTGTTATGCTTTATTTGTTCACCACTACAACCAGATCATATTATTTATTGACAAAGGATGGCAATATTGTAAGAATGAATGGAAACATTTATAACCAACATTACAGGTTATTAATTAATTTCTGATGTCCTATGATGTAAATATGACAATTATATATGTGGTGGAACGTAAATTCCTGGGAAATAATACGTTTAAGAAAGTGCAAATGGCGGTTTCTTTTTTTTTTGTGGTGGAATCAAATGCTACAAATGTTTTTATATTATATCCCGCAAGCACTGTCGGATTTTATTCGAGCACTATATATACAATCTGGTAGCCACATGAGGTCACTGCAAAATAATGCTATGACCTATTCAAAATGTTAAAAAGGAGGAGCTTGATTTTAAAGTGATAAAATTAAACTGATAAAAACGAGGATGTAAATAAAAAATCATTGAAATGTGATTGGTCATTGACTGCAATTTGGGGCATGAGTTATATAGTCGAAGATAAATGTTAGATTTCTGATGGTGAATCGGCTATATGTGTTCTATGAAGAAAAAATAAGTATTGTAGGTCATGTCGCCATCTTATATTTGTTAAAACGTAAAACCAATTTGATTTGGGATTTATTTCTGATTATGGAGAACGTTTTAGACGATGTGTGCAGTGATGATGAAATAGGAGGCGTGGGAAGCTGGATGTGATGAATTAATACCGAAAAAATCTAAACAGAGATAGCCTATGGGTTAGCGTATGCTTCATTGTGTAAATTGTTGAAAAACGTGACGTGGATATAAAATGAAAATAACACATTGGGGCGTATTTTGTATTAAGAAGAAGTAAATTCACGAATACAGGAAGTTTATTGCTCAAATTGCAGTATCACTATCAATATTTGAAAATAAATGTTTTTACTTACCGCACTACAGTCAGATTCAACCCACGAAGTTATATTGTGTGTTTAGAATAGGGAACTGGGTTGCCATTTTAACAGTATTTTCTTGAGAGAAATTCTTAAATGAAACTGAAGTATGCAACACAGCAGGTACAGAGTTGTAAGTTGTATCCGTCCAAGCCACCCCCTCTTAAAGAAACAGTTACCACTTGTCACTGAGCTCGTGCGGATCTGTACTGTTCTGTGTGAAAGTGTCGGCTCTCATATTTACTATAAAACTAGTCTGCATGCCGTAAAAAATAAATTATGTTTTTTGAATGTATAGTAGATAGATTTGGAAAAAAAGTACTGCTAACCTTGCCTCTCCACCCCTCCCTAAACAAACAAATACCGTTATTATGAGTTTGGCAACATCTACCTCCTGTACATAGGGGGACACTGGTGTAGCCCATAAGGTCTATAATAACTTCATGGGTTGAATTAGAGTGTAGTGCTTCTGGTCATTTTTAAAGCATTGAGATTTCTTTTGTTTTCATAGCAATCTAGATCGTTGGCGCGAATGTCAAATTACACTGCACAGCAACAATAACAGTAAGTATAGAATATTAGTCACATAGTGCAAAAATTATCAACATTTTAAATATTAATTGTTAGTACAATTGAGGTTATGTATTAAAAGTTTTAAATAATAATATAAAAGGGTCATTAGTTTAGCAAAATCGAGGATGCCATGACAATCCTACACAAAGATAGTAACAACAAGATTAGCATATTAGAAAGCATGGAAATTTTGAGATAAGCAAAGAATATGAATATCTAATCAAGAACACACACACAGACCTAAACCCATTATGTAAATTATATGCTAACATCAGTAGGTCTACCAATTAGCATGCAGAAGATGAAACATATTTTTAAAAGGCCTTCACGATTTAATAATTTTACGATTATTTTAAAAATAAAAATCGATTATAATTAACCCATTCGCCTCAAAAGACGAGGAACACTCGCTTAACTCTCTGTTATATATTTTGCAATATTTTGTGCAACCCTTGGCAGGATAATCTTTTGTTACTATTTATGAATAGTAGAGGAATGTGTTTTTGCCTTCACCCTTATTCTGATTTCAAGTACCGTTATCTTTTGCTTGTTTTGTATCTCTGAAAATTGACAATATAATTTACGGTAGCTTTAATCCGATTTCTGGGGAAATGCAAGGAGCATTTAAACCTGAAGCCAATGGGTTAAGGAAGACGGATTAAAAAAAAGCACTATATTATTATTTAAAACATTTTACCTTATTAGAATAACCTGTCGCTTTCATCACATCTTCAACAACTTTTATTAACTCTTTGTGTATGTTTCACCATTTTACGCGGGAGTTACGGTGTGGTCGTGCCTCATGACCCGTGAAACGGATACAGTTTATTGGTTCATATTTGTCAGGTGTTCAAATTTCACCATAAACTGCGATGAAATTATTATGAGATACATACGTAAATATTTATGAGCCGCGTACAAAACAATCTGCAATACATTTATAATTGTGCATACGTAAGTAGAGTACTGCTGCCCGAACAATCTCTTTACCTGGACATGTCATGTGTTCTGATCTTAAAATAGTTTGACGGATTTAATAAAATGAGGACATGTCATTATTTTCAACGCAGGAATTTCTAAGATACATTATTCGCTTTATTTTTATTTTAACAGTTATGATAGAGAGGACAGGATACAAAAAACAGTATATCAGTTAAATAATGTATGTAAGAAATATAATAATTTGAAAATAAAAAACTAAAGTAACGGCTTTTCATGGAAAGTACCCAGTAAGAACAAAAGTAGTAATAGAAGATAAAGTGTTGGAACAGGTTTCACACTTCCAGTATTTGGGCTGCAACATAACTTATGAAGAAGAACAAGATACAAATAAGAAAATACAGAAATTTCAACATATTTGTGGAACAATCAGACGAACACTGAGGGACAAAGTAAGAAAGGATACGCAGTTAAGATTTTACTCAACGATGGCACTACCAGTGACGTTGCATGGAAATGAGGCCTGGGTCCTGAAGGAAAAAAGAAAAAAAAAGTAAAATTAAAGCACCGCAAAAGGGATTCCTAAGGGGTGTAAAAGGTTGAACAAGAGAAAAAACATATTAGAAACGAGAATATTAGAGAGGAACTGAAAGTACAACCACTTATTAAAAAAACAGGAAAACACCGGAACAATTGGATAAAACATCTGCAAAAAAAAACTGAAAGTACAACCACTTCTTCAACAAATAGGAAAACACAGGAACAATTGGATAGAATATCTGCAAAGAAAACTGAAAGTACAACCGCTTCTTCAACAAAGAGAATAACACAGGAATAATTGGATAGAACATCTGCAAAGAAAACTGAAAGTACAACTACTTCTTCAAAAAATAGGAAAACACAGAAACAATTGGATAAAACATCTGCAAAGAAAACTGAAAGTACAACCACTTCTTCAACAAATAGGAAAACACAGGAACAATTGGATAGAACATCTGCAAAGAAAACTGAAAGTACAACCACTTCTTCAACAAATAGGAAAACACAGAAACAATTGGATAGGACATGTGCAAAGAAAACTGAAAGTACAACCACTTCTTCAACAAGTAGGAAAACACAGGAACAATTGGATAGAACATCTGCAAAGAAAACTGAAAGTACAACCACTTCTTCAACAAATAGGAAAACACAGGAACAATTGGATAGAACATCTGCAAAGAAAACTGAAAGTACAACCACTTCTTCAACAAATAGGAAAACACAGAAACAATTGGATAGAACATGTGAAAAGAAAACTGAAAGTACAACTACTTCTTCAAAAAATAGGAAAACACAGAAACAATTGGATAAAACATTTGCAAAGAAAACTGAAAGTACAACCACTTCTTCAACAAATAGGAAAACACAGGAACAATTGGATAGAACATCTGCAAAGAAAACTGAAAGTACAACTACTTCTTCAACAAATAGGAAAACACAGAAACAATTGGACAGAACATGTGCAAAGAAAACTGAAAGTACAACCACTTCTTCAATAAATAGGAAAACCCAGGAACAATTGGATAGAACATCTGCAAAGAAAACTGAAAGTAAAACCACTTCTTCAATAAATAGGAAAACCCAGGAACAATTGGATAGAACATCTGCAAAGAATGTCAGAGGATAGGAAACAAAAGATGGCACTGATGTATAATCCTGGAGGACGAAGATCGGAAGGAAGACCAAGAAAGCACTGGGCTGAACAGATGTGAGATCGGAACAGGCAAATACATAATCCGTGAAGGATGATGATGATGATAATATTTCTTACATGTATATATATATATATATATATATATATATCTTTTTTTTTGCTTTTTGTAGCCTGACATCTCTGTCAAAAATTAATATTATATCATCTGCAAAACATAACGCATTCAATGTTTTATTTCGACAGCGACAACACAACAATCTGCCAGAATACAAGCTGCTGAAATGAGATTCCTTAGACAATAGCAGGATATCAAAGGACAGACAAAAAACATAACACAGAAATAAGACAACAACTAAAAGTAGAGGAATTAAACACAAAAATAGAGAAATACAGAACAAACTGGAAAGAACACTTGGCAAAGATGACTGAGAATAGAATAACAAAAGCAGCATACAACTATTCACCACGAGGAAGAAATTTGGGAAGACCAAGAAAAAGATGGAAAGAGCAGTAATTTGGAGCCGGAATAGGCTAGTAAATAAGCCTAAACCGTGAAGCAGAAGAAGAAGAAGAATGTTTTATTTCGTGCAATTTATAATCCCTGAAGAACTATTTGATTAAAATATAATTACTGTTATATAAATACCGTCTTCAAATAACACAGAAATGGTTACAATTTGTTTTTAATTTTAGTAAAGTCAATTCAATCATTATTTACTATTTGCAAGAAGAATGAATTACAACTGTTACTCGCTCCATTGCTTGTCTTATTCTGATTTAAAATGAAGTGTTTGATTTTTAACGGGAGAAAAATCTGTTACACAATTTTCTTCTTCATTATCTCCGTTCTTTTATATTGAAGGTTTTCGTTCTCTCCCATCTTCGTTGTCTCATTCCAACATCTTCAGATGGAATGACTTCATTATTGTATCTTTAACGTGATACACACCATGATCAGGCGATTTTTAATTCTTCTCGTAACAAAACTTTGTTCTGAATTTTCTCCTTCCTAGTTTTGTTTTTATAAGAGAAACAAACAGAGTTCCAATACACCGTGTAAGATATTTAAGAAAAAAAAATTAGTAACTTCTCATCCACGATTGAATCTCCAAATCTTAACTCTAATTTAAACTGAAAACAACTAATATTTTTAACACAGCTAATATATTACAAAAAATAAATAATAGTTTTAAAAAACTAAAACAACACGCTTTATCGTAAAACCGAACTAAAAAATGAAAAATAATTTTAATTTCCAACACGCTGGGATAAAATTAAAGTGGTCAACAAAAAAATCACCTCCAACACATATAGAATAAAACTAGAGTATCAACAAAAAGAAAATAATAATTATATCATCAAAAGTGTGGGGTGCTCTATATCAATTAATATATTTCATAATAAACAGATATTGGTAAAAGTAAAGTCTCTAAGAAGAAAATATAAAGATCATAAAAAGCACCCCACGCTTTTGATGGTAAAATTATTTTCTTTTTGTTGATAACTCTAGTTTTATTCTGTATGTGTTGGAGACGATTTTTTTTTTGTTGATCACTTTAATTTTATCCCAGCGTGTTGTAAATTAAAATTACTTTTCATTTTTTAGTTCGGTTTTCCAATAAAGCGTGTTGTTTTAGTTTTTTAAAACTATTATTTATTTATTTTTTTTAGTTTTAATGTTTTACAGAATAAGATAAAAATGTAAATATCTTTAAATTCGATACTATTTTATGAACTAAAAGTAATACTCTTCGAAAAAAATCCTTCCAGCCGGATTTGAACCAGCGACCTATGGATTACTGAAATTATATAGCACTAGAGTTCACCGCTCTATCTACTGAGCTCTTACAACGATTGACTAAAAAGTCGATAAGTCCGCAACCTATTACACCAGTTCTAATTTTTTTTTTATTTTCTGATGATTCTGGCCAGGCTTTTAGGGAAAAAATGAAATTATTGTATTGTCACGGGTCCTTTACAAGTATACAAAGTTTCAAATCGATCCAGTGTTTCTAAGTGGGTGAAAATCGTGTTCAAAGGTTCCGTTACATAGATACAAAGACACTTTTTTTGATTTTCTGATGATTCTGACCAGGAGTTTAGAAAAAAATGAAATTATAGCATTGTCACGGGTCCTTTATAAGTATACAAAGTTTCAAGTCGATTCAATGATTTTATGTGGGTGAAAATCGCGTTGAAAGATTCTGTTACATAGATAGATATATAGATAGATACAGGCCAAGCTAATATAAAGCGTATAATAAATGTAACGATTGAGGATTCCAGTGAGAGAGAAAGCTATGTCACTTCGAGAAGAAATGGAAATAATCAGTGCTATTTTTATTAAAATTTATATTTTTCCTTTTGTATACTCGTAGTTTACATAACAGTAAGTTAAGTTAAAGAAGAAATAATTTACCCTTTATTATACCAATTTCGTAATAAAATGCTTTATAAAACACAATTCATTTCCATTTCTTCTCAAAGTGACATAGCTCCCTCTTTCCTAGATCCCTCAATTTCTAACGCGAAATTCAGCATGTAAAGTTTGAAGTTAGATCGGATTTTTTTTAGATAGATAGATCATCGGTTGATTAATGTCTTTGACATCGTCCGATTCCTAATAGCCAATTTTGTCGGTCCATCAATCTCCTATTGTAGATGTTTCTCCTTCATGTATAAACATATTCCCTGACTCCAGGAGCTTTTAGGTCTTCCTCTGCCTGGTCTTCCCTCAGGTTTCCATTCCAAAACAGATTTTGGTAGCCGATCCTCTTCGATTCGCTGGACATGTCCGTACCATCTTAATATGTTGGAGATGATTTTTTTGTTGACCACTTTAATTTTATCCCAAGCGTGTTGGAAATTAAAATTATTTTTCATTATTAGTTCGGTTTTCTAATAAAGCATATTGTTTTAGTTTTTAAACTATTATTTATTATTTAAAATTTTTAGTTTAATTTATTGTCATAAACCGAAATCACATGAAAATTTAATTACTTAATACTCTTCTAAAAAAGAAAGGACCATCCGGGCCGGATTTGAACCTGCGACCAATGGATTACAGAAATTATATACCACTACAGTCCACCGCTCTACTAACAGCTCTTACGATTGCCTAAAAAGTCGATAAGTCCGCAATCTATTATACCGGTTTTTATTATTTTGATTTTGTGATGATTCTGGCCAGGATTTTAGAAAAAAATTATGAAATTATCGTATTGTCATTGGTCCTTTACAAGTATACAAAGTTTCAAGTCGATCCTATGTTTTTAAATGGGTTAAAATCGTGTTCAAAGATTCCGTTACATAGATACAGGTTAAGCTAATGTAAAGCGTGCAAAAAAGTAATTGTTACTGTGTTTCAATCTATATGGTCTGATGCTTTGATTTTTTAAGTAATTGATAATTGTAATTATGAATCGTTTTCGTTGTATCATCACGAGAGTTTAATTGGAGAGTGATATGTTCCATCACTGTACTACTGGAAACACATTATTCTCTAATTAAACTCTCGTTATTCTAGAATATACTAAAAGCAGCCGGAATCAATTGAGTATATCTGCAAATCACAAGGTAGCTAAAACAAATGTCTTCTGAACTGCAGAACCTAGGATCCATTAAAGGCATTCGTTCGAGTCCAGACTGATTTAGGCCCAATTAACATTCATTACACAGCTCTACAAAAAAAAAATGTTGCCCTGGATATCTCAGCGAATTTCTGTTTTCAAGTGCACAGTTTAGGAATATATTCATTAAAGCGCTGAATGTGCTCTAGTTTTTATGATTTTTGCGTATCTTATATCTTAAACAGTAAACGGCTTGTCACTAATAAAATTTATGTTTAAAGTTATGATTTGATTTCTGCGCATTTTTTCGCGAATACAAACATCACGTGATCCTCACTCTCGCACCCCTCACTCCACACATAGACCATGATCACAGTTATTTGACAAAATTAAAGTGCTCACGACGTGCATCTGGATATGATAAAACAATTCCTCAAAGCTTTGGACAAGGAAGGAAAATGTTTCAAATACATTTGTAGAAAATTTCCTAAGTTCAGTATGGAAAAATTTAAAGGCGGAATATTTGATGGCCCTCAAATTCGGCAATTGCTGAAAGATGTAAATTTTATCAAAGTTATGACTGTTCCGGAAACTGAAGCTTGGAAGGATTTTGTAGTTGTAGTAGAAAATTTTTTAGGTAACTATAAAGCACCAAATTATAAAGAAATTATGCAAAACATGTTGACAAGCTTCAAGATTGTAGGAGCAAATATGAGTATAAAGTTACACTTTCTCCACAGTCACCTGGATAGATTTCCGGATAATTTAGGAAATTATAGTGACGAATAGAGAGAGTGCTTTCACCAGGATCTAAAAGTAATGGAGGAAAGGTAATCAGGGTAGATGGGACCGTCACATGATGGCAGATTACTGCTGGTCTTTAGAAAAAGATTGTCCCCTAATAATTATAGAAGAAAATCTTATAAAAGCATTTCACTAAAGTATAAAATGGCTTTTCGACATTTTTCTTTCTATTTACGTCGATATATACTAATTCTTCAGAAAACAACTGACATTATAAATATATCTGTTATCTTTTTTCATATTATCCGATTTTTGTAGTGTAAAATGAAAATAAAGATTAAAAAAACGCAAATCTTCCGAAATCACTGATAGTTTCTTGAATTGTGAGCATAAATATATCCGAAATTAATCTTATATCAAGGGCAACAAAACCATTGCTGACCAGTCTTATCTTATAATTATGCACGTCTATATTTGTACTTTAAGCAAATACAATCAATATGACAAACCACCCAATGTAAAATTTAAGCCTAACTAACTAACTCACTGGCACCATTGAATTCGTAGGTTCATGGCCGTTCGTAAATAAGCTCTGCATACATTCCATTCCTGAGCTAACGTTCTCCAATCATTCCTTGTATAATCTACTTCCCTCAAATGATAATTAGTTATTCTTCCACCTCATTCTTGGTCTATTACTTATTAATTAACTTTTTTTCAATTAAAAAGATTAGTTCTTGTTAACATGGATAATATATTTTAATGAAATTTCCCAAGAAATGTTGCTAGTAATAGCTTTTAAGGTGAGATGGTAGGTCCTATATCCCATCAATGGTAAAACAGTTGAATTTGAGACCCATTTTCTCAGGAACTACTAGATGGATTGTAATGAAATTTTTACAGCACATTAAATGAGGTTTGTAAAGATCACTGAACCTCAGTCAAACTTGTATCTAAATATTCATGCTCTATACATCTTTTTTGTCAGTAGTCTCTTTTTTAATTAAAAGAATACTTCTAAAAAGTCATAAGTGAGGATCTCTACAAGAGATCATCATGATAGTTGTTCCACAGCTTTAGTATAACTAGATTTACCGCCTATAAAATTTTCATGTAAATATCTCTAACAGTTCCTGAGATAACGGGGAAAATGTTCGAAAATTTTCAATTTCGAGAAAACAAGGTTTAAAGTATAACGATATCACAGACTGACAACTGTCAATTGTTAAAAAAAATAAATAATGCACTTATAATTGGCATTCAGTAAAAAAATCATATACATAAATGTTCAGAAAAAAACAGACTAATTACAAATTTTTTTTTTCAAATCTTGGCCTACCGTCTTACCTTAAAATTTATTTTATAATATTTCTGCATTTTTTATCTATGATTATTAATCTAGGAAGCTTTTCTTATTTCATTATGTTTTTATCAATGATAATATTGTATTATGCACGCCGTAGCGTAGTGGTTAAGGCACTGAGCTACAAGCCGGAGGGTCGAGGGTTCAAGTCCCGTTGGGGTCAGGATTTTTAACTGACCCAAACCCTCTGGCGGCACTATGGCCCTGGGGTCGACTCAGCCTCTAACTGAAATGAGTACCAGACGCTTGTTCTGGGGTAAAGGCGGCCGTCACGCAGGGCTGACAACCCGGCTGACATAAAGTGCCGATTGTCTAGAAAAAGAGGGAGCCTTAACCTCCTACTACCCCAAGGGCCTCCTGAGGCCTGTAGTGGGATCACTTTACTTTACTTACTCTCATTGTGAATTGTTTAGACTCCATCCATCCATATTAATTCTACCCGAGGGCAGGTCTTTCACTGCAATCATAGCATTTTATGCTATGCTTTGCAGCTTTACTAGGGAATTTTAGGTGTGGCTTCCCGTTGCTTTCCACACCGGTGAAGGATGATGATGAGATGATAATGATGATGATGGACATATGATTATACTTGAATAATATCTTAAAATTGTATTAAGTGTATACAATTTTGTATTTTTTTTATTTACTGGTTGAGTGAAAGAGAAGACTTATGGCCTTAACTCTGCCAGTTCAAATAAAGCATTATTGTTAATATTATAGAGATACGATTTTCGTGAATCCTGTCTTGTCCCCGCTGAAAAATCTTGTATACGACATTAAATCAATCCTTGATAACTTACACTAATTGAACCATCGGATGGATGGGCTGAAAATAAGAATCTCAACAAGATCTTTACAAAGGTAGTAAATATAACCAGTATTGATGTGGGCTGCTCTTTAACGTTTACCAAATGGTTATTACTATTGCAGGTCGTGACTGAATAAATATGTTCTTCGCGAAACTAAATGTTAGGCTTCCAGGAATTCTTCTTATTGCATTGCAGCTTCTCGATACGGACGAATTCTTTGGACAGGGAAAACAATAACTAACAACGGTATATGTTCGTCAATCAACCAATATCTCCGGAGGTACCTATACGCCAGGTTACACTGAAATGAAATCAGAGGGGAAGGTTGATCACTGAAGAAGTGCCCAATCCGGAAATAATCTAATACATTAAGAAATAAAACAAGCCGGGAATGAGATTTGAAAGCTAATCTTTTAGAATGCGAATACTGCACTTTACCACGCATCCAAAACCTTCGAGATAGATTGCTGAATACAATGCCAACAAAAAATATCGCCTTTATTATCACTTCGCTTGTTTATATTGAAAAAAAAGTGTTAAATTTTGTGTATCACCCAAAGCAAAGGTTGATTCTTAGCACTTACTAGAATTGGAGAAGTTTGCAATATCCAGAGAGATAGAGATAGAGATAGAGATAGAGAGATAGAGATAGAGATAGAGATAGAGATAGAGATAGAGATAGAGAGATAGAGATAGAGATAGAGATAGAGATAGAGATAGAGATAGAGAGATAGAGATAGAGATAGAGATAGAGATAGAGAGATAGAGATAGAGAGATAGAGATAGAGATAGAGATAGAGAGATAGAGATAGAGATAGAGATAGAGAGATAGAGATAGAGATAGAGATAGAGATAGAGAGATAGAGATAGAGATAGAGAGATAGAGAATAGCAGAGCTAATCAGATCAGAGATAGAGGATAGAGATAGCTCGATCGCCTCTCGCGCGCGAGCTCGCGCTCCGCGCTCGCGCGCGCTCGCGCTCGCGCTCGCGCTCCGCCGCTATCGCGCTCGCGCTCGCGCCGCGCTCGCGCTCGATCGCGCTCTCGCGACGCTCGCGCGCTCGCGCGGTCTCCGCGGTCGCGTCGGTAGACGCGGTCGCTCGCTCGCGCGCTCGGCGACTCGGGCGCTCGGGCGCTCGGCGCCTCGGGCGCTCGGGCGGTCCGGCGGTCTCGCGGTCGCAGGTCGAGAGCTCATAGGAGGTCGAGAGGTAGAGAGACAGAGAGCACAGAGAGACAGAGAACAAAGAGACAGAGAGACAGAGAGACAGAGAGACAGAGAGCCAGAGAGGACAGAGAGACAGAGAGACAGAGAGCCAGAGAGACAGAGAGCCAGAGAGACAGAGAGCCAGAGAGACAGAGAGACAGAGAGACAGAGAGACAGAGAGACAGAGAGACAGAGAGACAGAGAGACAGAGAGACAGAGAGACAGAGAGAACAGAGAGAGAGAGACAAGTAGACGAGAGCCAGAGAGACAAGAGACAGAGAGACAAGGACAGAGAGACAGAGAGACAGAGAGACAAGAGAGACAGAGAGACAGAAGAGACAGAGAGACAGGAGACAGAGAGACAAGGACACAGAGACACAGAGACAACAGAGAGACAGCAGAGACATAGAGACAGAGAGCAGAGAGACAGAGAGACAGACAGAGAGACAGACAGGAGAGACCGACAGAGAGACAGACAGAGAGACAGACAGAGAGACAACAGACATACAGACGACGAGAGATAGAGGAGATAGAGAGTATAGAGAGATAGAGAAGATAGAGAGATATAGAGATATAGAGATATAGAGATATAGAGATATAGAGATAATAGAGAGATAGAGAGATAGAGAGATAGAGAGATAGAGAGAATAGAGAGAGAGAGGATAGAAGAGATCGCCGCTCGCGAGCTCGCGTGGGTCGCGCGCTCGCGCGCTCGCGCGCTCGCGCGCTCTCGCGCTCTCGAGCTCTCGCCGCTCTCGCGCTCGCCTCCGATCGCGCTCGCGCTCTCGCTCTCGCTCGCGCGCGCGCTCAGCTCTCTCTTCGCGCGCTCTCTCTCCTCTCTCTCTCTCTCCGGCGCGCGCGCTCGCGCGCGCGCGGCTCCGCGCGCGCGCGCGCGCGGGGCGCGCGACGCGCGCCGCGCGCGCGCGCGCGCGACGCGATCGCGCCGCGCCGCGCCCGCGCGCAGCGCGCCGCGCGCGAGGAGAGAGAGAGATGTTAGAATAGAAGCGAACAATATTCTGATGAAAAGTCTCTCCTTACACAAAACATTTATCGATTCAAGAATATGCGATACTTTCAAAACAAAATTACAATAAAAATTTCTGCTCCATGTTCTATACTTTAAATTGTTCAATGGTTCGTCTCATATATCAGACATTTTCCGTTATGCAAACAACTTAAATTCCCTGCGATTGGTTGTATAATTTTAATATAACATCTCATATACAGAGTGATTCAGAAATATGGCTATACGTTTGATCGCATTTTGTGACGAAAATATTATTATTAAAGGAAATATGATGTTATCATTGGAAAGGAAATCCTTCAAATTAGAACAATAGAACAAAACAAAACAAATCACTGCTCACGTGCAGCTTGGCGAATTGATTTTTGTGGGCTAACGTCGAATGCCTCCACAATTCTCTTCGTTGTTTCTGCATCCGTGCTAATGCGAGGCCTTCCAGAAGGTGTGATTTTCTGCATCCTTCCCATTTCCAGCAGTCGTTTTCTTCATTTCCCCACAGTCGACGGCTGCAATGCTACGTTAAACTCACGTCTTGTCCGTCTTGCGGCCGCACGATCATTAGCATACGTTATTGCCCATGCAGCAATTGTAATTTGCTGTTGCGTATTCAACGCCATTTTGACCAATGACGTAAGTTCTACACTGGTTTGTTTTATTCAATTTTCATAATTTGAATAATTGCCTTTCCAACGGTAATTTCATATTTCCTGTAATTGTAATATTTTCATCACACAACGCGATCAAACGTTTAGCCATATTTATGATTCACCCCGTATATAACCGCTCATAAAGGTATGGGTATAGTGCACCAATCTCATCACAAATTGTTTTTATAAAGGAAGAGATTGTTCAAGAGTGAGTATTGTCAATTAGTAATTGAAGGATTAGGATGCCTAAAAATATACTCAATACCATTAATTTCCTTGAATTATATATGAGACTCTTAGAAACCAAGGAATACAAATGATAATTTGCTAATTTTGAAATTAAGTGTAGATTTTAGTAGATTATTTAACTCATGCCTCAAATGGGAGTCAATGACCAATCACATTTCAATGATGTTTTATTTACAACCAATCACAGTCGTGTTTCGCCTCGAATTTATCAACGGAAGTCTATCATATTAAAGAAATCTCCTCCTTTTTTAACATTCTGAATAGGTCATAGCATTATTTTTGCAGCGACTGACCCTCTAAGAAACACGGCTACCTGATTGTATATATAGTGCATGGATGTCAGCAGTCTTTGCGAAACGTCGGGGAACTACAAGCTTCACGACCACGGCCTACAGCCCGAAAATCTTCATCAAGATCATCATAGCAACTCCGGCCGTGAAAGTCTACGTGAATACAATATAAAAACATTTGTAGCAATTTATTGACTTAGGCTTTCACGGCCGGAGTTACTATGATGATCTTGCAGAAGATTTCCGGGCTGTTGGCCGTGGTCTTGAGGCTTGTAGTTCCCCAACGTTTCGCCAGAGACTGCGTCCGGCATCCTCAAGGGTTTTCTTGAGACAATTGATTATACCACAAAAAAAAAAACACTATTTGCACTTTCTTAAACGAATTATTTTCCAGGGAATTATTTCCCTATAACTGAAAAATGAGAGATTTGGCGCTGTTTTTAGTGTCTTGCAGTTAAAAACGGCAGATCATTTTTTAGCCACGGTCTTTGTACATCACAACGCTTCTCTGAAATAAATAGGTTTCGGCATGCAATGGTTGATGATTCCCTTGTGAGTCCTGTACCATCGGCATAGTTCTGAACATAAAGATTTGAATCATTTATTTAACCGTGGTTATTTTTCATTTAATCGCGAACTAACACTACTAATGGAAAGGAATCATGTGGTGTTATAATTGTGTAATCCAATCCATTTCCGAAGCGGAATGACAGCAGGTGCAGAGTGTGCGCTGACCCTGTTGGATGAGAGATTTTTTAGCAGAAAAAGGAAATATGTTGCAAGATTCTGAAATGAGTAGGTAATACAGAAGACGATGTTATCTACACATCTTCTTTAACTCCTTCGCCAACCGGATGTCTCACAACAGCCACATCCTTAACTTAACAAGAAATTTCACTCAAGTTGTATTTGAAAACTAATTGAATCTCAGTTCTTTCTACTTAACATCACGGTTTATTTAAATCCGTTTTTGTAAAGTTTCAATTTTTAATTTTCTTTCATTTATGAAAAATTTCCTCATGATTAGAATATTAAAATGTTTGAGCTAATTATAATTTAGGTTTTTTTCTTCTAAATCTAAGATAATATTTTCCCGAACTCGAAATATAAATATAGGTTTCTTATTTCATATTACTCTATTCTCGAAACTTTATCATATCTTTAGCTGCGAGATCAAAGAAGAGCCAGTCCTAATGAATTATTCATAATTTTTAATATAATTTTTCCACAAATTTCACAACGCTATTTGTTATTCATTTTTTAGAAAACAACTTCCTACACTTGTTTCATGGTTATACTAGCTAAACCAAGGAATTCTTCCCCTCGTTACATCAGAAATTGTCGGGCGTAGTAATAATTCTTAAATACATTTTAAGAAGATACTAAATTATCAAATACATTGCATTAATAATATAATATATTGTTACGCCTCACGACGTATGAATTTCGCGGGCGAGAATGGTGGTATCGCATTGGTCAGAATGGATTTACGAATCGCCAATCGCGAGTCAAAAGACCCGAGTCAACCATCGGTATTTCTGAGCTCATAGCCCAGATGATTCTACCAGCATCTCCCTCACCCTTCAGGAAAGATCCTAGGCCAGAGGCTTCTACGCTTGGAAATATCTCGAAGCTATGCGTGCAAACTTCCTTGCGCCTTTATAAATAGGGAAAGGGTAGGGGGCTAGTATGTCCGTGTTTGAGGACGGCGATAGTCAGTCTCAGTGTTGGTTACTAGAAATTGAGGTGAACAATTCCATCGTGAGTGAAAATTGTAATAAAAGTTGATTGAGAATATGTGAAAAGAAATAAAGTGTTAAATGAGATTTTAAACGAATGCAGTGTCTTCATTTACACCAAAGTAACACAAAAGAAAAACCGTGACCAATAGTGACAATATAATGCAAATGTATAGGCCTAGTTTCCTGTTTTATTTTAATTAACTAACTAACCACTGGCACTATCGAACCAGTAGGTTCATGGCCGCGCGGGCATAAGCTCTCCATACATCCCTATCCTGAGAAAATGTTTTCCAATTATCCCTGTATAACACACTTCCCTCAAATCATAGTTAATGTTATTCTTCCACCTCATTCTTGGTCTACCAACTGAGCGTTGGGCCCCCGGTCGGAGCAGTTTTTATGGGTGAGGTTTTTATCGGGGGTTTTCCTCACCTGTAAGGCAAATGTCAGGAAAACGTTAAGGCCCAAACGGTTCCCGAAATCATATGGCCATCATCATCATCCATATCATTATCATCATCATGATTCACCGGCGTGGAAAGCAACGGGAAGATACCATACCTACAATTCCCTAGCTGCAAGCATAGCATGAAAATGCTATGATTTAAGTGAAAGACCTGCCCTCGGGCAGAATTACTATGGATGGATGGATCATTAAATTTGCCAATGCTATTTTGATTTGAGTGTATTGAAATGCAATGAAAATAAAAGTGTGGAAAAGCCAATTTGAAAGTTTGCATGCAGTTAAATTAGAATGTAGCATACATGCCCTCCTACAGTCATTAAGGAGAATTACAAGCACCACAGGACACTGGAATTTTGCCAACTTATACTTTAAGGTACATTTTTAATACAAAAAACAAAACAAAAAATGCTAAATTTGACTAAAAATGTAGAAAATTCCACTCACCCCCCTTAAATTATGAAGCACACACATACTTTTTTTGACCAGACAGGAGATGTAAGGCTTCCCCAAATGAGTGATCAGCACAATGACAGGGCTTCCACAACATTAAAACGAAACACACTATCACACACACATTCACACTAATCATGGCGAATATGATAATGATGGTCAGATGATGTTCGGGAACCGTTTGGGCCTTAAAGTTTCCTGACATTTGTCTTACGGGCATGGAAAACCCCGGAAAAAAAACCATCAACTATGAAACATTCCCGAGCGGGGATCGAACCCGGGCCCGCTGCATAAGAGGCAGCGACGCTACCCCGAGACCACAGGGGTGAACAATTCTGATTTTTAAAATGTAAAATTAATTTTTAAATGTAACTCAACGGTATTAATAAGCTGTTAGTTTTTGCGGATGATCTAGTACTATTGGGCGATAGCGAGGAGATACTAAAATCTAACACGCACACACTATTGAGTAACACTAAGAAATTGGGACTGGAAGTAAATATCAATAAAACTAAATATATGGTTACTAGGTTTATACTTTTCGGACTTTTGTGAAATAAAGTAATTCCTGTGCAATGGTTGGATGAACTTTTGCTTAGAACCATTTATCTGAGCTTCAAGAAAAGGTCATCCCCAAATCAATATTAAATATTGATATATAAATATATTTGGGGTGACCTTTTCTTGAAGCTCACTGAAATGAAGGACTTTCTCAATGGTTTTAAGTAAACGTTCACACATCCACTGCACAGAAAATATTTTACACTCATTCGTTGCACAGGAATTATTTTATTTCACAAAAGTTCAAAAAGTTATAACCCTAATGGTCACACATAGAAATACGTTATATAATGGAAATGCACAGCTAATTACAAATGAGGAATATTGCGAAGAAGTGGCTGATTTCAAATACCTAGGGACAATAATTGCAAATAGAAATGAAATGCACAAAGAAATTAAACATAGGCTCAACTCTGGAAATGCATGCTATTATGCGTTTCAGGGACTCTTGACGTCCCTACTCCTTTCAAAAAACGTTAAACTGAAAATATTGTACCGGGAATTATTATTAGTTCTCCAGGGTCGGGCTGAACTTATGATTTTACGAGCTATGAGTTCCTCTGTTTCTTCAGGATCGGGCTGAACTTATGATTTTAACCGGTGATAGGTAAGGATCTATTTAAGGCAAATAGTGATCAAACTAATTTTAGGTGACGTGACAGAAGAATTTTATTAGTTATCTTTTCTTTCAATAGGAAACTATACACTTTGCCCTTACAAATTGGCTAAGGAACGGTCAAACCCACGACTAAGTTTAATAATGCTTATCGCGGATCTTCTTTATATGTCCCTCTTAATGGGAACACTCACTCCACGCACTTTGTCTATACGGTTCTTCGGATAGGGCACTCGCCCTTCTTGCTTTCACTATCGGGGAGCACTCGCTCCACTTGCTTGACTATTGGGGAGCACTCGCTCCACTTACTTGATTTTTAACTTACATAACATTTTATATTAAATATTTAAGAAAGTCGTGGATTTGACTTATTTTTCCGTCGCCATTACAATTTTTATACAAATTTTCATTGGATAAAATAAATCTTTTGACAAAATTTTCATTGGATAAAATAAATCTTTTGACACACCTCTATAGGCTACATGTGCAAGTCGATATAGGCCTACTAGATTTAGGGCGTGGCCTTTTACAGGACTATTTCATTTCCAAGTTATTCGAGGTCAATGATCTCTCTACCTGCCCGCCATGTTTTTGGAGGCTACATTATTTTTTTCAGTTTGAAGTTTCTTAAAAGCAATAAACCTATCTTTCATCCCTCCTAACCGTATCAACCTTGAGGATTTGCGTTAAGTCTAAGACCGCAATAAAACTTATCCTCCAAAATACATAACATATGACCATGCAATAAACTTAAGTTATTTCTCTAACTTCAGACGCCCTCAAATAACTAAAAACGCCGCTGTCGGCAATTACTTGTTTACTAGAACATATTACTTTATTTTTACAATCAAAAGAGCCCTCCAATTATACCGGTTCATATTGCCTTCTGAAATAAAATAAACAATTTGCACGTAAATTTTTATTTTAATTCAGTGTCCACTTTGCTCATTAACCGTACTAAATTGAACCTCTTGCACATGTAATATTTTTTATTTTATTTTGGACAAGATACGTGTATCCTAGTCGACTTTAAAATTCTTTATTTCATTTTACCTGCAACTATTGGCAACTTACCTTAATCATATACCTATAAAAGAAAAGTATTGATATAAATTCTTAATTTTTTACACATCTGAAGAACAAAATTTAAAATGAATAACACTCAAAATCATACATTTTTTTATACAGTAATTGTAGTGGTGTCCATATTCACAGTCTTTATTTGTATTCGCTTTTGATGCTTTGAATGGTTCTGGAGTTTGTTTATAGAAATAGATTATTTAAAATTTAATATGAAGGATATTTCGATGCACACGAAATTTCGAAAAAATGCAATTTTTTTTTTATATTTTATTATATTTCTCTTTCATTAAACACTTGTTTGATTCGTCCCACTGAAATCACCGAATCACACGATATCATTTGACACACATTCTCAAAACATATCACACAACCCATACTTGCATTCCACATTTTTTTTTTTTTAGTAATCACACCTGGATTAAATGGGGTGTACCTATCTCCTACAGTCAAGCCTTTTCTCCCTAACAACCTTATATTTACTTTGCAATTTAATTTTCTACAGATTCCACTGACTTTATATTTTCCCTTTGAATAGGTCATGTATTTAGCTTTCTTTGAGTATTTCTTATGACCCATTCCTTCCTTTCTCATTTTCTGGTTAATGCACTTTCTTTCGAACAAGGCTTCTGCCTTCTTGTCCACTTTGAACTTTATACCATGGGACTTAATTACCCTATAATTACTTCTTTGCATATATTTCAATTGTATTACCCTACGGTGCGCTCTATTTTCATTCAATTCACTAGGCTTTAACGCCTTCTGGGGGATAAGAATGTGTTCAGCATCCTCTACATTTTCTGATTCAAATTCAATTTCATTTTTCGCAACCGAATTGCCAGCGATATTCGGAGTCGCTACCACTTCAGTTACTTCACTTTCACCATACATATTATCAGAACAAGAAGCATTGTTTCCTTCTACAAAATCACTTACGTGGTTCATTTCTTTACTTTGTCCACCGGAATCTAACTCTTCATTAATTAACCTTTCCATTCCCTTATTTATTAGGGCGTTATTATCATTCAGTTGTCTCTCAATGACTTTCGGCACTTTATCAAAATGATTATTTACCGCGTCTTCTACATTTATGATCCTTTTTTCTTGTTCCTGATTTTCAGCTAACCACGAATCTTTAAATGATTCTTGTTCTGTGATAATATCCCCGACAATATTTTGTATTTCCCCGATTTTATTCTCGTTTTCCCCCCACTTTCTTCGTAGTTTTTATCAATTGTTTTATCTATCCTTTCTAGTGATCTATTTCTTTCTTTCCTAAGTGTTTCAATTTCATTTATGACTTTCTTTGTTTCCCCTTTGAACTCTGATCTTAATGATTTAATCCTTACATCTGTTTCTACTCTAAATTGGTTAATCATCCTGGATTCTAATTTTTCAAAGTCCCCTCTATTCTCCGTTCTGAATGTATAATTTCTGTCTTTAGATTTTGTATTTCTTTGATCAATGGAGCAAACATATTTGAAAATTCATCCCTAGAAATGTTCTCTTCTCCACTATCTGCTTTTGCATGTGTTCTAAGTTCCCTGTTTTCCTCCATATTTTTTTTTTTTTTTTTAACCTGCTTTCAATTTTCAATCTACTCTTACATGTAGACTACAATACCGTACTACTTTCCTATACAATCAAGCAGCTCACTATCTTTAATTATTTTTTAACTTAAGAAAAAAAAAAAAACATGTACTTATCATTCCCAAGAAATAAATTCTTATTTATCATATAGGCTACTTTAATAACTTACACTTCATAGAGGAAAACCAACTGAATTTATCCCTGGTTAATTACATATACATCCTCACTAACAGACATTCATTCTCTCTCTATATTAAACACGTTTTATTTCCCTTTACTTTGATTAATTAATTATTTTTCTTCATTTAATTATTCATTTAGTTGACTTACGCACTTTGACGTCTTCAGAGTCGCCGTCTTCTGTTGATCGGTTCTACCTCCGGTTTCTTTCCTGCATTTGCTCCTCGTAGTCTGGCGTCGGCAGCTAATTCTCCTTTCCTCTTATTTATCTTGGAGCTCCGTTGCTGGCGTCGATGATCAGCGGTCACCCGATTTCCTCGTTCAATTTGGTCACTGTTCATCTATCACACGGCACTTGAAATCTTTTGTTCAGTACTGTTCTGGCCACATCGTTGGCGCGACATTTGTACCGGGAATTATTATTAGTTCTCCAGGGTCGGGCTGAACTTATGATTTTACGAGCTATGAGTTCCTCTGTTTCTTCAGGATCGGGCTGAACTTATGATTTTAACCGGTGATAGGTAAGGATCTATTTAAGGCAAATAGTGATCAAACTAATTTTAGGTGACGTGACAGAAGAATTTTATTAGTTATCTTTTCTTTCAATAGGAAACTATACACTTTGCCCTTACAAATTGGCTAAGGAACGGTCAAACCCACGACTAAGTTTAATAATGCTTATCGCGGATCTTCTTTATATGTCCCTCTTAATGGGAACACTCACTCCACGCACTTTGTCTATACGGTTCTTCGGATAGGGCACTCGCCCTTCTTGCTTTCACTATCGGGGAGCACTCGCTCCACTTGCTTGACTATTGGGGAGCAACTCGCTCCACTTACTTGATTTTTAACTTACATAACATTTTATATTAAATATTTAAGAAAGTCGTGGATTTGACTTATTTTTTCCGTCGCCATTACAATTTTTATACAAATTTTCATTGGATAAAATAAATCTTTTGACAAAATTTTCATTGGATAAAATAAATCTTTTGACACACCTCTATAGGCTACATGTGCAAGTCGATATAGGCCTACTAGATTTAGGGCGTGGCCTTTTACAGGACTATTTCATTTCCAAGTTATTCGAGGTCAATGATCTCTCTAGCTGCCCGCCATGTTTTTGGAGGCTACATTATTTTTTTCAGTTTGAAGTTTCTTAAAAGCAATAAACCTATCTTTCATCCCTCCTAACCGTATCAACCTTGAGGATTTGCGTTAAGTCTAAGACCGCAATAAAACTTATCCTCCAAAATACATAACATATGACCATGCAATAAACTTAAGTTATTTCTCTAACTTCAGACGCCCTCAAATAACTAAAAACGCCGCTGTCGGCAATTACTTGAGTGAAGTAGATTTTACAGCGAATGATTGGAAAACATTTTATTTCAGGACAGGTATATATGGAGAGCTTATGTCCGCGCAGCTATGGACCTATGGGTTCGGTAGTGCCAGTTAGTTGGTTAGTTAAAACTCTACTCTTTCTTTATATTTACTATGTATAGCTTGTTTATTATTTTATTTCTTATGTACTGAGCTATGGTACCAAATGTAACGAATTGAATTACAAATAAAGTCATATACGAAAATAACAACAAAAAAACTACAATTAAAAATATCTTACGTTGTGCGTAAGTGGAGCGCTATTAAAAGCTAGAAGGGGCTTCATCAACTGCATGTAATGCGTCAAGGGTTTACCCTATGTACATTAACAAAATTACCCCTTCGGCTCTTCCTCAAAGGGAATTTTTTTTTAAACTTCATTTACAGAATTCCAACAGGCCGTGATCGTTTTCTCTGAGGAGTCTGTAACAAAAATGACAAATGCTTTCTGTGCGTATTGTGTGCCATTTTATACAATTAGCACTCCAAGCTCGTGGGACTTACCGAGGGCACTTGTTCAGTCCCTTTTCTGAAAATCAAAAAGCTTTTGTGGTTAAAATTTAGTGGTAGCAACTAACTGTTCAAATTTTACACTAATGAGGTAGAAACGCGATTATCAAAGCAGTTGGGACTGAAAGCTGGTTGGATATTGAATTATTCAAACAATAGATTAAAGGGCAACATTTTCTCTTTACAACTGTTCATTCATCAATATTTTATTTTCCTTTCTGAACTTTTTTTTAAATTTGTTCTTTCATTTTTCCCCCTATTCACTTCCTGTTTTATTCTTTATTCTCACTTGTATTTCCTTTAATCATTTTCTCTTTTGCATACATTGAATGGTTCTACATTCTTGAATCTCCGAATGTATTTATTACTTCCATTGATATATCGAAATAGAAGAACATCGTTTATTTGGCATGTGACGTAATAGAGTAGAGTTTATAAGACGTTCCACTACATGTTTCTCATTTCATTTGTGGATTTGATTAATAAAATCCCTTGATCAATGTAATGCAGACGAATGACGTCAGAATAAGCTTTGTAACAATCATTCACCGCAGAGAGTTCACTGAAGCGTATATTTATCATAACCTCGTCACTTCATTAACAAAAATAATAAATGACTTGCAGTTTGAGGGTGGTAAACAGCTAAGTTTAATAATAATCTCTCTATCTCTTTCTCTCTCTCTCTATCTTTTTCTCTATCTCTCTCTTTCTCTATCTTTCACTTTTTATCTCTCTCTCTCTCTTTATCTCTCTCTATCTCTTTCTCTATCTTTCACCTTTTATCTCTCTCTCTCTCTCTCTCTCTCTATATATATATATATATATATATGGTATGATAAGAACAAATAAATGCCTGGACGGGATTCAAACCCGAATCTCTTGAGTCTGCACCTCAGCGTGATATCCATTACACCACCAGGCCAATCCAATTCAAACATTTATTTTACTTATATATGAATTATAGTCTCCATTATTACTAGATGTCGCGAGAAATCGGTCTTCACTGCCATCTAGTAGCTGACTATAACAAGTAAGCAAATTAAAGAGAACATTTTTACTTTATAGCAGTGACGCTTTATCGATGTTTATATATATATATATATATATATATATATATATATAACTTATATATATATATCTGTCCACCGCTGTGGCCTCGAGGTAGCGTGCTGCCTTGTCACGCAGCGGGCCCGGGTTCGATCCCCGGTCGGGGAGTTTTTCTGGGTGAGGTTTTTCTCGGGGTTTTTCCTCACCTGTAAGACAAATGTCAGGAAAACTTTAAGGCCCAAACGGTCCCCGAAATCATATGGCCATCATCATCATTATCATATCATCATCATCCTTCACAGGTGTCGAAAGCAACGGGAAGCTACCACACCTACAACTCCCTAGTAAAGCTACAAGCATAGCATGAAAATGCTATGATTGCAGTGAAAGACCTGCCCTCGGGCAGAATCACTATGGATGGATATATATATCTGTATCTCTCTATATATATCTCTCTCTATCTATATCTCTATATATCCTCTCTCTCTGCGCCTCTATCTCTTTATATATATATATATATATATATATATATATATATATATATATATATCTCTCTCTCTTTCTCTCTCTCTCTCTCTCCCTCTTCCTTACTTTAAACCGCTTCCTTTATATCCCACGCCATCAGGACAATAAAGAGACTATTCCTGCCAGGAGAGGGTTTTTAATGCTGGATAACAATGTGTATTTCTCTTTTGACAACACAATGATACGGAGGGCCTCCACGAATGAGTGACTAAGCCAATGCCGAGGCCACTTCCGAGACAATACGAACTTTTAGGACAAGACACACCATTCTCTGATACATTAATTCTAAACAATATGCTATGGGTGATTATGTCGGGCAGTAGATTTTCGGAAAAGTTCCTGAAACGTAGGATTTTTGAGAAAATATTCGATGAAACCTCACCTGTGATAAATGTCTCGACTGGAGATTGAACCCGGACCTTTGCGCCTGAAGCAATGATATTACCTCTAGGCCATACTGGTGGAAAGGTTTAATATAATAATAATAATAATAATAATAATAATAATAATAATAATAATAATAATAATAATACTTTTTTCTTTTTGTTAGGAATTTCTCTGCAATACAGTAGTTTTCCTACAACCATTATAAATTTCTCCTCCATACATCCCTATTCTCTGCATCACTCTCTGTTAACCCTTAAATTAATAATGTATCTTATAGGATACACCAATTGGTTTAATTTAATTCTTCTTCTTCTTCTTCGTCACGGTTTAGGTTTATTTATTAGCCTGCTCCGGCTCCAAATTGGTGATCTTTCCATCTTTTCCTTGGTTTTCCCAAACTTCTTCTTCCTTGTGGTGAATAGCTGTATGCTGCTTTTGGTATTCTATTCTCAGTCATCCTTACTACGTGTTATTTCCAGTTTGTTCTGTATTTCACTATTGTTGTGTTTGATTCCTCTACATTTAGTTGTTGTCTTATTTCTGTGTTATGTTTTTTGTCTATTCTTTGATATGCTGCTATTGGTCTGAGGAATTTCATTTCAGCAGCTTGTATTCTGGCAGATTGTTGTGTTGTCACTGTCGATGTTTCGGATCCGTAAGTAATAATAGGAACTGCCATTGTCTTGTATAATTTCATTATAGAATCTTTCCTGGCTTTATTTTTCAAAGTTCTTTTTAGTGTTCCTGTTACATAATTAAACTTATTTAGTTTGTTGTTTTATATCTGTTTCCGCTGTGTATGATATTAATAATTTATTTAATAATTTTAATAAAACGGAAGAAAACGAACGAGAAGTAATCACTTATATGTGTGTCGAATTATACAATGTACCTAATAACAGCAGTTATACAAAATTTCGTTTACCCTGCGGTCCGCCTCAATTAAATAACTGACATGATAAATTGGTGTAGAATTAACTTAAGAGTTCACCCTCTCGACACCATGCTCCTATTCACTCTTTGAACCTATTATTATTTTGGTTTCCGCTTTCTTATGTTGCCTTCTGCTTCTAAATGTATCATCTTAGGTATTCTGTCATCTGATATCGCGAATAATAATAAACTAACTAACTCACTGGCTCTATCGAACCCGTAGGTTCATGGCCGCGCGGACATAAGCTCTCCATACATCCCTATCCTGTATTAATGTTTTCCAATCATCCCCTGTATAATCTACTTCCCTCAAATCATGGATGTTATTTTCCCACCTCATTTTTGGTCTACCAACTGCGTGTTTTCCCTCTGGTTTTCCTACCAGAAGCTTTCATGGCACCCATTTCATCCCCCATACGTGCCGCATGTCCTGCCTATCGCAGCCTACATGACAACTGTTCTTACTATATCTGGCTTCGAATAATAATAATATTTTTTTATTTCAGGATTGTTTCTGTTATTTACACTGGTATCCTTATTCAAAATATACAGTTTTTTTCTTCCACACTTCCCGGTCTCGAGTGTCTGCTTCTGTCATATTTCTCTTCTTCATGTTGTCTTGAATTCCCCTTATCCACGTTGGCTTTGGTCTACCACGTTTCCCTTTTCCAGGAGATATCCATTTCAATACTTCTTTGTTTGTTTCTGTGTTCCTTCTTCTCATTGTATGTCCTTACCATCTTACTTGGATTTCTTCAATCTCTTGTACAATATCCTTTTCTACATTCATTATTTCTCTTATTGTATTATTATTTATTTTATCTAATTTTTATATTCTTGCCGATCTTCTTAAAAAGTCCATTTATGTGACTAATAAATTATTTCTGTGTTTTTGCTTCAACGACCATGTTTTCGCACCATATAATAAATTACTCTTCACAATCGTGTTATATATATTAATAATAATAATAATAATAATAATAATAATAATAATAATAATAATAACAGTAATAATATGAAAGAGGAAGGAGTACCTCAGCACCTAAATAACTGCGATAAAAAGTCTATATGTAGAAAATAAAATAAGAATAGAAACTGGAGGCAAAAATAAAAACAATATAACAGCAACAATACATAGAGGTGTAAGACAGGGATGTCCATTTTCATCCTCCCTTTTTAATATTTATATTGACGATATCAATATATAATTGGCAGATAAATTTGGACTCACATTTCAAAATAAGAAATAAGATCTCAGATACCTTACTTTTTGCAGACGACCAAGTCCTAATATCTAGTTCAGAAGATGGTCTACAGAAATCGCTCTTTCAGTTAAATAACATTATACAGAATTAATATTTCAAAATATCAATAAGCAAAACGAAAATCCTAGCTTTTAAGGGATCAGATACCGTGAGAGCTAAAATAATTCTGGAGGGGAAACCCATTGAACAAGTGAACCATTTTAAATACCTGGGTTATGAAATCGCCTATTTTAAAAATGAAGATCTATTTAACAAACTTAATAAATTTAATTATATATGTGGAACAATCAAAAGGATATTCAAAAGCACAAGAAAAGAAACAAAACTAAAATTTTATAAAGTAGTGGCAGTCCCCTTACTGTTGTATGGTAGTGAATTTTGGGTTTTAACTAAAAGAGAAGAGAAGATCATAGAAGCAGCTGAAATGAGATTTCTGAGAAGTGTGGCTGGTTGCAAACTTCTAGATAAGAGAAGAAGTGAAGATATTAGAAATGAGCTAAATATCTTTAAACTATTAGATAGAATAAATGGAAAGAACATGTTCAAAGAATGGAAGATGATCGCATTCCCAAAATTATACTTAAATACAAACCAAAAGGACGCAGGAACATTGGTAGACCGAAGAAGAGATGGATCCTACTTTTGAATGAGAATCTATGAGACCGGAACAAGACACATGGGCTTAATCCGTGATTATTGATGATGATGATGACAATAATAATGTTTATGTATGTACCCGAAACGTCCCGGATGGGGACACGGGGCTGTAGCGGGAGTTTCTTAAACAAGCTAATTTAGTTATGCTTATTTACCTACAGATATCAACGAGCGACATGTGGTTTGCACATCGTCTCACTGAGAGTGTGGTAGGCAACTAAATTGTACTCGGGATGATTGAAGTCTGGTTAAATTTTGCACAGATGCCTTTTTATTCCGGCATGTGGTTCTTTTACGAGCCTGAAAATCTTCAGACTCGAGACCATGGCTTAAAATCCCTCCCAGATGTTTTGCTCCTTGGAATTTTTCATCCTAAAATCCATCGACCCCAGCCGGGTTTGAACCCGCAACTCTTGGGACTACAGGAATGGAACATGACCACTATGTTACCTCGGCCGACAATAATAATAGTAACAACAATAATAATCATATTTGAAGAGAAAAATTATACGCTCAGACCGGGACTTGAACCCGGGACCCTTGGTTCTCTAGACCAAGTGCTCTACCAACTGAGCTACCTGAGCAAGTACCGATCTAAACGCAAATCTTTCTCTATATACATTGTAATTCCCGTCCACCAAATGCTATGAAGCCATGCTTCTATCTTGCAAATGGCGGCTCCTTTATTAAGAAGACATATTTGGGAATTATACATTACAGCCAGTACGGCTTTTTCCATGTTATTATTATATTATTGGTGGACGGGAATTACAATGTATATAGAGAAATATTTGCGTTTAGATCGGTACTTGCTCAGGTAGCTCAGTTGGTAGAGCACTTGGTCTAGAGAACCAAGGGTCCCGGGTTCAGGTCCCGGTCTGAGCGTATAATTTTTCTCTTCAAATATGATTTATCCATCATTGAGATGTACGAAATCAATAATAATAACATGGAAAAAGCCGTACTGGCTGTAATGTATAATTCCCAAATATGTCTTCTTAATAAAGGAGCCGCCATTTGCAAGATAGAAGCATGGCTTCATAGCATTTGGTGGACGGGAATTACAATGTATATAGAGAAAGATTTGCGTAAACGCAATAGATAAAATAAAGTGGCCAACAAAAATATCATCTCCAACACATATAGAATAAAATTAGAGTTATCAACAAAAAGAAAATAATTTTACCATCAAAAGCGTGGGGTCCTCTATATCAATTAATATAACTAAAGATCGGTACTTGCTCAGGTAGCTCAGTTGGTAGAGCACTTGGTCTAGAGAACCAAGGGTCCCGGGTTCAAGTCCCGGTCTGAGCGTATAATTTTTCTCTTCAAATATGATTTATCCATCATTGAGATGTACGAAATCAATAATAATAACAATAATAATACATAGTACATAATTATGTGTGCTGCGTTATTAATAAAAAGAAACAGAAAGGAAACCAAAATTAAATTTTATAAAGTAATGGCAGAACTAACGTTGCTTTATGGTTCAGAGTTTTGAGTATTGACAAGAAAATAGGAAAGGGGAATTGAAGCAGCGGAAATTAGATTTTTGATATCTGTTGCGGGATATAACTTACTGGATAAAAAGAAGCGAAAATACAAGCAGAGAACTAAACTTTTTTATATTAATCGAAAGAATAAAACAAAGTAGAAGTGATTGGAAACAACATCTACATAGAATAATAAATAATAGTTTTAAAAAAATAAAAGAACACGCTTTATTAGAAAACTAAAAAATGAAAAATAATTTTAATTTCCATTACGCTTGGGATAAAATAAAGTGGCCAACAAAAATATCATCTCCAACACATATAGAATAAAATTAGAGTTATCAACAAAAAGAAAATAATTTTACCATCAAAAGCGTGGGGTCCTCTATATCAATTAATATATTTGATAATAAACAGATATTGGTAAAAGTAAGCTCTCTAAGAAGAAAATGTAAAAATCATAAAAATCACCCCACGCTTTTGATGGTAAAATTATTTTCTTTTTGTTGATAACTCTAATTTTATTCTATATGTGTTCGAGATGATATTTTTGTTGACCACTTTATTTTATCCCAAGCGTATTGGAAATTAAAATTATTTTTCATTTTTTAGTTTTCTAATAAAGCGTGTTCTTTTAGTTTTTTAAAACTATTATTTATTTTTTATTTTTTAGTTATAATATTTTACAGAATAAGATAAAAATGTAAATATCTTTAAATTCGATACTATTGTAGTATGAGCTAAAAGTAATACTCTTCTATAAAAAAACCTCCCAGCCGGATTTGAACCAGCGACCTATGGAATACTGAAATTATATACCACTAAGAGTTCACTGCTCTACCAACTGAGTTCTTACAACGATTCACTAAAAACTCGACAAGTCCGCAACCTATTATACTAGATTTCATTTTTTTGAGCTTCGGATGATTCTGGCCAGGATTTTAGAACCAAATATGAAATTATTGTATTGTCACGGGTCCTCTACACGTATACAAAGTTTCAAGTCGATCCAATGTTTCTAAGTGGGTGAAAATCGCGTTGAAAGATTCCGTTACATAGATAGATAGATAGATAGATACAGGTTAAGCTAATATAAAGCGTGTAAAAAGCAACTGCATACTAAAACTGTTCATAAACGGGCTTCACTCCATGTTATTTTAATGCCTTGGCCAATTACACTGAGCAACAAAAAATAAACTTTTTTTTTTGTCTCAGAAAGAAAAATATGTGATTCTGATAGTATTTTTTCTCTGAATTCAAATATCATACCGGTTTTTCTCCATCACGCAAGGTTTCCGAGAGACAGGCATTTATAATTTCAAACAATTTAATATTTTCTACATTCGTAACTACACAATATTCGAACATTCGGACTCACCTAAAAAGTAAGAAATGACGATTTTCTGCTATATTTCGCCTGTGGAGCATCGCTCTTGATGGTCCAACAATAATCGGCCAGCATATTATGATTCCATTTGTCTTGATATCTCTTTTCCATAGCTCAAATCTACGCTTGTTGTGGGAGTAAAGGCGGCCGTCACGCAGGGCTGACAACCCGGCTGACATCAAGTGCTGATTCTCCAGAAAAGTGGGAGCCTTAACCTCCTACTACCCGACCTTCCGGCTTGTAGCGCAGTGCCTTAACCACTAGCTAAGTGACCAGCCTCGTGGGTTAGCGGTCAGCGTTACTGACTACTGTTCATGAGGTCCCGGGTTCGATTCCCGGTCAGACCATAGGACTTTTTTCTTTTCCTGTGATTGCCCATTGCCCTCCATTATCATTCATCACCTATTATGACAGAAGAACTTTACATTCACATACCTTACTATTCCAAATTCTGCACACATATTTACCAACTTATTTAACAACACGTTTTCAACATTTATCGGCTCATCACAATTTAGGAACAAGATCACAAGACTCTTCTTTACTTTTGATACCACAACACAGGACCTGTCTGTACTCTGAATCTTACACAATATCTATGGCTAGAGCATGGAACTCACTTCCCAGTCATGTCAGGGACTGTCAATCGCTATCATTATTTAAATCCAAATTAACTGATATCTTAAGTTCGACACAATGAAAACATTAACTACATAACAACTATATAGAGCATTCTATTAATAATCATGTAGGAAGCTACTTACTTTATTTTATATCATTTTAATTTTATTATATTCTATGTTTTTGTTAGCATTAGCTAGTATTAGATCCATCATCATTGTATTTTGTTTAGTCTGTATTTTAATATCTTAAAATTGTAATATGTACGTAATTTTTGTATAATTTTACTATTCGCTGGTTGAGTGGAAGAGAAGGCCTTATGGCCTTAACTCTGCCAGCTAAAATAAATTATTATTATTATTATTACTATTATTATTATTATTATTATATCATCGGGGTAACGTAACTCCGCCTTCCAAGAGCCCCAACGTAAGAAATGGATTAGAATTCCGCCAATGCTAGGGGAGAAAAGGTAACCTGGTGGCATTAGACAAAAAAAAATATATATACCTACGTTATTTCATTAATTTCCCCTTATATCAATTAACTTAAAAATTTAAAATTAATTTAATTTAAATACATTTTATATATTATTAATTTTTAATTTTATTTTCCAAATTCTAAATTCACGTAAACCAATGGTCAGCTTAGTCCGAGAATGGTCGTTTCTCATAGGAGGATGGGTGCTCTGGGGGCGTGGTCGGGGCGTCCTCGCCTCGCGGGATCGAGAGCGACATTCGCGGTTTTTCGCGGTTTTCCTCTTGGCATTACAACACTATCGTCATCAGCGAACCAGCAGCAGAAACACCAGAGCAGCTTCATCGCCGCGCTTCCCTATCCAAGACTCTCCCGAACTGGCATTGGGCGGACGAGATATTCTATCTGAGGCTTAGAGGCACTTTTAAAACGACAGAATCCATTAACTTCCTTCGACATTTTTAAAGAAACTGGGCTGAAGAGGGCAATCATAAGACCCTAAAACAGTCTGAAGGCGACAGGATTATTTCTGCGCTTTCAATTCTACTCCTAGTCATGTAAATAATATAATTACCTGATGTATGATCTCATGCTTTTTTACAGAAGTAAGTCACGCACTGTGAATGCCATGGGGAAACCAATGAGTCATTATGTACTCGTATGTCTGGGAGCCGTCCCTCTCAGACTGCACTATTTCAACGCTACAACTTAATGCTATTGTGTTATTATTTAATTGTAATATTTTTATTGTGTTTTCTTTATGTAATTGTAATGTTATTGCTGTTTTTGTTTATTTTTCTTTACACTAGTACCAATTATTACTTTATTGTAACGGACTGTCAACAGCACGTACGGCTTACTAGCCCGTGCGATCCATATTTGTAAATAATATTGTAAATATCTTACTTTTTTGTCTAATAAAGTCCTACTACTACTACTATATAATTCATCAAAATGAATGTTTGTTTGTTTGCATGTTCGTTTGTTTGTTCGTATTTTATGCGCGGCCATACCGTTGATCCTATTTTGATGGGGCTTTTTCCAAAATGTTCAGGAGATTCCCGGAATGAACATAGGCTATAAAAGAGTTGTGATATTCAACTCCTACCCCTTAAAAATCGCCCTTTGTAGTGGAAAACGTGAAACAAGTAGCTCTTTGGACGCATAAATTGCTTACGCTGCATAAACCATAACAAATACATAAAATTAATGTACATAGAATTGAATACCTCAAAAAACTCAACAAAAAAGTCTGCGACAGCATATGTTTGTCTCTTACGGATAACTCACAATAACCATTTTTGTCTTTCATTGATGCCAAGAAGATCGAGACAAGTACGTAGATTCCTGTGCAAGCATAGTAGAACATGACGGGCATTATTTTACGGATAAATCACAATAACGAATTTTGTGTTTTAGCTCATTTATGACAAGAAGATCGAGATAAGTGGATTCCCGGGCAACATCGGGTAATCAGCAAGGGGAATCTTAAAATAATGACGATATAGCCTACATTTACAATTATTTTTAATTTTACTTATTCAACTAATCATAAGAAATACATTAATTTTTGTCTTTCAGCTGATTTATGCCAAGAAGATCGGGATGAGTAGATTCCCGGACAACGCCGGGTAAAGAGCACGGGGTATCTACAAATAATTAGGATATAAATGTTTTCTTGCACTTATTTAACTAAACATAAAACACATTAATTTTCATATTTCAGCTCATTTATGTCAAGAAGATCGGGATATGTAGATTCCCGGGCAACGCCGGATAATCAGCACGGGATATCGAAAAATAAAAATGTATAATTATTTTTACTTTTACTTATTCAACTAAAAATAAAAACAAAACACTTTAATTTCGCTTATTTAGGCGTAGCAGCACATGCCGGGTATTAGTATCTTATATAATCTAATAATTATAATAATAATAATAATAATAATAATAATAATAACAATAATAAAGTAAAGTGATCCCACAACAGGCCCGGAGACCCTTGGGGTAGTAGGAGGTTAAGGCTCCCACTTTTTCTAGACAATCGGCACTTTATGTCAGCCGGGTTGTCAGCCCTGCGTGACGGCCGCCTTTACCCCAGAACAATCGTCTGGTACTCATTTACGTTAGAGGCTGAGTCGACCCCAGGGCCATAGTGCCGCCAGAGAGTTTGGGTCAGTTTAAAAATCCTGACCCCAACGGGACTTGAACCCTCGACCCTCCGGCTGTAGCTCAGTGCCTTAAACACTACGCTACGATAAAAATAATAATATAATGATAATATAATGATACTTTATTTAAGCTGGTAGAGGTAAGGCGCCGTAGCCGAGCGGTTAAGGTAGGAAGCCTTGGCGTAGAGCTACGGGACTTGCGCTGGTTCGAGTCTCCATGGGGGAAGAAATTTTCTCATGGTATTTCGGCCAGTATGGGACCGGTGCCCACCCAGCATCGTGAGGCAATTGGATAGC
Organism: Diploptera punctata; assembly: GCA_030220185.1. NCBI lineage: Eukaryota > Metazoa > Arthropoda > Insecta > Blattodea > Blaberidae > Diploptera > Diploptera punctata. The sequence continues at coordinate 1,725,819 of JASPKZ010007796.1, read as the reverse complement.
TACAATAAGTAGCGGCTCCAGGTTGAGGAAACCAGCTATAACGGCTGGGGGACTCGACATGCTAACCACATGTAACCCCTACACTGGCTGTTGATCATCTATCTCTGTGATTGACACATGTGGATGTGAAGTGCCAGCAGCCGGCTGGTAAAAGGGCAACCGCTGAAAAGTGGAAAGACCCTCAATCGGAGAGGTAAGGCAATAAGGCCTTGTCTTCCACTCAAGCAGCGAATAATAAAATCATGCAAAAACTAAACATTTATTACAATTTTAAAATATTATTAAAATATACCTCCATCATTTACTATTCGCAGATGATCAGGTGGTGATTTCTCAGGATCCAGATGATGCATCTTTCATGTTAAGGAAATTAGAGATGGAATACAAAAAATGGGGATTACAGATAAATTGTAATAAAACAGAATGTCTTTCGTTGGTTTCAACAGATGAGCTAAAATGTAATTCAGGATGAATATGTAATGTTAAAAATTTTAAACATTTAGGATCTATTTTAGATAAAAGTGAGAATTCAATTACAGAAATTGAAAGAAGAATATCTGATGGAACAAGAATCATTGGTTTGTTGAACTCAGCGCTTTGGAATAGAAATGTAATACACAGAACGGAGAAAACTATATTTCAAGTTCTATTACAAAGCATTTTATTATATGGGTCCGAAACCTGGACAACAAGTAGAAAACAAGCCAACAAGCTGTTAGCACTAGAAATGGATTTTTGGAGGCGATCGACAAGAATTTCAAGAAGAGATAAGGTTAGAAACAGCACAATAAGGGCAATTATGAAAGTTGAAGAAAAAAACATTAGGAAAAATAGAAGAAAATCGTTTGCAATGGTATGGGCACCTCATAAGAATGGAAGAAGAGCGAATACCAAAGAAGATCCTTAATGGAAAGCTAATGGAAGAACTGGAAGAGGCTGGTCAAGAGAACGAAGGATAGATGGAGTGAAGAGAAGTATGAAAGCTAGAGATTTGAGAAAATATACTTTAGACAGGAACCTCTGGCGACAAATTACTTTGGGTTGAAGGAGAAACAATGTATTGCGGAATATTCATAAATAAATAAAAATAAATAAATAAAATATAGACTAAACAAAGCTCAATGCGGATGTGGTCTAATATTAGCTAAAATTAATAAAATGTTGAATAGAAATGAAATAAAGTAACGCTTCCTAGATTAATATTTATTGGTATATATAAAATGTTAAATACAGTTGTTATGCAGGTAGTACTTTCATTGTGTGGAACTTAATACTTCAGGACATCTCATGATTGTCTATAAATGTGTGTACTGTAGCCTCTTATCGTAAGTAATGTCACGAGTGATTTCCAAATTTTGGAAATCAAGAGTGGCATTTGTTAGGACTATTTAACGAATACAATTAAGCTGTTTACTCACAAATCATTATTTAAATATAGTTAGTTTAAAATATTTATATATTTAATGTAAACGGCGATGTTTGAAAACAAATGAGAAACGATTGGTACGCTTCATTTGCTTCTAAATTTATTTTATTAATCAAACATTCTTGATTTATAATGAAAAAAATTATAAAAATCTTACTATTTCTCTCTCTTCTTTCTCTAGGGGGACTTCCTCCCTTCCTTTGTTCATCACTGCAACCAGATCAAATTATTTATTGCCAAAGGAACGCAATATTGTAAGAATGCACTCTAGTGGAGAAAAAATGAAACACATCAACGTGTATATTAATTCATTTCTGATGTCCTATGATGTAAATATGACAATTATATTTTTGTGGAATGTTATTACCTGGGAAAAATACATTTAAGAAAGTGCAAACGGTGGTTTCTTTTTTGGTGGTAATATAATCAATTGCTACAAATGTTTTTATATTAACTCCCGCATGCGCTATGTGTTAACATTCATGCAATATATATATATATATATATATATATATATATATATTTGGAATGATGGGAAAAATAAATGCCTGGAGTGATTCGAACCCGGATCTCTGAGTCTGTACCTCAGCGTGATATCCATTACACTACCAGGCGAATCCAATTCAAACACTTATTTTTCTTATATATATATATATATATATATATATATCACTACCAGGCGAATCCAATTCAAACACTTATTTTTCTTATATATATATATATATATTATATATAATACATATATAAGAAAAATAAGTGTTTGAATTGGATTCGCCTGGTAGTGTAATGGATATCACGCTGAGGTACAGACTCAGAGATCCGGGTTCGAATCCCGTCCAGGCATTTATTTTTCTTATCATTCCATATTAAGCTTCATTGCTCAATGTTAAAAATTTATATATATATATATACAATCTGATAGCCGTATTTTTAGAGAGTCACTCACTGAAAAATAATGCTATGACCTATTCAGAATGTTAAAAAGGAGGTGCTTTCTTTATTATGATAAACTTTAGTTGGTAAATTCTAGGAGAAACACGACTGTGATTGGTTTTAAATAAAATATAATTGAAACGTGATTGGTCATTGACTCCTATTTCGGACATGAGTTAAATAGTCACACTAAGGGTATCTTAAGGCCTGTAATGACATCACTTTATCACAATATGTCAAAATTACATTTTATCGTATAACGAGATATCAGACAAGTGTATAATATACTTGCGTCGAATGTACAATATGGTGGACGGCTCAGTCTCCATTGAAGCGCAGCTAATGTCATCAGTGTGTTTGCGAGACCTATACAATCGATCGATATTATCGAGTATTGATTTTAAAACAAGCATTTGTTTGTTGTGGACACACTTTCATCACAATCGCTTCCGCAGTCATGGAGACAGAAAATCTCGTTTGCTTCAACGTGTGTATAAAGGTGTGTCAAATTCAAAATCCAAAAAGCGACAACAAAACAATGATATTAAAGCACATAGGAATACCTGAATATTTTCAATTTTTTTCACATGAAATTAAATACGAAAATATGCCTTTACAAAAGAGTTTTGATCCATAAAATATTTCACTTATCATTTGGAATTGTATTTTATTATATGGAAGTTAGTATAGTTTAAAATTAATATTTTTTAGGGTTTAATTTAATTATGAAGTTTTGGACATGCAGAGTTGAAATAAACAATTTTTTTCCTTTCTTGTTTTTTTCTCTCGTTAACACTGTTTTTCATTCTTGTTTTATTTTTTTAACCTTTTTTTCCTTATTCACACAAATACACACAAAGACACGACACACATCCAGTCCCAAGGTGGAGATTTAAAATCCCTTACCCCGTCGAGAATCGAACCCGGGTATTTTCGTTCGTTTAAAACTGGCTGAAATTCATATTTAAAAGGAGTAGTTAGAGTGTAATAATGGATGATTAGAGCACAACAATAAATTTCAGAAGGATGGATGTCTCATTAAATTTATGTAGGTAAATATGACAAACATTTATTTTAGCCTGGTATTATATATATTTTTAATAGCCTTTACACATGAATGTGTTAATACAGGGTGTTCACAGTGAGATTCCCTCATTTTAAAAGTCTGTAATGTTTTTATTTCAGGTTGTACAACTGTGAATCTTGAAGGAGCAGAAACATCAACTCAAAAAGTTTATGTGGTAATGTTGTAGTGCGCACAATACCCTTAGTGGCGCTGCAACAAACGATTTTTTTCTAAAATGGAGATTCCAAACGAGCATGCTTAGGTTGTCTACTTAGAGCTGCCAGAAAATCTGGACTGGTAAAAAATTAGAAATACAGAAATTAGAAAATGGATGAATGCAGAAAGAAGTAATGAATGAGATTGAACATAGAAGGCTAAAACGGTATGGATACGTAAGAAGAATGCAGGATGGAAGACTACCAAAGGCTGTCTATGCATGGAAAATTGAAAGAAGACCAAGAACGACCTGGAAGAATAACATTCAAAATTCAATGAGGAAATTTGGTGTAACAGATGAAGACACAGAGGATAGAGAACGATTGAGAACTTTAATTACGGAAATTTGTTGCAAACTGATAGTCTATAAGTCAATAGTTATTTATGTATTTTTTTTAAAATTCATGTTAATTATTAAGATTGGTTGGAGAAAACCCACAATGATGAGGAAAATTCTCAAAATGAATGGATGAATGTTAAAATCCATTATATCATGTGAAAGAAACTATTTATAAATTTAAATGTCATAATGAAATAAAGATGAAAATGACACGCTCTGGATGTAAATGGCAGTCAGGTGTCAGCAACTCTTCAACTATTGATTACAGCACGAAATTCAATTGGACGCTCTGGTCCGATGGTCATAGAGCTGAGATCCATTTGCTCAAATCCAGCCCAAAGCAAACCTGCATTTCGACGCGAGAAAATAACACACAAATTACCATTCATACTTTTAAGAACATTTGATGAATCAAACATTAAAATAGAAGAGACACATCCTTTTAACTGATTGCACATGTTTCACAAAATCAGAGAACGTTACAAATATGATTACATACGTGCTCTATAGCACTTTCAAATAATTATCATGACGTATAGTGAATGTTCCAGACCTCTTGAAACAATCAGCATAGAGTTCAAACTGAATATTTTGAGGCAGGGAAACAATTATTGCTTGAAAGTTTCACTTCAAGCTTCTATCATAAATTTAAACATTGATAATGTTAAAAGTAAATAGACAATGAAATGAAACTTTAATATATTTTCACCTATAATTATTGCTGCTGTAAAACAATAACAAGCAATAAATGCTTTAAACTCTGTTTGGTGGAGCGAGAATATTACTAAAAATGGAAAATTACAAATATATCAAACCATAATTCAGAGCAGGGTTGTATAGGTCGCGCAAGGGATTTTGAAGAATGTCCTTGACCGTAAATCCAATCGGAGAGCCTATCCAGACTGCTCAGCTGTGAATTCTCTGCCTGCCAAGCGTACAAACAATACAGTTCATCTTACAAAACATGTACAGTCCATAGAGAATTATAGTGAGACGCGGATGTGTTGATTTTATATTTTAAACCGTAGACTATAATTAAAATATTTTGTACACTTGCTGCCTGAAGTCTTAAAATTATAGTGCAATGTGAATATCGGGTCTTCTCAACGTGGAGTCGCTACTTATTATAGCCACCCAAATGTCTCATGATGCTGGGTGGGCACCGGTCCCATACTGGCAGAAATTCCTTGAGAACATTTCTTCCCCCATGGAGACTCGAGCCAGCGCAAGTCCCGTAGCTCTGCGCCAAGACATCTTGTCTTAATCACATGGCTAAGGCGCGGGGAAAACTATAGATGGTTTAAATTAAAGTGACATTTAGTGGTTATTTAAAACATTAACAGAGAGATATAAACCAAATATAGAGTGTGTGTATATATATATATAGTGAATATACTTCCTCCACGTATAAAGATGTCCTAACTCACGGGCACTATCGAACCCGTAGGTTCATGGCCGCGCGGACATAAGCTCTCCATACATCCCTATCCTGAGCTAATGTTTTTCAATCATTCCCTGTAAAATCTACGTCCCTCAATTCATAGTTAATGTTATTCTCCCGCCTCATTCTTGGTCTACCAACTGGGCGTTTTCCCTCTGGTTTTCGGACAAGAAGCTTCCATGCACGTATTTCATTCCCCATTCGTGCCACATGTCCTGCCCATAGCAGTCTACGATAAAGATTACCTATATTAATTAATTTTTGTAGCGAGATTTTAAAAAAAATTAGCAGTGACTGTATTTGATATTCGCTAGCGAGCAGCTAGCGAGGGAGTTAGCAATGACGTGTGGTCATACTTCCTATTGGCTGAGACCTACAACTGGTTAGTACAGGACTCACATCTAAGCTCTCATTACAAATTTCATTCCTCAGGAATCATTGCTACACCTATAAGGGGTAGTGACGTGTGTATAACCTCTCCTACCTAATTCTCATCCTCACCTTCTCGTGGTACAACCCGTTTTCACAAATGAGGCTCTGAGGACCGAGTCACGGCGGTATAACCGTTCCATCAGGTACTGAGTAAATGCGGTATCCTAATGTCTGTCCAGAGACTAAAAGGTAGCAGCCCTACCACTGGACTACTTAGCGTCGGGCCAGTAACCTGTCCTAAGGAACTTCAAAACTACTTTCAAGTCTCAACACGAAAAAAGCCAGAAGGAATTGAAATATGACGACCTGGATGCAACATGTTCATCGAATGGAAGATCACAGAATACCCAAACAAATGTTAAGATATCAACCTGCAGGAAGAAGAAGACCAGGACGTCCACTCAAAAGACTTCTGGATGGTGTTTCTCTTGAGGCCGAAACAGGTCAACAAATGGCCTAAATTCGTGAATGTACTATGATAATGATGATGATGATAATTCAGAGCATTTTAACATATGGTGCTCAAGTCTGGCAAATTCCTACCAGGGAAATGAAAAGAATTCTAAGTACAGAAATGGATGTTTTAAGAAGATCAGCTGGAAAATCTAGAATGGATAGAATACGAAATAAAGAAATAAGGGAAATTATGGGCGTACAAGAGGAGCCGGACATCATAGACATTATAGAAAAGAAAATATTGCAGTGGTGTGGCCATGTCAAAAGAATGCCAGAACAAAGATTGCCTAAAATTATTACGGAATGGTTCCCAATGGAAAGTAGGAAGAGAGGAAGACTGAAAAAAAAAATTGATAGAAAGTGTACAAGCGTATATGAATACCAGAGGATTGGAGGAAGATCAATGGATGAACAGAGATGAATGGCGTTTGGTTTCTGGAAGACGGCGGAAGCGTCAAGATACCGGATGATGACGAATTATTGCTGTAATTATTCATCCTCCCCAGTGGAACCCACGTCCGCGTTTCTGACCGTTGTATTTTTACGGTGAAAGACGGTTACTCTTTTCGTGTGGCTTATTGCCTTCGACCTTTTCGGCATGGGTAACCGTTTTGGTAGCAATGCTACCACCGGCATAGTTCTTGGAGTCATTTAAGCACGCAAGCTATTCCACCATGACATGGTAAATATACCAGACATGAACAATCAGGCGAATGGAGAATACTGCATAAGAATGAGCTACATGATATAATAAAAAGAGTTAATTCCCATAGACTGCGATGGGCCGGACATGTGGCACGAATGGGGAATGAAAGAGGGGCATGGAGGCTTCTTGAAGGAAAACCAAAGGGAAAAATCCAGTTGGCAGACCAAGAATTAGATTGGAGAATGACATTAACCATGATTTGAGGGAAGTAGATTATACAGGGGATAATTGAAAAACATTAGATCTGGATAAGAACGTGTGGAGAGCTTTTATCCGCGCGGACTTGAACCTACGGGTTCGATAGTGCCAGCGAGTTAGTTAGTTATTATTCACCCTAGACGGTTGACAGAGGAGTAGGTCAGAAGTTATTGGATCTGGCTTTACTGCAGATTTTAAACAAACCATTAAATTATGTCAAATGAAAAATTACAAACATGATGAGCAAGGGTTAAGCAAATGAGACTTTGCGTTTTCACAAGCATGGACAAATTAGGAATTAGGGCTAAGTATATCTAAATTTAATTCTTGCTAATGTTCGAAACTACACTAAATGGATCGAATTAGATAAATCAATTTTTAGTAAGTTGAAACTATTCTTTTATTCGGATTCATCGCCGATAGCCACGTGGTGGTTAGAATGTCAGATTACATTTGGCCATCAACTTTCACACGATCAGCTGTTCATCCCAGGGGGGGTTTGTGTGTCAATTGGACAATTAACAACATCTGGAAAGTCAGAGATTCAGTCACACCACGCAGGTCTGGTAAAATATTCAACCGTAAACTCAAACACTACAAAGTTCAACAGATTTGGAACCTCGGATCGCAACGTGCAGAAATCTTTCTCAACACCAAGAAAACTTTCGATACCAGAAATACTGACCAACAAATTAGATTAAATAAAAAAAGGTTCCTTTAAAAAATGAGATGATTGACAGGCCTCTGATTTTGTGTGCAAGAACCTACGATTCTTCACGAATGACGAGAGAAAGATGTACAATGACGAATCTACTATCCGGTCACTTCAGCCAAGACAATTCCAGGTATTCTTTACGCCAAAACATTCCTTGGACAGCTTTCGAAAGAAATAAATATCGTTTTAAACATATTACGCCTCATTTCTTGCTAACAGATCTTCCAATACTCTTCTGGTATACTCTTACTCACTGGCACTACCGCACCCGTAGGTTCATGGCCGCGCGGACATAAGGTCTCCATACATCCGTATCCTGAGCTAATGCTTTCCCTGTATAAACTACTTCCCTCAAATCATAGTTAATGTTATTCACCCACCTCATTCTTGGTCTACCAACTGGGCGTTTTCCCTCTGGTTTTCCTACAAGAAGCTTCCATGCAAGTCTTTCATTCCCCACACGTGCAACATGTCCTGCCCATCGCAGTCTACGAGACTTAACTGTTCTTATTATATCTGGCTTCCTATAAATACCATGTAGTTCATTGTTATGTATCTTCTCCATTCACCTGTCTGTTTATCTCTCGTTGGTCCAAAAATTGTCCTAAGTACTTTATTCTCAAATACTTGTAATCTCCCTTCCTCCCTTAAAGTAAGAGTCCATGTTTCGCACCCATATAATGCAACTGGTAGAATAATAGTTTTATATATTTTCAGTTTAACGTTTTTTGAAAGGAGTTGGGACATCAAGTGTCTCTGCAATGCATAATAGCACGCATTTCCAGAATTGAGCCTATGTTTAATTTCTTTGTGCATCTCATTCCTATTTGTGATTATTGTTCCTAGGTATTTGAATTCAGGCACTTCCTCAAAATTTCCCTCGTTTGTCATTAGCTGTCCATTTCCGTTATATAATGCATTTCTACGTGTGAACATATATTTTGTTTTATTGATGTTTACTTCCAGTCCTAATTCCTATATATCTTTCGTACTTCTTCTTCTTCTTCCTTTCATGTGAGACCTAGTGGTCTGTTACGGTCTCAATCCTACGTTTGAAGGGTCTGCCCAAGGTCTCTTGCGTAGTGGCTGGTAATTTAAGATTTTACACATTTATTTGTTATTAGAAGTTATTTCGATATTTTATCTTATGAGACAAGACATTCGTTTTCACACGTATCTACCAGTTTAAGTGATTATATATTATTTGATTAATTTCATAATATTGCAACTTTATACCTACCGATATATTTTTAATTAAAAACTGAAAGCACTTTTGTCCCATAAACCTCTCGTGAGTTTTAGCAGAGTTTGGTGTTATTTACTGAGTACGGACTAGTAGAATATGAAGCTAAATGCACTAAGTAAATTATTCATGAGGTAATACTTCTGTCTTGTGAATATTAAAATGTATTTCACCAACCTGACGCCATTTTTTGTTTACTCCATTGTTATCCAACCTTCCTAGGTTCATACAGAGCAAGCGTAGTCTGCAGTTGGAAAGAATAAAGTATTTACAGCCATCTTGCGTTAATGGAAGAGGTCGAATCTCAAAAAGAATGCAAATGAGTTACCTGAAATATGCAAACAATATTTACAGAGTTTCAAACTGGAGTACCTCTAGTTTCTATTCAAAACAGAAATGTTAATAGACAATATTTTAAATACGGTATGTTTTATTAAGTCCATAATAGGGCGTTAAAACACCGAGAGCTCCAAAGATTGTGACACACATCAGAAAATTCATCAATTATCACAAGTAATGCCACGAGTGATTTCCAAATTATCCATAAATTCGCGACTCACGAAGTGAGAAATGAATTTATCTAGAGAATTTGGAAATCAAGAGTGGCATTTGTTAGGACTATTTAACGAATACAATTAAGCTGTTTACTCACAAATCATTATTTAAATATAGTTAGTTTAAAATATTTATATATTTAATGTAAACGGCGATGTTTGAAAACAAATGAGAAACGATTGGTATGCTTCATCTGCTTCTTTTGTTCATCACTGCAACCAGATCATATTATTCATTGCCAAAGTAACGCAATATTGTAAGAATGCACTCTACTGGAGAAAAAATGAAACATATCATACTGTATATTAATTAATCAATTGAGTTGGTGTTTACTTGATGAAAATCCATATTTATTATATTAATTCCTTTCTGATGTCCTATGACAATTATATATTTCTGGAATGTTATTACCTGGGAAAAATACATTTAACAAAGTGCAAACAGTGGTATCTTTTTTTGGTGGTATAATCAATTGCTACAAATGTTAACTCCCGCATGCGCTATGTGTTGACATTAATGCACTATATATATAATCTGGCAGCCGTATTTCTTAGAGGGTCAGTCACTGCAAAATAATGCTATGGCCTATTCAGAATGTTAAAAAGGAGGTTCTTTCTTTATTATGATAAACTTTAGTTGGTAAATTTTTAAGCGAAACACGACTGTGATTGGTTGTAAATAAAAAAAAACATTGAAATGTGATTGGTCATTGACTCCCATCTGGGGCATGAGTTAAATTATCAATTAAAAAACGTACTTTGACAGTTATAATGTGCCAAAGTGCAACAGAGACTTGGGAATGGGACATTCTGTTATACCCTTCTAATGCATTGTCCATTATAAATCAGTATTTATTATTACATAGGGTCCATCACAACTTATTTGCCATATATAAATATTAACAACATATATAATCAACACCTGCAGTCTCATTGTTGTTTATATAATTGCCTACATAAAAGGTACAATTTTTGTTTCACTCTGAAAACAACTAAACAATTCTGTGTTTACTTTTAACACAACGTTACATAAATGTGGTTCGCGTTCAAAATTTCATTTCAGTTAAGGTAATGTGGAAGCTTTATACCAATACATCTGCTGAAGATGGAACAAGTTGTTCTGAAATGCCTTTTAATATCGAGGACGACTGATACTCAGGTAGGCTAATAATTTTATGGCTATTATTTCAAATTATTACAAAACAACCTCAATGGTCGTTCAGTATGGATTTTAAAATTATGATTTTCAATGTTGTTATTGTTATTATGCTTTTAAATAATATTTTAAATATTGAAATTGGAACACAATTCATAATCTGTTAACATGTCTGAAGAAGGTACAGTGTAGCGAAACAGCTGTCACTGAATTATATAATAAATATGAAAATAAAATAAAACTATGTTTTATTTTTATTTAATTAATTAATTAATTATAATAATAAATAATAATTCAAATAATAATAATAATAATAATGAAAATAATAAAAATAATAATAATTTTAGGAAAAATTTTGAACCAAAGGAAGATGTACAGACAGGTGAAAGGAGAAGACTGCATAACAGTGAACTACATGGGCTTTATAGGAAGCCAGTTATAATGAGAACAGTTAAGTCTCGTAGACTGCGATGGGCAGGACACGTCGCACGAATGGGGAATGAAAAACCTGCATGGAAGCTTCTTGTAGGAAAACCAGAGGGAAAACGCCTACTTGGTAGAGCAAGAATGTGGTGGGAGAATAACATTAACTATGATTTGAGGGAAGTAGATTATACAGGGAATGATTGGAAAGCATTAGCTCAGGATAGGGATATATGGAGAGCTTATGTCCGCGCGGACATGAACCTACGGGTCGATAGTGTCAATGGGTAAGAGTAAATAATAATAATAATAATAATAATAATGTTCACCCCTGTGGGGTCTCGAGGTAGCTTGCTGCCTTGTCACGTAGCGGGTCCGGATTCGATCCCCGGTCGGGACAAGTTTCCTGGGTGAGGTTTTTATCGGGGTTTTTCCACACATGTAAGATAAATGTCAGGAAACATTAAGGCCCAAATGGTCCCAGAACATCATCTGGCCATCATTAACATCAATATCATATTCACCTAATTAACTTAAGTTTAGTTTAAGGCCTCTCCTTGGCGCATCATTATCATTATCATCAACTCACATATCATCGGGGCAGCGTAACCCCGCCTTCCAGGTGCCCCAGCCTCAGAAGTGGGTTACAAGTAGCTATGCGAGGAGATAACATCAGGAATGTCGAAATAACAACCTGAGGCATTTGAAAAAAATATGATAATAATAACAATAATTTTATTTTTATATACAGAATTTTAATGTTTACGCATCTTTCTGTGCTTAAGTTGTATTTTTCTTCTCCACTCGTCTCTCTGCATCCAATCCAATTGATTTCAATTTCCTGATGATAATAATAATAATAATAATAATAATAATAATAATAATAATAATAATAATAAATGTTATTAGAAATCCATCCATCCATAGTAATTCTGCTCGAGGGCAGGTCCTTCATTGCAATCATACCCTTTTCATGCTATGCTTGCAGCTTTACTAGGGAATTTTAGGTGGGTAGCTTCCCATTGCTTTCCACACCGGTGAAGGATGATGATGATAATGATGATTATAATGATAAGGATGATGATGGTGATGATGGCCATATGATTTCGGGGACCGTTTGGGCCTTAAAGTTTTCCTGACATTTGTCTTGCAGGTGAGGAAAAACCCCGATAAAATCCTCACCCAGAAAAACTGCCCCGACCGGGGATCGAACCCGGGCCCGCTGCATGACAAGGCAGCATGCTACCTCGAGACCATAGCGGTGGACTTATTAGGAATAAATGTCTGAAAAGATTTGAAGCAAAACAAAGAAGGTGACATGATTTATCATGTCCAATCAAATTGACAAGAATGTCATGCATGCATAATTATGTTAGCTATGTCAGTCCTCCCTCCCCAGTAGTCGAGATTCCCCTGTATTACCCACCCCATACATAATTATTGTGCAGTAATTTTACAATGTAACTAATTTAAAGTCGTGTATCTAGGTTCACGGAATTTTAAAATAACATCCGTGGAATGTTAATTAAAGGGAAGGTGAGAGAGACGAGATGAAATGAGGAAATACACCAATACTCGAAAGTTAAGCACAGGTATACAGTATAACAGAAAACTCAAAATGGACAGCACACGTTTATTTACTTTTTCTTCTTCACTTCACTTCCCTGTTTTGCCTCACAGTTGTTCTGTCTATCTTTTCACTGGCCTTTCCTAAATTCCTTGACTCTCTTGGTTTGTAGTTAAATGCTGCTTTTGGTAATCTTTCTTCCCCCAAAATACCCCAGGTTGTCATTTCGACATTCCTGGTGTTCTCTCCTGGCATGGCGTACTTGTAACCCACTTCTGAGGTTGGGGCACCTGGAAGGTGGGTTTACGCTGCCCCGATGATATGAGAGTTGATAATGATAATGATGCGCCAGGAGAGGCCTTAAACTAAACTTAAGCTAATTAGGTGAATATGATATTGATGATAATGATGGTCAGATGATGTTTGGGACCGTTTGGGCCTAAAAATTTTCCTGACATTCATTTTACAGGTGAAGGAAAAACCCCGAGAAAACCTCACCCAGGAAACTTGTCCCGACGGGGATCGAACCAGGGCCCGCTGCGTGACAAGGCTACCTCGAGACCATAGCGGTGGACACTTTTGGTAAACTTGTTGCATTCATTCTTTCTACATGTCTAAAGCATTTATCTCTATATTATTTGATTTGTTCATTCAGTGGATATACAGGGTGTAACAGGACCTCACCGACAAAATGACAGGGATGATAGGCCATGCAGAGAGGATAATTTTTTGTGAAGGAACATATAGTCGCAAACACGTCGTTTGTGAGTTATGCGCAGATGAAGGTGTTCACCCGTAAGGGTCAGAATTGAATAATCTCCTGGCACACAACTGTCATCATCATCATCATAATCATCACATCATCGGAGCAGCCTTGCAAGCGCCCCAACTACAGAAATGGGTTACAATTATGCTAATTCCAGAAGAGGACACCAGAAAAGTCGAAATCACAACCTGGGGCATTGAATAAAATAAATTACTGGTATCTAAGGTTTTAATTGGAAATATTAGCATTCCAGATTGACTGCTGACACTTCTAGCGAATTACTAATAAGGTAATTTTTTATTGTATTTATACACAAAGAAAAATATATTGACTATATACGTCTAGATTATTTTTTTTTAATATTAATATAAGTACGTTTTTAAACCTGTGATCTTAAACTAAAATTGATTTTTGTTTAAAAAAGTCGTTAATGATTATTATTTAAAATCACGTAAGGCCTTTCAAAACATGTTTCATCTTTGCCATGTTATAGCCTATAGTAAACATGCTTCGAAAGACGTATATGATTTTAAATAACTAACGAAGTTTTTTAAACAAAAATATATTTTAATTGAGGAATACGGGTATAAAAAGGTGCTTATATTAATACGAGTATTATAAAATTCAACACATAACCTCAATTGTGAATACAGAAGATTTAGAGAAAGCTAATGACTCAATTCCGATTGAGGGTCTTTCCACTTTTCAGCGGTTGCCCTTTTACCAGCCGGCTGCTGGCCCTTCACATCCACATGTGTCAATCACAGAGGTAGATGATCAACAGCCAGTGTAGGGGTGACATGTGGTTAGCATGTCGAGTCCCCCAGCCGTTACAGCTGGTTCCTCAACCTGGAGCCGCTACTTATTGTAGCTACCCAATTGCCTCACGATGCTGGGTGGGCACCGGTCCCATACTGGCCGAAATACCATGAGAAAATTTCTTCCCCCATGGAGACTCGAACCAGCGCAAGTCCCGTAGCTCTGCGCCAAGGCTTCCTACCTTAACCGCTCGGCTACGGCGCGGGACATGACTCAATTCCGAGGAACAAATTATGGGAAGTATTGGAGAAATACAATATTGATAGAAATCTAATAGAAATTATTAAACAAATCTATAAAGATAACTCCGTTTATGTTAAAATTGGAAATATAATGTCTAATCCTATAAAAACCACAAAGGGATTGAAACAAGGGTGCAGTCTATCACCAATTTTATTTAAGATTTATGTAGAATTTATATTAATGAAATGAAAACAAAGCTGCAAAGGTATGCGGATCCCAATAGGCAACAGATTTTTGCTGACATTACAATTTGGCGATGATCAAATGGTTTTAGCGCAAGACAAATTTGATATGGAATTCATGATAAAAAGGTTGAAAAACACATATGAATCATGGGGTCTCACAGTAAATTTACAAAAAACAGAATATCTGGCAATAAATAGCAATGAAAGAGAAAATAAGAAGGAATCCAAATAAAGCAAGTGAAACAAACTAAATATTTGGGAATAATTATGGATAACATTGAAGGTATAGGCAAAGAGAACATAAAACATAGAATTGAATTGAGTAGCAAAATAATATCATCGTTAAATTTCGTATGGTGGGATAAGCATATTTGGAAAGACATAAAAAATATATTGGTAAACATTGGTGGAATCTGTTGCAATGTATGGAAGTGAGGTATGGATAACCAATAAGTACTACAAGAATAGACTAATAGCTCTAATGGATTATTTACGCAGAAGTGCCAGAAAGTCTAAATTAGAACATGTCACAAATAAGGAAATTAGTAACATAATGGAAGCAGAAGAAAGCATAATTGAAAAAATTGAGGAGAAGGAATTAAAGTGGTTAGGACATGTTTTAAGAATGGAAGATGAACGAAGGCCGAAGCAACTATATGAATGGCATCCGAACAGAAAGAAGAAAAGAGGGAGACCAAGGTTAACATGGAAGGAAAACATGAAGACAGTAATGAGGGCTAAGCATCGAAGATGCCCAAGACCGTAGGCTTTGGAGGTTTGGCACGGGAAGACGGCACCAGCTGTAAAAACCCGACGATAGATAGATAGTGAATACAATGAATTTTAGAAATATTTATACGTCTAGACGTTAAAAAAGTATGTTTGATGACGTTAAACAACTTGAACTTCAAGAGGAAAGCAAACGGATAATCCGTTCAAATTGTTCACAAAACGGTATTTTAATGTAATTCTTTAAATGGAATATGGCGCTGTGAGCAAAAGTTGTGACTGTGTACACAGTGTGGTGCTAGCCTATATATCAATGTATATGGGAAAGAAGTTTATAATTAATTCTGCACTAATACCATTTTAATTAGGCTTCTCAACTTCTCCAAGCTAAGGGATTAACAAGGTCTTGCCGAAACAAGCAAGTGCCTACAGCTCCGTGAAAAATAGCCTAACCAAATTTAATCAACTTTATTCCGTTTCGTTGGCTGTAAACATTCAATGACTATTTAACTCATGCCCCAAATGGGAGTCAATGACCAATCACGTTTCAATGATTTCTGTATTACAACCAATCAGAGACGTGTTTCACGAAATAATTATCAACGTTAGGATTATCATATATTAAGCAAAGCTCCTCCTTTTTAATATTCTGAACAGGTCTGACCGTTATTTTGCAGTGACTGAGCCTATAACAAATACGGCTACCAGATTGTATATAATAGTGCTTACATGTCAACATTTGTAGCAATTGATTATACCACCAAAAAAAGAAACCACTGTTTGCACTTTCTTAAATGTATACGACATCAAAAATGAATTAATATACAGATTGATGTGTTTCATTTTTTCTCCACTAGAGAGCATTCTTACAATATTGCGTTCCTTTGGCAATAAATAGTATGATCTGGTTGCAGTGATAAACAAAAGAAGCAGTAGAAGCGTAGGCTACCTATCGTTTCTCATTAGTTTTCAAACATCACCGTTTACTTTAAATATAAAAATATTTTTAAATAACTGTAGTTAAATAATGATTTGTGAGTAAACAGCTTTATTTTATTCGTTAAATAGTCCTAACAAATGCCACTCTTGATTTCCAAATTCTCTAGATAAATTCACTCCTCACTTCGTGAGTCGTGAATTTATCGATAATTTGGAAATCACTCGTGGCATTACTTATGATAGTTTCGCTTTAAAATACATTTTATTTCTGAATCGCCTTATTTATACACATCCATCCATCCATAGTAATTCTGCCCGAAGGCAGGTCCTTCACTGTAATCATAGCATTTTCATGCTATGCTTGCAGCTTTACTAGGGAATTGTGAGGTGTGGTAGCTTCCCGTTCCTTTCCACACCAGTGAAGGATGATGGTGATGATGATGATAATGATAAGGATGATGATGATGGCCATATGATTTCAGGGACCGTTTGGGACTTAAAGTTTTCCAGACATTTGTCTTACAGGTGAGGAAAAACCCCGATAAAAACCTTACCCAGAAAAAAATGCCCCGACCGGGGATCGAACCCGGGCCCGCTGCGTGACAAGGCAGCACGCTACCTCGAGACCACAGCGGTGGACGTTTATGCAAAATTATTTGAATTATTAAATCTCAGTTACAAACTTAATTTTTGAACTGGAATACAACTAGTCTAATGGTCGTGTGGTCAGAGTTCCTGATTACAGTTCATGAGGCCCTGGGTTTGATTCCCAGTCAGATCATAGGAATTTGTCCTTAAATGGAGTTATTTGTGTAGTTGGTCTTGGTCTGGAATTTAGGCTAAGCTTATAAATACATTATATAATGGAAATGAACAGCTAATGACAAATGAGGGGAATTTTGAAGAGGTGGCTGAATTCAAGTACCTAGGAACAATAATTACAAATAGGAATGAGATGCACAAAGAAATTAAACACAGGCTCAATTCTGGAAATACATGCTATTTTGCATTACAGGGTCTTTTGTGATCCCAACTCCTTACAAATAACGTTAAACTGAAAATATAGGCCTATATGTAGTTTATTTCTAGTTATATTATATGGTTGCGAAACATTGACTTTAAGGGAGGAAATGAGATTACGACTATTTGAGAATAAAGTTGTTAGGAACATTTTTGGACCAAAGAGAGATGAACAGACAGAGGAATGGAAAAGACAATATAACAGTGAACTACATGGTCTTTATAGAAAAGCCATATACGATAATAACAATTAAGTCTCGTAGACTGCGATAGGCAGGACATGTGATGCAAATGGGGAATGAAAGAAGTGCATGGAAGCTTCTTGTAAGAAAGTCAGAGGGAAAACGCCCAGTTGGTAGACCAAGAATGAGGTTAGATAATAACATTAACTTTGAATAGAGGAAAGTTGATTATACAGGGAAAATATTGGAAAATATTAGGTGAGGATAGGTATGTATGGAGAGCTTATGTCCACGTGGCCATGAAACTATGGAGTCAACAGAGCCAGTGAGTTAGTTAGGTTTAAGGACTCTCCTGGCGCTTCATTATGGTTTATCATCCATCATATCGTCGGGGTAATGTAACTCCGCTTTCCAGGTGTTTTTTTTAGAAAACATGCTCACTCGACCACTGACGTCACTGCAACATTACCTCTACAACGAGTTGTTCAGTTCAGCATGTAACAGTGGCACATTATGTAAATTGTTATTTATATTTTTAAACATACACTGACCAAAATGTAAAACGTAATAATTTATTGATTTTGATCAGCCCCAATTAATCTTCTTCGAGAAATCCATATTTACATTAGCGTTTTATCTTATCCACCTTTGTAATTTAGGAACACATTGTCTCTCTCAACTAAATACGCATACTTACATTAAATGTTCATTTTTAAGAATTCTGAAATCTTGAGGTAATGTTGTTCGAATATTATTATAAGTAATGCCACGAGTGATTTCCAAATTATCGACAAATTCACGACTCACGAAATGAGGAGTGAATTTATCTAGAGAATTTGGAAATCAAGAGTGGAATTTGTTAGGACTATTTAACGAATAAAATTAAGCTGTTTATTCACAAATCATTGTTCAACTATAGTTATTTTAAAATATTTATATATTTAATGTAAACGGCGATGTTTGAAAACAAATCAGAAATGTGAGGTTATGTTCATTCACTGCTGCTTGATCATATTATTTATTGCCAAATAAAATCGCAATACTGTAAGAGTGCACCCAAGTGGAGAAATGATGAAACACATCAAACTATATATCATAATCAACATTACGGGTTATTCATTTATTTTTTTAGTAAACAACTCAGTAAAATCGAGGAATCTTTTCATTATTTGCTATATTCAATGTATTGTTGGAGAAAAATAATGCTTTGACCTGTTCAGAACATTAAAAAGGAGGAGCTTCCTTTATCATAAAAGCAGGAGCTGATAAAGAGAAATAGATAAAGAGCGAGGTGAAACACGACTGTCATTGGTTGTAAAACAACATTGATTGAAACGTGATTGGTCATTGACTAGCATTTGTGGCATGAGTTAAATAGTCAATGTAACATATATTATCTTCAGAAATTGAATGAAAGACAGGATGAGATAATCTTAAAAACTTTTAATTTGATGACAAATTTTTATAGTTTTATTTAGTCGCAAAGTGATGTAAGTGTATGGGTTAGAGGTTGATGAAAATTGATTTTTACAACTTCTAATTATCGGTACCTATGGTTTCTTATATAACTTCAACTTTTAACCTGTTTTTTTCAATACTGCAAAAAGCTAATAGCCTCAACTCTTCTGCAGGACTTCAGTGTTTCACGAATAATGAATGTTGCGTTTTTGTAAGTTGAACTAAGCAAAATCCCCAGCTAGTTTCAATGAATGAATCCTTGAGCCCCTGGAGAGTCTGCAGCCCAATATAAACGAGCATTACGCTAATTATGTCAGGACGGTCAGGTGATGCATGCACATTAACCCATGTACCATTTCAACCCAAATTAACCTATTCAGCCATCCTGTATCTTCCATTATATTCCTTTATAAATCCTCAGAGAAAAGTACCGATACTACTAATTGTTGGAATTAATAGCCATTAGCGTTTATTGAGATCATAGGAGAAGAAATGGAAAATATAAATTTCAACAATGGAGAAGAACTAAAACCTAGTATTGAATGCACTTATTTAGGAACAAAATTAGACCATTCAGGCGATAACACAGTGGAAATTAAAATAAATAATAGTTTTAAAAAACTAAAAGAACACGCTTTATTAGAAAACTAAAAAATGAAAAATAATTTTAATTTCCAATACGCTTGGGATAAAATTAAAGTGGTTAACAAAAAAAAATCATCTCCAACACATATAGAATAAAACTAGAGTTATCAACAAAAAGAAAATAATTTTACCAACAAAAGCGTGGGGTGCTCTATATCAATTAATATATTTGATAATAAACAGATATTGGTAAAATTAAGCTCTCTAAGAAGAAAATGTAAAAATCATAAAAAGCACCCCACGCTTTTGATGGTAAAATTAATTTCTTTTTGTTGATAACTCTAGTTTTATTCTATATGTGTTGGAGATGATTTTTTTGTTGACCACTTTAATTTTATCCCAAGCGCATTGGAAATTAAAATTATTTTTCATTTTTTCATTTTCTAATAAAGCGTGTTCTTTTAGTTTTTTTAAAACTATTTTTTATTTTTATTTTTAATATTTTACAGAATAAGATAAAATGTAAATATCTTTAAATTCGATACTATTGTAGTATGAGCTAAAAGTAATACTCTTCTATAAAAAAAAACCCTCCCAGCCGGATTTGAACCAGCGACGTATGGATTACTAAAATTATATACCACTAAGAGTTCACTGCTCTACCAACTGAGCTCTTACAACGATTGACTAAAAAGTCGACAAGTCCGCAACCTATTATACCAGTTTTCATTTTTTTCATTTTGGGATGATTCTGGCCAGGATTTTAGAAACAAAATATGAAATTATTGTATTGTCACGGGTCCTCTGGGTCCTTTACACGTATACAATGTTTCAAGTCGATCCAATGTTTCTAAGTTGAGAATCGCAGAAAAAAAACAAGCAATAAATGCTTTAAACTCTGTTTGGTAGAGCAATAATATTACTAAAATAGAAAATTAAAAATATATCAAACCATAATTCAGAGCATTTTAACATATGCTGCTGATGTTCTGCAAATTCCTACCAGAGAAAGGAAGAGAATTTTAAGTACAGAAATGGACGTTTTAAGAAGATCAGCTGGAAAATCTAGAATGGATAGAATACGAAATAAAGAAATATGGGAAATTATGGGTGTACAAGAGGAGCCGGACATCACAGACATTATAGAAAAGAAAATATTACAGTGGCATGGCCATGTCAAAAGAATGCCAGAGCAAAGATTACCTAAAATTATTATGGAGTGGATCCCAATGGAAATGAGGAAGAGAGGAAGGCCGAAAAAAACTTGGATAGAAGGTGTACAAGCGGACACATTTTTAAGGATGTATGTTGTATATTTAGGCTAAGAAAACTTCAATAGATTACATGATTAGATCTATAACTATTAAATATAATTCAATGCATTGTTTTCTTCCTCACTATATATATACACACATAAACATACTGTAAAACTTACATATTACATTGGTCAACATGATTTTTGTCTCTTGAGCACCAATAGTTGTACTTAATGGAGTTTTTTTTATCGTGTTTTCAAATATGTATTCGGAATTTCTTAATCATCCACAGTTTTTTTATTTCAATTTCAATTAATGGATTTAAATAATTGTTTTTTAATAAATGTTTTTTCGTCCATTAATTATCTTGGCGCAGTGAGCCATGAGCACGGGGAACACTTTCATCAGGAGATTTTAGCTATGGAAAAGAGATATCAAGGCAAATGGAATCCTAATATGCTGGCCGATTATTCTTGGGCCATCAAGAGGGATGCTCCACAGGCGAAATATAGCAGAAAATCGTCATTTCTTACTTTCTAGGTGAGTCCGAATGTTCGAATATTGTGTAGTTACGAATGTAGAAAATATTAAAGTGTTTGAAATTATAAATGCCTGTCTCTCGGAAACCTTGCATGATGGAGAAAAAGCGATATCATATTTGAATTCAAGAGACGAAATACTATCAGAATGACATATTCTTCTTTCTGAGACAAAAAAAAAGTTTATTTTTTGTTGCTCAGAGTTATCTATGAGTAGAGCATGGAACTCACTTCCCAGTCATATCAGGGACTGTCAATCACTATCATTATTTAAATCCAAATTAACTGATATCATAAGTTCCACACGATGAAAATATTAACTGCTTAACAACTATTTACAGAATTTTGTAAATATCTAGAAGTATTAATCTAAGAAGCTTTACTTACTTCATAGCATTTTATTTTTTGCGCGATAGTGTGTTTTGTCCACTGACAGCAATGGCGACCATGATTGAAGTTTCAACTTCCTACATTTCGGTGTTGCCAAGCTAAATAACTGCACTGTAATTAAATAACTGTACTGTAATATTACATATTACAAACACGAGTGTGGGAAGTAAAACTACTGCCCTCTATGTATGCTACATACAATGTATATACAAAAAATATCCAAAATCTAGTGTTAATACACATTATACGAAACAAATATCTCCAATTTAAATGACCTGAACTTTATTTGAAACAATATAAAACAATAAACACGTACTTGCCGCCATTTTATCACTAATTGGTCTCATGACCTCCTGTTATTTCAACTAATAATTATTGCCCACACTGTTAACCTTAGTGAATTGTTTATAATGAACGAAAATATTTCCAACAAAAGTTATTATTTTACTATTATTATTATTCTCTGATTGATATTAATAGAAGCCTTAGGGCCTTAACTTTGCTAGCTTATATAAAGCTTTATTAATCCTATTATTATTATTATCATTATTATTATTATTATTATTATTATTATTATTATCACTACTACTAATATTAACTAGCTAATACCCGGTGTGCGCTGTTACACCTAAATAAATGATAATGTGTTTTTGCATTTAGTTAAATAAGTAAAATGAAAAATAAATATACATTTATATCGTTATTATTTTTAGATACCTCGTGCTGATTACCCGGCGATGCCCGGGAATCTACGCAACCCAATGTACTTGGCATAAATGAGTTGAAAGACAAAATTCTTTATTTTGAGTTATCCACAAAAGAATACCCGTCGTGCGTTGCTATGCTTGCCCGGGTATTTACTTTATCCCGATCTTCTTGGCATCAATGAAAGGCAGAAATGGTTATTGTGAGTTATCCGTAAAATATAAACAAATGCTGTCGCGGACTTTTCTGTAGAGTTTTTTGAGATATTCAATTCTGTGTTCAATAATTGTGTGTATTTGTTATGGTTTAGGCAGCGTAAGCCATTTAAGCTTACAGAAAGCGAGATTTCTTTCACCTTTTTCACTACAGAAGGTGATTTTTAAGGGTGAAGGGCTTGAGTAATAAAACTCTCTTATAGCCTATAATTTTCCCGGGAAAATCCTGAACATTTTGCAAAAGACTCATGAGAATCGGATGAATGGTATGCATGCACATGCTTGCCCGGGAATCTACTTATCCCGATTTCCTTGGCATCAATGAAAGACAAAAATGGCTATTGTGTTATCTGTAAAAGATAAACATAAATGCTGTTGCGGACTTGTTTGTAGAGGTTTTTGAGATATTCAAATCTGTAACATTAATTTTGTTTATTTGTTATGGTTTAGGCAGCGTAAGCCATTTAATGGTACAAAGGGGGCTTTTTATGTTTTTTACTACAAAGGGTGTTTTTTAAGGATGTAGGAGTTGAGTATCTCAACTCTCTTATAGCCTATGATCATCCCGGGAATCTCCTGAACATTTTGCAAAAAAATCCCATCACAGTCGGATCAACGGTAAGGCAGCACACGAAGTACGAACAAACAAACAAAAAACATTCATTTTTATATATTAGAATATATTTTATGTAAAGTCCACCGCTGTGGTCTCGAGATGGCGTGCTGCCTTGTCACGCAGCGGGCCCGGGTTCGATCCCCGGTCGGGACAGTTTTTCTGGGTGAGGTTTTTATCGGGGTTTTTCCTCACCTGTAAGACAAATGTCAGGAAAACTTTAAGGCCCAAACGGTTCCAGAAATAATATGGCCATCCCAATCATCATTATTCATATTCATCTTAGATTAGGCTTAGGATAAGGGACTCTCCTGGAGCACCACTATCATCATCATCATCATCATCACCCACCATATCATCGGGGCAACGTAACACCGCCTTCCAGGCGCCCGAACCTCAGAAGTGGGTTACAAGTACGCCATGACAGGAGAGAACACCAGGAATGTCGAAAGACAACCTAGGGCATTTGCAAAAAAAATATTTTATGTAAATATCAGCCTGTTAAGAATAAATGTGTTTTTGGTAAATAATGAGAGACTGTGCTAGCGTGGATTAAGAGAAAGTTCTATATTTTAATTCAGTAAAGAAATTTGCATCTAGCACACAAGTGCTTTATATCTCTTTCCTTTGTTTTTACTTTCCACCTCGAGTGAGGTATATTTTAATTCAACTTCTTGCATAAAGCTATCGACTTTCTTCCCTTCTCATTCCTGCAATTACCTCCTCTTGTGGGCTGCACCTCTCTGCCCAATCCTCTTCTTCATAAAACTCTCAAGTATTCAGTTTTAATGTTGAACAACTTGTGCAAATTGAAACTGCGGTTCACTTTCATGTGAAAATCGGCCTGGTCGGTATTGAAGACAAGTTTTTACGAGGACTATTTAACTCATGCCGCAAATGGCAGTCAATGACCAATCACATTTCAATGAATTTTGATTTACAACCAATCACAGTCATTTTTCACGTCGATTTTATCACTTTCATTTTATTAAGTGACTCCTAAATTGTATATATAGTGCACGAATCAAACTAGATTCTGCTTGCGAGATATAATAGAAAAACATTCGTAGCAATTGATTATACCATAAAAAAGAAGAGCCCATGGGGTATCTAAAGAGAATTGTGATATCAATGTTTGGCCTCACTTATTTAACTAAACATAAAACACATTAATTTTCGTATTTCAGCTCATTTATGTCAAGAAGATCGGGATAAGTAGATTCCCGGGCAACGCTGGGTAATCAGCACGGGGTATGTAAAAAACAAATTTATAATTAATTTTCCTTCTACGTATTTAACTAAACATAAAATTACATCAATTTTCATTTATTTAGGTGCAGCAGCGCACGCCGGGTATTAGCTAGTCAAATATAAATTTAGATTTATTTTAAACGATTGTAATAATATTGTAAACAGGTCTTAGATGTTGAAAACCATTGAACAAATGCATATCACCAGCAAGAAGAATGAATGCAAAGCCTACTGGTAATATTTGTGCAACAGAAAACTGTAATTACTTCCTAAATAGAACAAACAGGCAAGTATCTCCATTAGTGTTTCAACAAGCATTCACTTTCCAAATACTCGTGCTTTCCGAATATCTGATTGTATGTTTGATAGTTTGTTACGTGTTGCTTACAAAGGAAAACAAGCAGTTAGATTAGCATTCTTGTGTGTTTGTTTAGGCTACCTCTCACTTCTAAATTGATTTTTAAACGTTAAATAACACTAAGCTAGATTAAACAAGGACAATTTTGATTTTTAACGGGTTTATCGTCACAATTTTCTCATGGTTACAGTTCTCTATGTTACTATAAACACTTTTTACACGCTTTATATTAGCTTGACCTGTATCTATCTATCTATCTATCTATCTATCTATCTATCTATCTATCTATCTATCTATCTGTCTGTCTGTCTGTCTGTCTGTCTGTCTGTCTGTCTGTCTGTCTGTCTGTCTGTCTGTCTGTCTGTCTGTCTGTCTGTCTGTCTGTCTGTCTGTCTGTCTGTCTGTCTGTCTGTCTGTCTGTCTGTCTGTCTGTCTGTCTGTCTGTCTGTCTGTCTGTCTGTCTGTCTGTCTGTCTGTCTGTCTGTCTGTCTGTCTGTCTGTCTGTCTGTCTGTCTGTCTGTCTGTCTGTCTGTCTGTCTGTCTGTCTGTCTGTCTGTCTGTCTCTGTCTGTCTGTCTGTCTGTCTGTCTATCTATCTATCTATCTATCTATCTATCTATCTATCTATCTATCTATCTATCTATCTATCTATCTATCTATCTATCTATCTATCTATCTATCTATCTATCTATCTATCTATCTATCTATCTATCTATCTATCTATCTATCTATCTATCTATCTATCTATCTATCTATCTATCTATCTATCTATCTATGTAACGGAATCTTTCAACGCGATTTTCACCCACTTAAAATCATCGGATCGACTTGAAACTTTGTATACTTGTAGAGGACCCGTGACAATACAATAATTTCATATTTATTTTCTAAAATTCTGGCCATAATCATCAGAAAATAAAAAAAAGTGTTTTTGTATCTATATAACGGAATCTTTCAACGCGATTTTCACCCACTTAAAATCATTGCATCGACTTGAAACTTTGTATACTTGTAGAGGACCCGTGACAATAGAATAATTTCATATTTATTTTCTAAAATCCTGGCCATAATCATCAGAAAATCAAAAAACGTGTTTTTGTATCAATGTAACGCAATTTTTCAACGCGATTTTCACCCACTTAGAAACATTGGATCCACTTGAAACTTTGTATACTTGTAGAGGACCCGTGACAATACAATAATTTCATATTTATTTTCTAAAATCCTGGCCATAATCATCAGAAAATCAAAAAACGTGTTTTTGTATCAATGTAACGGAATCTTTCAACGCGATTTTCACCCACTTAGAAACATTGGATCGACTTGAAACTTTGTATACTTGAAGAGGACCCGTGACAATACAATAATTTCATATCTATGTTAAAAAATCCTGGCCATAATCATCAGAAAATCAAAAAACGTGTTTTTGTATCAATGTAACGGAATCTTTCATACGCGATTTCATTCGAATTTCTACCCACTTAGAAACATTGGTATCGACTTGAAACTTTGTATACTTGTAGAGGACCCGTGACAATACAATATTTCCATATCTTGTTTCTAAAATCCTGGCCATAATCATCAGAAAATAAAAAAAACGTGTTTTTGTATCTATGTAACGGAATCTTTCAACGCGATTTTCACCCACTTAGAAACATTGGATCGACTTGAAACTTTGTATACTTGTAGAGGACCCGTGACAATACAATAATTTCATATCTATGTTAAAAAATCCTGGCCATAATCATCAGAAAATCAAAAAACGTGTTTTTGTATCAATGTAACGGAATCTTTCAACGCGATTTTCACCCACTTAAAAACATTGGATCGACTTGAAACTTTGTATACTTGTAGAGGACCCGTGACAATACAATAATTTCATATCTTGTTTAAAAAATCCTGGCCATAATCATCAGAAAATAAAAAAAAACGTGTTTTTGTATCTATGTAACGGAATCTTTCAACGCGATTTTCACCCACTTAGAAACATTGGATCGACTTGAAACTTTGTATACTTGTAGAGGACCCGTGACAATACAATATTGTCATATCTTGTTTAAAAAAATCCTGGCCATAATCATCAGAAAATTAAAAAAAAACGTGTTTTTGTATCAATGTAACGGAATCTTTCAACGCGATTTTCACCCACTTAGAAACATTGGATCGACTTGAAACTTTGTATACTTGTAGAGGACCCGTGACAATACAATCATTTCATATCTTGTTAAAAAAATCCTGGCCATAATCATCAGAAAATAAAAAAAAAACGTGTTTTTGTATCAATGTAACGGAATCTTTCAACGCGATTTTCACCCACTTAGAAACATTGGATCGACTTGAAACTTTGTATACTTGTAGAGGACCCGTGACAATACAATAATTTCATATCTTGTTTCTAAAATCCTGGCCATAATCATCAGAAATAAAAAAAAACGTGTTTTTGTATCTATGTAACGGAATCATTCAACGCGATTTTCACCCACTTAGAAACATTGGATCGACTTGAAACTTTGTATACTTGAAGAGGACCCGTGACAATACAATATTTCCATATCTTGTTAAAAAAATCCTGGCCATAATCATCAGAAAATCAAAAACGTGTTTTTGTATCAATGTAACGGAATCTTTCAACGCGATTTTCACGCACTTAGAAACATTGGATCGACTTGAAACTTTGTATACTTGTAGAGGACCCGTGACAATACAATAATTTCATATTTGTTTACCAAAAATCCTGGCCATAATCATCAGAAAATAAAAAAAACAGTGTCTTTGTATCTATGTAACTGAATCTTTTAACGCGATTTTCACCCACTTAGAAACATTGGATCGACTTGAATATTTGTATACGTGTATAGGACCCGTGACAATACAATAATTTCATATTTTGTTTCTAAAATCCTGGCCATAATCATCAGAAAATCAAAAAACGTGTTTTTGTATCAATGTAACGGAATCTTTCAACGCGATTTTCACGCACTTAGAAACATTGGATCGACTTGAAACTTTATATACGTGTAGAGGACCCGTGACAATACAATAATGTCATGTTTTGTTTCTAAAATCCTGGCCATAATCATCAGAAAATTAAAAAAAACGTGTTTTTGTATCAATGTAACGGAATCTTTCAACGCGATTTTCACCCATTTAGAAACATTGGATCGACTTGAAACTTTGTATACTTGTAGAGGACCCGTGACAATACAATAATTTCATATTTATTTTCAAAAAATCCTGGCCAGAATCATCAGAAAATAACAAAAATGCCTTTGAATCTATGTAATGGAATCTTTGAACACGATTTACACCCACTTAGAAACATTGGATCGACTTGAAACTTTGTATACTTGTAGAGGACCCGTGACAATACAATAATTTCATATTTATTTTCTAAAATCCTGGCCAGAATCATCCGAAAATCAAAAAAGTGTCTTTGTATCTATTTAACGGAATCTTTGAACACGATTTCACACCCACTTAGAAACATTGGATCGACTTGAAACTTTGTATACTTGTAAAGGACCCGTGACAATACAATAATTTCATATTTATTTTCTAAAATCCTGGCCAGAATCATCAGAAAATCAAAAAAGTGTCTTTGTATCTATTTAACGGAATCTTTGAACACGATTTACACCCACTTAGAAACATTGGATCGACTTGAAACTTTGTATACTTGTAAAGGACCCGTGACAATACAATAATTTCATATTTATTTTCTAAAATCCTGGCCAGAATCATCCGAAAATCAAAAAAAACGTGTCTTTGTATCTATTTAACGGAATCTTTGAACACGATTTTTCAAACCACTTAGAAACATTGGATCGACTTGAAAAATTGTATACTTGTAAAGGACCCGTGACAATGCAATAATTTCATATTTATTTTCTAAAATCCTGGCCAGAATCATCCGAAAATCAAAAAAATGAAAACTGGTATAATAGGTTGCCGAGTTTTTAGTCAATCGTTGTAAGAACTCAGTTGGTAGAGCAGTGAATTCTTAGTGGTATATAATTTCAGTATTCCATATGTCGCTGGTTCAAATCCGGCTTGTAGAGTTTTATTATAGAAGAGTATTACTTTTAGCTCATACTAAAATAGTATCGAATTTAAAGATATTTACATTTTTATCTTATTCTGTAAAATATTAAAACTAAAAAATAAAAAATAAAAAATAGTTTTAAAAAACTAAAAGAACACGCTTTATTAGAAAACTAAAAAATGAAAAATAATTTTAATTCCCAATACGCTTGGGATAAAATAAATTGTCCAACAAAAAAATCATCTCCAACACATATAGAATAAAATTAGAGTTATCAACAGAAAGAAAATAGTTTTACCATCAAAAGCGTGGGGTGCTTTTTATGATTTTTACATTTTTTTCTTAGAGAGCTTACTTTTACCAATATCTGTTTATTATCAAATATATTAATTGATATAGAGCACCCCACGCTTTTGATGGTAAAATTATTTTCTTTTTGTTGATAACTCTAATTTTATTCTATATGTGTTGGAGATGATTTTTTTGTTGACCACTTTATTTTATCCCAAGCGTATTGGAAATTAAAATTATTTTTCTTTTTTTAGTTTTCTAATAAAGGGTGTTCTTTTAGTTTTTTAAAACTATTATTTATTTATTTCAGGATTGTTATTGTTATAAACACAGGTATCCTGAACCAAAATATACAATTTTTTCCTTCCACACTTCCCGGTCTTGCGTGTCTGCTTTTGTTATATTTCTCTTCTTCATATGTTGTCTTGAATTCCCTTTATCCACGTTGACGATTGACTAAAAAGTTGACAAGTCCGTAACCTATTATACCAGTTTTCATGTTTTTGATTTTATGATGATTCTAGCCAGAATTTTAGAAACAAAATATGAAATTATTGTATTGTCACCGGTCCTTTACAAGTATACAAAGTTTCAAGTCGATCCAATGTTTCTAAGTGGTTGAAAATCGTGTTCAAAGATTCCGTTACATAGATACAAAGACACTTTTTTTGATTTTCTGATGATTCTGGCCAGGATTTTAGAAAAAAAATATGAAATTATTATATTGTCACGGGTCCTTTACAAGTATATAAAGTTTCAAGTCGATTCAATTATTTTAAGTGGGCGAAAATCGAGTTGAAATATTCCGTTACATAGATAGATAGATACAGGTCAAGCTAATATAAAGCGGGTAAAAATCTGCTTAACTGTACCACTTCACTTTTATTAAAACGTACACATTTGTTTTGATGGCACGGACAGTAATTCAATACCAGACATAATCACACAGAATCAAGAAATGCATTTAAAAATTACACTCCTAATTCACATTTCAGTAACTAAATGAATGATGTTAAATGTGAAAAAAAAAATATTTTCTTCTAAAATAAGAGTTCTGAAGAATTTTCTTTTTGTGTTGTAGGCGGTCAGGAAAACCAATAATGAAGCTTTCAAAGGGAACTATGTGACTCGGAAATTAAAAAAAAAAGTTCATTATGAAGCTTTTATTCTTCTGATGAAATAAACGGTAAGAGCTATTTGCAATATGAATCTATGTGTTAGCTTTCAATTTATCACTTAATAAAAGTGTTTATTATATATGCATGATTAAATAAATAAATAATATATTCAAATTCGGTAAAATATAAATGTGACTTTTTGAGTGAAACAGATTTTAAAAAACAGAAAGAAGACTTAGTTTTTTACATTCTATTCTTTAAAATATCTTGAATATATTTCATTAGCCATCTTGGATTTTCTTAATTTTAAGAGTTTAAGCATTTTGTTACAAACAGTAGGCTTAGATATTTATATTTTACGAAGTAGCTAGCAAATGCGACTAATGCAAGAAGAAAGATTACCCAGAAAACATTGGAATGATGTTCACCTGGAAGAATAAGGAAAGGAAAACTCATGGATGCAAGAAATAAGAAGTGGAATGAGAACAAGAGAACTGGAGGACATGGAAGTGGATGGATAGAGACGAGTGGAAAATAAAAATAAAAATTTAGGCACAGAAAGATGTGTAAACATTAAAAATTTGTATAAAATAAAAAAAAAGTTAGCTAATACTTATAAAATCACATAAAGAAATCATATTACGAGAGAATTATTATTATTATTATTATTATTATTATTATTACTATTAGTCATAATATAACTATTTTCGTTAAGAAATTGGGTTAATCTATTGTCATAATGTTGAGTGATTCCGGGTTATGTGGCCGTGGTCCATAGTTGATGTTGATACCAGACGTTTCGCCCTCAACTGCGGAGGGCATCTTCAGTGGCGAGTGCTTCTAGGCGTGTTTCCTGGTCGGAAGATCTACTTGTTGATACCAGACGTTTCGCCCTCAACTACGGAGGGCATCTTCAGTGGCGAGTGCTTCTAGGCGTGTTTCCTGGTCGGAAGATCTACTTGTTGATACCAGACGTTTCGCCATCAACTGCGGAGGGCATCTTCAGTGGCGAGTGCTTCTAGGCGTGTTTCCTGGTCGGAAGATCTACTTAGAGTAGATCTACTTAGAGTAGATCTTCCGACCAGGAAACACGCCTAGAAGCACTCGCCACTGAAGATGCCCTCCGCAGTTGATGGCGAAACGTCTGGTATCAACAAGTAGATCTTCCGACCAGGAAACACGCCTAGAAGCACTCGCCACTGAAGATGCCCTCCACAGTTGAGGGCGAAACGTCTGGTATCAACACCAACTATGGACCACGGCCACATAACCCGGAATCACTCAACATTATGATTACCGACCGTGAAAGCCTGCATTCAACTAATCTATTGTCAATTTCGAAGGTGAAAAGCCAGCCTAATAGTTAGGGCCTATTTATTTATTTAGAAAATTAAAAAATAAATGTAAAATAATTTGAACATATGTTACATTATACATTATTTAAAACATGTACAATTATTTTTAGGTAAATATCACATTTTAAAAACAAGGGCCTACATGGAACTTACTAAGAAAATATGTCGTTAATAAATTGGATTATTTATTCGTTTGTCAATTTTGAATGTAAATAGATCGCAAATTTATCATCATCATCATAATCAACATTCACGGATTAAGCACATGCGGCTTGTTCCGGTCTCATAGATTCTCATTCAAAATGCTCAATCTATCTCTTTTTCGGTCTACCAACATTCTTGTCTCCTTTTGGTTTGTATAATTTTTGATACACATTAATTTCATTATTTGGATATTTTCTTTCTAGTTTTTTCTAGATTGTTTTATTGTATCTAAAATTTTAAAAATATTTAGCTCATTTCTAATATCGCCAATTTATTATTTTTTTAGAAAATCGGAAAAATTTAAATGTAAAATAACTGCAATTTAACAGATTTGTAAGAGTACACATTATCCAATTAAAAAATTATGCGCTTATTTTCATATATGTATTTTTAAAAAGTGACCTATATGCAACTTGTGTAAATTTTCGTTACAAATTGGTGTACTCGTTTGTTAATTTCGAACGAAGATAGACCGACTAATAAACATTTTCTTTTGTTTCTTTTAGAAAATCAGAAAAATATAAATCTAAAATAATTACTTGTTTTTTATTAATTTACAATTGATGAAATAGAAATGTATATTTGTTTCAAGTAAATATGCCACATTTTTAAAAAAGAGGTCTACATGAAGTTTATTGTGAACATATTAAAATAATGTTATTTCAATTATAAATTTTTTTTGTACCTTATAAAACTCTGCCAGGTAAAATAAAGCATTATTATTATTATTATTATTATTATTATTATTATAAAACAGTCGTCCTCAACTGTATAACATAAGTTTATATCTATTAGTAAAAGTGTAAAATTTCATCATAACCAGTCCCAAGTCCGGTTGAGAAAGGACGAGGGGGAGACGTAACACCTCGTTAAAAAACCGCAGTTCAGCTGACCCGGCTGATAGTACCTTGTAAGAGTCTCTAGCCAGGTTACGGTGAAGACCCCAATGGCCGATGCAGTAGAGTAGGAGACCTACGGTATGGTGCAAACGGTGGATGAGGCAATAATAATAATAATAATAATAATAATAATAATAATAATAATAATAATAATAATAATATAGCTTTATTTTACCTGGCAGAGTTAAGGCCTTAAGGCCTTGTCTACCACTCAACCAGGTTTAAAAAAATACAAACAAAAAATAGTCTTAAATCTAAATTACAATATATATATATAAACGATTACAAGTTATGAATACAATACAATTAATATTTATAATGTATTTTGATTTACTCTAAATTTAACGAATTAAATATATAATATGTACAAGATATATAAAAAAACGAGGAAAAGATTAATGACATAGTATAAAATTAAATAAATAGAGAAAAATTAATTATTAGACAACAGGTAACTGTATAAGCGTGACTTAAAGGTGCCAAGTGTGCGGCAACCCCTGATATCTTGAGGAAGGAGATTCCAGGAGCGGGCAGAGGCTCCTGTGAAGGAAGTAGAATAGGAGGAAGTGCTATGAAGAGGAATTGTTAGCAGACTGCTATCTTGTGATCTAGTGTCAATATTGTGGTAAGAGGATAACTTCTCAAATCTGGACGCCAGGTAAGTAGGGATGTAGGAATTCAGAAGCTTGAAAAGTAGTGAAAGAGAGTGCAATTTACGTCTGTCAGTAAGACGGAGCTAAGAGAGGTTATTAAAGTGTTCGGAAATATAAAGGATGGATCAGACTCTTAGCTGCAGTGAAAGCAACAGATCTAAGGTGGACTCTAGAAAAAGTCTCTGGTCCTCCAGCTTGGGGGGGTTGATGCTATGGGCCAGCTCCTCATTCATTGTAAAAAAAAACTTAATTCTAAAAAATCAAAAAATCCATCCATAGTAATTCTACCTGAAGGCAGGTCCTTCACTGCAATCATAGCATTTTCATACTATGCTTGCAGATTTACTAGGGAATTGTAGGTGTGGTAGCTTCCCGTTGCTTTCCACACCGGTGAAGGATGATGATGATTATGATGGCCGTATGATTTCGGGGACCGTTTGGCCCTTAATTTTTTCCTAACATTTGTCTTACAGATGAGGAAAAACCTCGATAAAAACCTCACCCAGAAAAACTGCCCCGACCGGGCCCGCCGCGTGACAAAGCAGCACGCTACCTCGAGGCCACAGCGGTGGACTAACCAAAATATATAGCCTCGGATTCCTCGAAAAGGGAAACGTGGTAGTCCAAAGTCAACGTGGATAAAGGGAATTCAAGACAACATGAAGAAGAGAAATATGACAGAAGCAAACACGCAAGACCGGGAAGTGTGGAAGAACAAGATAGTATATTTTGGTTGAGAAAACCTGTGTATATAACAGAAACAATCCTGAAATAAGTGTAACATATGATAGTTACCGAATGTTTAGTTGGATTCAATAAACAGAATACAGGACGTCGAATATTTATTGAGAATATTGAATCCCCAATTCGTAATCAATTTTTTTTAAACATTCAAGCACATAAAACGAAGGGAAATAAATGTCACTGTATCACAAAACATTTTAAAATATTAATTTATTCAGTCCTAATGGAGTTCAGAGTGTCATTCCACTCTTCACAAAGAATTATCACAAATTACGCGCGTAATACCGAAAAAATAACACTTTATAAAGCAAAACAAATAAAGATAAATTTTTATTCGTATAATATTTTATCGTTGGTATATGAGGGAAGTAGCCAGGTTTAAAATTATATACCTTTGATGCTAAATTGTTTGTCTCTTAATGGATACAACAGAATTACACAATTTAATTTGTTCACATCTCTAGGTATGACGATTTAATTAAACTTAGTTACTGCAATATTTAATCTCCTGATGTGACAGCTTATTGAACAAAAATACACAGAATTAACTATCACACAAGCTTACACATTGCAGACCGCAAAGTTGCTGTAATGAATATATTTGTATTATTGAATTAGCGATGACAAATGTATGATTCAGAAATATTAGACACAGCTCAGCCAATTTCAATGTTCATACAAAGTGATGAAATTACACTCCATGGATTAACTGTTCCGCCATTGATATATAAAATTTAAATGTTTCAAATTTAATTAAATAAATGTTTATATAATACAATACATATTTATACTTTATATTTTATTCGTTAAATCTAGAGTAAAGCGATATATAGCGTAGATAATAATTGTATCGTAGATATAGCATGTAATCATTTATGTTCATTGTAATTTAGATATAAAACTATTTTTTGTATATTTTTCTATAACAACAAAAACAAATAAGTATATTTTAGCAACGGAAATGAATTTTATACGAAGGACAGCAAGAATTTCAAGAAGAGAAAAAATTAGGAACTCAGTTATAAGGGAGAAACTGAAGATTGAAGACACTATTTTAGATTATATTAAAACTCAGGAATTAAGATGGTACGGACATGTCCAGCGAATGGAAGAGGATCGACTACCAAAATCTGTTTTGGAATGGAAACCTGAGGGAAGACGAGGCAGAGGAAGACCCAAAACCTCCTGGAGTCAGGGAATATGTGTATACATGAAGGAGAAACATCTACAAACAGGAGATTGGATGGACCGACACAATTGGCTATTAAGAATCGGACGATGTCAAAGACATTAATCAACCGATGATCTATCTATCTATCTATATTTTTCTAACCTTGTTGAGTGTTTGACAAGACTTTAAGGCTTAACTCTGTCAGATAAAATAAATTTATTGTTATTATTGTTATAGTTATTAATATTATTATTATTCTGTCAAACTAGAGCAAAAAATGTTCAGGAATGGGAGTACCAATTGGAGATGGATCAAGAGATACAATATGTACACTGTTATTTGCGGATGACCAGGTAATAACCTGTAGATTGTATGTTCAGAAAATTATTGGATGGTTACGATAATTGGGGTTTGAAAATACATTTAGAGGAAACATTTTATATGGGATGTGGAGCAGAAACCGAAGATTTAGTATTAGATGATCGGAAGGGGTATATTAGAGGATGTGAAGAATTTGAGTACTTGGGAGTTAAAGTAGATAAAGAGGATAAACAAGAAAGTGATATTAAGAATAGAATAAATACAGGTAGAGCAATAACAACAGTGCAACATGGTGTCCTATGGAACAGACATATAACCGAGAAAATAAGTTACAAATATATAATTCAATAGTGAGAAGTACTGTCACATATGGAGCTGAAGTTTGGAAATAGAACAAAAACTTAGTACAAAAACGTACGTCGATGAAAATGGGTTTCTTGAGGAGAGCAGCAAGATGTTCAAAATTAGACAAAATAAGAAATAAAGTCATAAAAGAAAAAACGAATATTAAGAATTCAACAGTAGATTATGTAAGATGCAAGCAATTAAATTGGTATGGGCACGTACGATGAATACAAGAAGAAAGATTACCCAGAAAATCAATGGAATGGTGTCCACTTGAAAGAAGAAAGAAAGGAAGACTTCAAAACTCGTGATGCAAGAAATAAGAACTGGAATGGGAACAAGAGGGCTGGAGGATATGGAGTGAATGGAGACGAGTGGAGAAGGAAAATAAAATTTTAGGTCCAGAAAGATGTGTAAACATTGAAAATATGTAAATAAATAAATAATATACGGATTGATCTTCTTCTTCTTCATCACGGTTTAGGATTATTTACTAGCCTGTTCCGGCTCCAAATTGCTGCTGTTTCTTTAAGTGCTATATTTCTTTGAGTGCAGTGGTTTTTGGAACAATAATAATATACAACAGGTGATGCAAATACGAACTGGTTTTTGTTTATCCATGAGAAAAACAGAGATAAAATTACACGTATGAGCATATGCATTGAAACTGTAAAAAAAGGGGGGAAATTACGTGTGATGAAGTTGTTACATACAAATTGATTCGAACAGATATAAATGAGGAAACTTTAATAAATTTTGATGCTCATCTGTATGCATAGAGAGTAAGTGTTCATTTGTTACGTAACGTATATGCTCCATGGATAGCTACTGAGATTTCACGTGCAATTCGCATCATCAAGGGATTTCTATTAACTTACTTCCAGTCCAAACACTCACACATTATTTAATATACATGGAATATAAAGTTGCACTCTAAATTCTTTTCTAAAATTTACTTGATTCTGAATATTTGATCAATTATTGATCTGATTTGCCTAAAACAATCTCCTATAATTTGTTTGAACATGGAGTTCATTTAGCTATAAAAATGTTGGATAGAATTTTTAT
This sequence comes from Diploptera punctata, assembly GCA_030220185.1. Classification (NCBI taxonomy): domain Eukaryota; kingdom Metazoa; phylum Arthropoda; class Insecta; order Blattodea; family Blaberidae; genus Diploptera; species Diploptera punctata. The sequence continues at coordinate 1,688,484 of JASPKZ010007796.1, read as the reverse complement.
ATTTAACTTATTTATATACATATTTTCAATGTTCACACATCTTTCTGTGCTTAAAGTTTTATTTTTCTTCTTCACTCGTCTGTATCCATCCACTCCATGTCCTTGGGCCATTTTGTTCTTATTCCAGATCTTATTTCTTGTATCTATACATGAGTTTCGAGATCTTATTTTATTTATTCTTCCAGGTGGACACCATTCCATTGTTTTCCTGTACTATTTAACTCATGCCCCAATTGGGAGACAATGACCAATCACGTTACAATGATTTTTTATTTACAACCAATTGCAGTTGTGTTTCGCCTAGAATTTACCAACGAAAGTTTATCATAATAAAGAAAGCACTTCCTTTTTAACATTCTGAATAGCATTGTTTTGCAGTGACTGACTCACTAAGAAATACGGCTACCAGATTGTATATGTAATGCATGAATGTCACCACATTGTGGGAGTTAATATAAAAACATTTGTAGCAATTGATTATACCACCAAAAAAAGAAACCACTGTTTGCACTTTCTTAAATGTATTTTTTCCCAGACAAATATAATTGTCACATTTACATCATCCATCCATAGTAATTCTGCCCGAAGGCAGGTCCTTCACTGTAATTATAGCATTTTTATGCTATGCTTGCAGCTTTACTAGGGAATTGTAGGTGTGATAGCTTCCCGTTGCTTTCCACACCGGTGAAGGATGATGATGATGGCTATATGATTTCGGGGACCGTTTGGGCCTTAAAGTTTACCTGACATTTGTCTTACAGGTGAGGAAAAACCGCGATAAAAACCTCACCCAGAAAAACTGCCCCGACCGGGGATTGAACCCGGGCCCGCTGCGTGACAAGGCAGCACGCTACCTCGAGACCACAGCGGTGGACATTTACATCATAGGACATCAGAAATGAATTAAAATACAGTTTGATGTGTTTCATTTTTTCTCCACTAGAGTGGATTCTTACAATATTGCGTTCCTTTGGCAATAAATAATATTATCTGGTTGCAGTGACGAACAAAAGAAGCAAATAGAGCGTACCAATCGTTTCTCATTTGTTTTCAAACATCGTCGTTTACATTAAATATATAAATATTTTAAAATAGCTATATTTAAATAATGATTTTGAGTAAACAGGTTAATTTTCTTCGTTAAATAGTCCTAACAAATGCCACTCTTGATTTTCGTAAGTCGTGAATTTATCGATAATACGGAAATCAGTCGTGGCATTACTTATGATAGATAATCTTTAATCGTACGTGCCCATAACAATTTAATCGCTTATATCTTATACTATCTACTACTGAATATGTAATATTTATTTTTTCTCGTGTGACTTTATTTCTTACTTTTTGCAATTTTGAACATCTTGCTGCTCTCGTCTAGAAATCAATTATTTCCACCGACGTAATTTTTTGTTGAATTTCCATGCTTCATCCCCATATGTGACAGTACTTCTCACTAGTGAATTATATATTTGTAACTTATTTTTCCATTGTTAAGATGTCTGTTCCATAGGATGTCTTATACAAAAGAGAGATGAACAGACAGGTGAATGGAGAAGACTACGTAACGGTGAACTACGTGATCTTTATAATTGCTACCGTAATGACATTTTTTCTTTCTCTCTTTCTTTATCTCAGATTAATCTCTCATCTTACAGGTAATTATTACATGTCACACGCGACTCGGGCCCTACTGTATCACGATCTGTCGAGAGAGGGATTTTAAACTTCGAATCACACAATTTTTTTTTTCTTTGACCTCTCAAAGACATGGAGGACTTCCCCGAACGAGTGATCAGCTCAATGTCAAGGCCTCCTCCGAGACAACACGACATTAAGACGAAAAACAATATTCACGCACACATTCATGCTAAACATGGTTAATATTTTGATGGTCATGATGGTCAGATATTCGGGGACCGTTTGGAGTTAAAGTTTCTTGACATTAGATTAAATGGACGCAGGAAAATGTTGTGAAACATTATGGAACCTGCTAAATATATAAAAATATAGTATGAATCATTTTTCCATTAAAATGTACACAGTGAACTGACAATTGTTTGGATAGGCCTATATTACGTAACAATCTACTTTATATAAGTTTCACGTTGAGGAAAAACACCGAAAAAAAACATCACCCAAGAAATTTGTACCGACGGGGATTGTATCCGGGTCCGCCTGCTATGGCGAGGACGCTTTCCCGAGACACAGGGGTGTACACTTAAATAGCGTTAATTCTGTAAACCAGTTATATTAATTATACAGAAATCAGAGGATGATTTACAAAGAGACATTTACTTGTTGAATCAATTAGGACTCTATTATACCGTAGCGTAGTGGTTAAGGCACTGAGCTACAAGCCGGAGGGTCGAGGGTTCAAGTCCCGTTGGGGTCAGGATTTTTAAACTGACCCAAACCCTCTGGCGGCACTATGGCCCTGGGGTCGACTCAGCCTCTAACGGAAATGAGTACCAGACGCTTGTTCTGGGGGTAAAGGCGGCCGTCACGCAGGGCTGACAACCCGGCTGACATAAAGTGCCGATTGTCTAGAAAAAGTGGGAGCCTTAACCTCCTACTACCCCAAGGGCCTCCGGGTCTGTTGTGGGATCACTTTACTTTACTATTATAACCTCGAAGTCTGAACTTCAATAACTAAAATTAAGGCTTTTCAGGCCAAAGTGTCAGTCAGAGCAAAAATAGTAATCAATAATGAAATAATAGAACAGATAGCATACTTTAACTATCTTGGTTCAGTTATAACATATAGCTATGATTGGGATATACATAATAAATTAAACCGATATCAAATGATGTGTGACACCATAAGAAGACCCCTTCGAAAGACTCGAAGAGAAACTCAGCTCAGGTTTTATAAAAGTATGGCTGTTCCTGTTCTTTTATATGGATCTGAATCTTGGGTACTTACAAAAACAGATATCTCACTCATGCAAGCCGCTAAAATGAAATTTTTAAGATGCGTAAAAGGATGTACACGCATGGATGGATTACACAATGAATCAATAAGAAATGAACTCGATATATTTTCAATAGTTGATAAACTAGAAGTGCACAAATACCAATGGAAAGAACATTTAGACAGAATGGACAATATAAGATTACCCAAAACGATCAACACCTAGAGACAGCATAGAAAAAAGATCTTTGGGACGGCCAAGGAAACGATGGACTTGAGACCGGACGGAACAGGTCGCACTGACCTAATCCTGGAAAAGAAAAAGAAGAAGAATTAATTTAACGTGATACTTATATAAAGTATATTATTACGTAATATAGGCCTTACTTACTTACTTACTCACTGGCACTATCGAACCCGTAGGTTCATGGCCGCACGGACATAAGCTCTCCATACATCCCTATCCTGAGCTAATGCTTTCCAATCATTCCCTGTATAATCTACTTCCCTCAAATCATAGTTAATGTTGTTCTCCCACCTCATTCTTGGTCTACCAACTGGGCGTTTTCCTTCTGGCTTTCCTACAAGAAGTTTCCATGCACGTCTTTCATTCCCCATACGCGCAACATGTCCTGCCCATCGCAGTCTACGGGACTTAACTGTTCTTATTATATCTGGCTTCCTATAAAGACCATGTAGTTCATTGTTATGTAGTCTTCTCCATTCACCTGTCTGTTCATCTCTCTTTGGTCCAAAAATTTTCCTAAGAACTTTATTCTCAAATACTCGTAATCTCCTTTCCTCCCTTAAAGTAAGAGTCCATGTTTCGCACCCATATAATATAACTGGTAGAATAATAGTTTTATATATTTTCAGCTTAACGCTTTTTGAAAGGAGTTGGGACATCAAAAGTCTCTGCAATGCATAATAGCATGCATTTCCAGAATTGAGCCTATGTTTAATTTCTTTGTGCGTCTCATTCCTATTTGTGATTATTGTTCCTAGGTATTTGAATTCAGCCAATTCCTCAAAATTTCCCTCATTTGTCATTAGCTGTCCATTTCCATTATATAGCCCTATCTATACAATTGTCCCTTTACTGTGTACATTTTAATAGAAACATTATTCATAATAATGTTGAGTGATTCCGGGTTCTGTGGCCGTGGTCCATAGTTGGTGTTGATACCAGACGTTTCGCCCTCAACTGCGGAGGGCATCTTCAGTGGCGAGTGCTTCTAGGCGTGTTTCCTGGTCGGAAGCTCTACTTAGAGTGAACGCTGCGGGTGTTGTATTGATACTAGTGGTGGGAGCAGGGTGAGCGGGCGTGGCTCTTGCTGATTGGCTAATGGTCGTCTCCTTGTTGTCCCTAGTGTTGATGCATTTATTTTCTAGTGTACGGTACCAGGCCTTAGACAGTTTAATACCTTCCTCTTTTCTGTTAATATTTTCCTTATGCTTGTGTATTTCTATAGCCTCTCGATATAATCTAGGGAAATAATAGGAAGTTGTGGCTAAAACTTGTGTATCATCGAATAGAATCTGGTGTCCATTCATAATGGCATGTTCTGCTACAGTATTCATAATACTTTTTTATTAATCTAGCAGGTTCCATAATGCTTCACAACATTTTCCTGCACCCATTTAATGTATTGCCATTCTCCTCCACATCTCCCTGTCATTCCAATCTTCATCGTCCAATCCTTTTTCTCTCACACTGCTCTAAACTCCATCAATAAACGTTATTTTTAGCCGTTCTCTTCGTCTTCTACCAAGTGACACCCATTATAGTATTCTTGGTCTTTCGTCATTCTTCTTACATACCCATACCATTTCATTTGTTTGTTCACTTTATCATGATCATCAATGGCAGGCATGGATTAGGTCATTGGCCTGTTCCGCTTCAGGTAAGAAATTGATCCCTCCATCTCTTCATAGGTCTTCCTGGGTCTCTTCGCCCTGTGGGTCTGTAGTTCAATAGCTGCAGAGGCAGTCTATTGTTTGGCATTCTAAGAAGGTGTTGATGCCAATTATTTTGATATTTTTGAACGGTTTCAGTTATTGCTGGTGTGTTGAGAGCTTCATTACGCATGTGGTCTTAAAGTGTATAACCCGCTAAAGGTCTTAATAACTTCATTTCTGCATCTACTATCCTATTTAATTTACCTGTAGTAAGAGTCCAGGTTTCAGAACCATAGAGTAGAGTTGGAAGATCCATTGTTTTATAAAATTTTAAAATTGTCTCTGGGCGTACTTTTCGGAAAAGAATACTTTTTATTGTTCCTATAAGTTGGAATTTGACTTTATGAAATCTACAATTGAAGTTTGAATATTCATTTTTTATTTTACTGTTTCTTATTTTATCTCTTCTAGAAATTCCAGCTGAACGTCTCCAAAAATCCATTTCTGGAGAATTTAATTTACTTCTTGTTCTAGATTTTAATTCCCATTCATGTCAGTACATTTAGAAATAATTATGTTGGACATGACACGTTTGTGCACTGAGTTTCCCAATTAATTAACTGAATGTAATAGGACACTCGATACCCTCGTGACTTCAAAACGTTTCAAATGCATCCAATTTGAAACGTGGATATTTGAACGATCATAATATAAATTGCCTCTTCAATATTGAATGAAGTTCTGACACACGGGCATCACCAAAACGCCAATAAAACTGGTGATAACATCGTTAACTTCACCCACATTCTGATCAGTCTTAACCACTGAGAAAAATAATTGCGCTTTTGATCTCCTAATATACAAGGTGTAAATGAATTATATCACACACATTAAGTACAAAGGAAGATCACACAATCTTGGAATGCCTTTTGGGCGCTGAAATGCATACTCCTAGACACGTCCCTAAACCGCAGAATAAGATTAGAAGCCCTCAACTCATGTGTATTCCCGGTCTTAACGTATGGCTGCCAAACCTGGGTCCTAACAGAGAGGCAAAGGAGGAGCATTGAAATCTGCCAAAGGAAGATGGAGAGGAAGATAGTGGGTGTCTCACTCCGAGATAAGATTTCCAACATGGCACTACAGAAAATTACAACTTGAAAGAACATCACTCAAAAAGCCCTCCAAACAAAGTGGACATGGGGCGGTCATGTAACAAGACAACAACAAGGCAGAAGGGCGCGGGACCCCTACATTGGAAGATGAACACGAGGTCGGCCCAGAAGAAGATGGGCAGACACGTTCAAACTGATGTTGGGAGGACATTGGTCAACCACAGCCCGCAACAGGAGCAAGTGGAAACAACTAGCGAACAATCTAAAAATGGACTAAAATTCTTAATAAACTGCAGTGAAGTGCACACGTGAAAAACTCTATAATCATAATGTTCACGTGAATTAGCTCACCACGTGAACCACTTAAAACTTTAAAATTGAGCCCCGCTCTTGTAGGAGGCCCTAGCCCTTCATGGGACATAGTGGCTACATTCATTCAATCATTCGCATTTAACTGCACATAGATGGGTATTATATAAGCAATTTGAGAGAATGAACTAATTGTCTACGAATAAAAATGTTCAAGTTATGATTCAATTTGTAAAATGGTTGGCACGCCACTGATTATTTCAAATTAAAATGGAAATGATATGATACAGAGACTGTAACTGGGAATATGCATGCGCTTTTAGCTCAGCGGTTATAGCAGTTTTACTACTGACACAAATATAAGATTGATGTATCAAGTTGGAAACAGGGTACAATATGTGTACCCTTTTTTCCCCTTTTATTTTCTTCCTTTGATATGTGCGTACTGAAAATCAGTTTTACTTCTGGTTCAATTGTTTATTCACTATTTTACAGAATACGGTATTGGAATGTCGGCACAGTACATGAGTTAAAAAATGTATTGTTTTGAATTGTATGAAAGGTTATAATAATAATGCACATACTGTAGAGTACAATAAAATCTGGAATTGTACTGTACAGTACTTAAGTACTTAGATAAATTATAGTGTAGTAATAACATAAAGAGGTACAGTGTATGTACACATGACATGCATAATGTTATTGGGAAATGAGAAACAATACACTTGAGTAAATCAGAAAAAAGAAGTATCAGTGCTCCAATCTCAAATCCATCGCTTCACTTCGTGAGTCGTGAATTTATCGATAATTTGGAAATCACTCGTGGCATCTTATGAAAATAAAATAGCACGAGAAGTGAAGACGTTGCATATTTTTAGTACAAAATTTTAAACTTAGCTTTGACTTGCCACAAATATATCCATGCAGACACATTCATGGTGCCAGGACACTCATACTTACCCTACGACTGTGATTTTGGTAATATAGAGAAACATATTCGTAGAAGAGAATTGTTTACCGCCGTACAGTATGGGCAACACATTAAAGTATGCAGGAGAAAGAACCCTTTTGATGTAGTGTTAATGAGGAGAGAAGATTTTAAAGACGTTCAAATTGTCCCGGATCACATAAGAAAGCGACAAGTTCTAGCGACAAGTTTTCGGAAGGCTGAGTGTTCGTTTTTTCCAAAAATTACAAAATGGTATTTGGAATCAAACCTGCCTACAATACAGAATAACTTTATAATATAAATCTGCAAAAAGGACGTGGGAAAATGTACGATCAGAATCATTTTAATCTTTCATCAATCACCTTATCCGAAAAATACACTAAACCACTAGCTATTTCCTCAGAAAAGCTGGCAGATATTCGAGCGCTTCTTTCCTACATTCCAGCAACTCACCATGGGTACTTGAACAACATATTTTGTGCCCAAGAAACTTTGAATCGCATATCTCAGGAACAAGAGGCTGAAGTGGATGAGGATCTGTTAAATTATTAACCCAACTTCAACAACAGTATTTTCACAAGTTCTTGCACCTACATCTACATTTTGGCCTTGGTGAATCGTAATTATTTTTACACGCTTTATATTAGCTTGACCTGTATCTATCTATCTATCTATGAAACGGAATTTTTCAACGCCATTTTCACCCACTTAAAATCATCGGATCGACTTTAAACTTTGTATACTTGTAGAGGACCCGTGACAATACAATAATTTCATATTTATTTTCTAAAATTCTGGCCATAATCATCAGAAAATAAAAAAAAGTGTTTTTGTATCAATGTAACGGAATCTTTCAACGCGATTTTCACCTACTTAGAAATATTGGATCGACTTGAAACTTTGTATACTTGTAGAGGACCCGTGACAATACAATAATTTCATATTTATTTTCTAAAATCCTGGCCATAATCATCAGAAAATAAAAAAAACGTGTTTTTGTATCAATGTAACGGAATCTTTCAACGCGATTTTCACCCACTTAGAAACATTGGATCGACTTGAAACTTTGTATACGTGTAGAGGACCCGTGACAATACAATAATTTCATATTTTGTTAAAAAATCCTGGCCAGAATCATCCGAAAATTAAAAAAAAAAATGAAAACTGGTATAATAGGTTGGACTTGTAGCGTTTTTAGTCAATCGTTGTGAGAGCTCAGTTGGTAGAACAGTGAACTCTTAGTGGTATATAATTTCAGTAATCCATAGGTCGCTGGTTCAAATCCGGCTGGGAGGGTTTTTTCATAGAAGAATATTAATTTTAACTCATACTACAATAGTATCGAATTTAAAGACATTTGCATTTTTATCTTATTTTGTAAAATATTAAAACTAAAAAATAAAAAATAATTAATAGTTTAAAAAAACTAAAAGAACACGCTTTATTAGAAAACTAAAAAAATGAAAAATAATTTTAATTTCCAATACGCTTGGTATAAAATAAAGTGGTCAACAAAAAAATCATCTCCAACACATATAGAATAAAATTAGAGTTATCAAAAAGAAAATAATTTTACCTTCAAAAGCGTGGGGTGCTTTTTATGATTTTTACATTTTCTTCTTAGAGAGCTTACTTTTACCAATATCTGTTTATTATCAAATATATTAATTGATATAGAGCACCCCACGCTTTTGATGGTAAAATTATTTTCTTTTTGTTGATAACTCTAATTTTATTCTATATGTGTTGGAGATGATTTTTTTGTTGACCACTTTATTTTATACCAAGCGTATTGGAAATTAAAATTATTTTTCATTTTTTAGTTTTCTAATAAAGCGTGTTCTTTTAGTTTTTTTAAACTATTATTTATTAATTATTTGTTTATTTAATCAATGTGTTCGTCTTTTATTTAGAATTTTACAATTTACTAGGTATATTACTCCATTTCTTAATATATAACTTCAATGAACAACTACAGTATTGTCTAAGAGCAAAATCCCTAGTTTATTTTTTACTTTACTGTTAAATTGTAATAAAAACTCTGAATATTAAAATAGAATAGCTTAACCCATTCGCCTCAGAAGACGAGTTACACTCGCTTAACTCTGCCTGTTATATATTCGGAATAATTTATACATCTTTTGGCAGGTTAATATTTTGTTAACATTTATGAATAGTACAGGAATGTGTTTTGGCCTTAACCCTTATTGTGGTCTCATGTACCGTTATCTTTTGTTCGTTTTGAACGTCTGAAAATAGACGATAAAATTTCCGGTGATTGAAATCCGGTTTCTGGGGAAATGCATTGAGCATTAAAACTAGAAGTGAGTGGGTTAAGAGTATTTTGGAAACCAGGTTACAAAATTCACCATCCATAGTAATTTTGCCCGAGGGCAGGACTTTCACTGCAATCATAGCATTTTCATGCTATGCTTTGCAGCTTTACTAGGGAATTATAGGTGTGGTAGCTTCCCGTTGCTTTCCACACCGGTGAAGGATGATAATGATAAGGGTGATGGTGATAGGCGCATGATTTTCGGGGACCGTTGGACCCTAAACTTTCTGACACTTTTTGTGAGGAAAAACCCTGAAAACAACCTCACCCAGGAGCCTGTCCTGACCGGGAATCGAACCCGGGCCCGCTGCGTGACATGGCAGCATACTACCTCGAGACCACACCGGTGGACACAAAATTCACCATTAATATATAAATTTGTGTCCACCGCTGTGGTCTCGGCGTAGCGTGCTGCCTTGTCACGCAGCGGGCCCGGGTTCCATCCTCGGTCGGGACAGTTTTTCTGGGTGAGGTTTTTATCGAGTTTTTTCCTCACCTATAAGACAAATGTCAGGAAAACTTTAAGGCCCAAACGGTCCCCGAAATCATATGGTCATCGCAATCATCATCATTCATATTCATCTTAGGTTAAGCTTAGGATTAGGGATTCTCTTGCCGCACCACTATCATCATCATCACCCATCATATCATCGGGGCAACGTAACCCCGCCTTCCAGGCGTCCCAACCTCAGAAGTGGGTTACAAGTACGCCATGCCAGGGGAGAAACCAGGAATGTCGAAAGACAAACCTGGGGCATTTGAAAAAAAAATATATATATAAATTTGTAATTTATCACGTGAATAATACAGATTGACTTTTCTGAAGAAGTCTAATAACTTTAACTTGCAATAGGACTAATTTTTACTGGAAAGTCGATAAATATTATTACTTTCATATTGGTCCGAATTTTAAACCACTACAGAACGCAATATGTAACTTCTTCGCATTGATGGATACGCTATGTCACCAGATAAGGAGAAAAAAGTTTGTGAAACTTTAAATGCGCTTTTTTTAAAACTACTATTTTGCGTATACGCCCTTGCGATTCTAAACGCCTCAATTCATTGAAATGTGATTGGTCATTGACTGCACTTTAGGGCATGAGTTAAATAGTGATAAAATAAAATAATCTGTTTATGCCCCATTGATTTGTAAGTTTGTGTTGATGTGCTAGAGAAAGTCGAAAATTTGCCAACTTGTTTTATTTGCGAGTGAGGAGAAGTTCCAGTAATCGTGATTACTCCTGAGGCAACAATAAAGCAAATTACGGCACGTCTAGGTATTTGTCTTGGAAACATTTCGTGTTAATAGCAAATCAACTTTCTCAATTTATGTGCTTGTCTTTATTACTATAATTGTGCAGTAGAAATAGTCTGGCATTCAAAGTGCTTAATTTAGATAAATCTGTTAATTAACACGTAGCACAAAGGCTTTCCCGTAAGATCTGATAAGTTTCATCAAGATAAATCACAGTAATGTGTCTCTAACACCTTCACAAACTACCTATACATAGGCCTAATTCATAATAGTAAATTTATTCAATTATTTTTTTTATATAAAAACATTAAAAATTCTTCAAATTTTCATTTTTGGGAAATTAGATGAGTATTTTTTTCGAACTGAAGTAATATTATTATTTTTTTATTGTGGATGAGCCCATGTAGGACTACGCAAAGTACTTAGAGGCGTTTCCTTTGAGCCCAAATGTCTTTCATTCTTTTGCTATGAGCTTGTTTTCTATCATCTGTCCAAGTTGTTCCAGTTTTTTTTCTTCGGTTTGTCCTCTTGGTCAACTTGCCACTTATTCACCTTAATTCTAAATATATCTCTGTTTGGGATATCTTCTTTAGTAATTCCTGCCAATTTTAAGTCCTTTTTGACTTCATCAATCCATATATTATTATTATTATTATTATTATTATTATTATTATTATTATTATTATTATTATTATTAGCTGTTGAAAGGTACAGAGTGTTCTGAAAAAATGTGCAATTTATGGAAAGAAATGTTTGTGGATTCACATAAAATTAATATGGATAACAACTATTTACTGACAAGGAAATATCGCGAACTATCATTCCGGATACCCGGGTTCGATTTCCGGCGGCGTAGGGATTTTAAGTCTCCACCTTCGATCTAGGTGTGTAACGTTCTTGTGTTTATATGTTTAAGTAAGGAAATATGTTTTAAAGATGTAAAAGAAGTGGGGGAAAAAGAGTGTGAGCGAAAGAAAACAAGAAAAAAAAATCGTTGGGAAGGGGAACGAAATGAAAACTTTGACCATCCTAAGGACATATGTGTATATGTTTAAATTATAACATGTGCCATTATGAAAGGGAAGCAAAGTTATTGATGTCAGACACGTTGAAAATTATAAGAGAAAGCAATTTTATTAACAGTTAATCTAAAATGAGGTTGTGTTTTTCAGAAAAAATCACGAGCGAAAAGTCTCGAATGATTTTGTCTAATGAAAAACTCAACCTCGCGTTGGATTCCATCATCATCATCACTGGCGCAACAACTCATTCCTGAGTCCTGGCCTCCTTCAATTAGCTCGGTCCTGTGCCTCTCTCCATCAGTTTCTCAATCCCAGCTCTCTAGCACCTCCATCCACCTAATTCTTCCATCGCAGTTTCGGCCATCCTTTTTTTTTTCCTACCTTCTGCTCGAGTGGACCATATCTTTTTACATATTTATGACTCTTACTTACTTCTTACATGCCCTGCCCATCGTAGTTTGGTTAATTTAATGCATTTACTAATTTTCACCTCTTTGAATAATACATACAACTCCTGATTACAGCGTTTTCGCCAGACACCGTTCTCACATATAGGGCCATACACCCTCCTTAATATTTTTCTTTCAAAAATTGCAGAGCGCATTCATTGTTTCTCCCCATTATCCATGTTTCACATCCATATGTCAAAACGGGTCTTATTATAGTCCTGAATAGTAATATCTTTACAGATCTTGGCAAGACTTGACTTTTCATGTGTTTTAAAAGCCCATAATAACACTTGTTGGCTACATTTATTCGATTCTTTATTTCTTGTGTTGTATCATTATCCATTTTGACTATTACCCCTAAATATTTCAATTGATCTACTGTTTCAAATGTGTATCTTCCTAACTGAACTTCTTTTTCGAGTTGGATTTAGAGTGACTATTTAGCGAATAATACATCAGAAGCCAAAACTAAATATAAAGTTAAATATTTACCAAATGTGAGGTTACATATTGCGATCATACTTCGGGGCGGTTTCTAAGCCGGCTGTATAGTTTTAAATAGCATATCTTTACTGTCAAATCTCTTTGGGCTTGGGAAAAATCAATAACAGTTGATTGTATGAGAAATATCCATTAACAATAATGCAGATTCATGATACAACATTTAATATTTTGAGAGCAACAGAACTAACTTTTTTTTGGCAATTTTTAACTTTTCTTTTAGCATTTCTTGATGTAGGCTACAATATCAATCATCATCATCATCACTCCAGGGATTAGGCAATTGCCCGTTCCGACTTCATATTGCATCAGCCCAACGTCTTCTAGGTCTTCCAACATCACGCCTTCCTCTTGCTTGATAATTTCTGGCTAACAATGGATATCTCTCCTTACTCATTCCATCCATATGATCAATCGTACATTGTTAAATCGATAGGTATGCAACCCCGAAGTTTAAGAAACTGAACTTTCAATCATGTTTGCCATTGCTGTAAGTACGACAGAACGCAATATCGTGCAAAAAAGTTATTTTATGACTTTTACCGCACCTGCAGTGGAAAAACGATGACAATATATTTGGTTTTTACTTAGAAATTAGCGGTGCAACGTCAATATGAAGTTATATTACAAATTATTATTTTGAAATAAATAAAATATATATGTAGTAAAATATACTTAGTTAAAAACGATTCGCCGTTCTATTAATCCGGGAACTCTCTATGGAAGAACATTCAATAGGGGAATAAAATATACAGTCCACAATTAAAAACAAGAGCATCATTTCCTAACACCATCTATTTTCTTTCTTAGGTTCCGTCGTCCTCAACTTATAAAATATGTATTATTTAAGCCTGTAGGCCTTTTCAAAACATCCGTTCCATTTTCAGCAGATCCTTCCACCCTACAATATCTAGTATGATGGTTGATGCTGCTGGTCCTAATGTGGTGTCGTTTTTTTTAGTCACGACAACACCACATTAGGACCACCAGCATCAACCATCATACTAGATATTCTAGCGAAGAAGGATCTGCTGAAGATGGAACGGATGTTCTGAAAGGCCTATAGGCATAAAGAATACATATTTTATAAGTTGAGGACGACGGATCTTAACTAAGAAGGTATATTTTAACATATTTTATTTTATGAATCTCCACCTCAACGGTTTTAACAATGAATTTTATTAGTATTTACAGTACATGGACGTAACTGTCAGTGCCGTAAAGAACAAACACAACAGATGCGTTACTGAGTTATAACAAATTAGGTTTAATACGTCATATAATCGCATGTTTGGTAATATAATATGTATTTTTTAGGTACATTCTAGATTAATCAATTATAGATTAGCCTTGTCAACGAATCAGAAAATATATTAGCCTCATTCAACCTGCAGACGTTTATTTCTTTCAGCGTTACAAAAATATGGTGGCATTTATAATGAATGCAGATATGTTCCGTTCAGACAAATTTCAATCATCATCATCATCATCATCATCATCATCATCATCGTCATCGTCACTCCAAGGATTACGCAGTTGCCCATTCAGATTTCATAATGTATCAGCCCGTTTTCTAGGTCTTCCTACATCACTACTTTCTTTTGCTTGATAATTTTGTGCTAACAATGGTGGATCTCCCCGAATGAGTGATTATTTCAATGTCAAGGCCTCCTCCGAGACAACACAACAAAATTGAAAGCGATGCTATTTAAAATGATTGAGAAAAAATAATTATGTCTTGATGGCATTTAAGAATGTAAAAGCAACATCTAAAGCAGTAGAAATATTGAGAGAAAAATAAATCTTAAGGATGAAAACGCAATGACTAAAGCAGTAGAAATCTTGGGAGAAAAAATTATTGATGGCAGTTAAAGGATGAAAAAGCAATTTCTAAAGCAGTAGAAATATTGAGAGAGAAAAATTCTTGATGGCACTTAAATGAGGAAAATGCATTGTCTAAAGCAGTTGAAATATTGAGAGATAAAAATTCTGGATGGTACTTAAGGATGAAAACGCAATGTCTAAAGCAGTAGAAATTTGAGAAAAAAATAATTTGTTAATCGTGCTTACGGATGAAAACGGAATGTCTGAAGGAGTAGAAATCCTGGAATTAAGAATTACTTACGTGTTTCAATTAGTACATTATATTATGTTATGCTTGATTCCCAGGAGTCTATTCTTTGAAATAAAGAGCAATCATTGCCAATTATCGATATTACTTTCAGTTAGAATTTACACTCTTCTCTCTTACTTAAATTCTTCTCACAGTTATACCTTCAGTAAAAGTCTTCTTCTTCTTCCTTTCCAGGATTAGGTCAATGCGACCTGTTCCGGTCTCAAGTCCATCGTTTCCTTGGCCGTCCCAAAGATCTTTTCCCATGTGATTTGGGTAATCTTGTATTGTCCATTCTGTCTAAATGTTCTTTCCATTGGTATTTGTGCTCTTCTAGTTTATCAACTATTGAAAATATCTCCAGTTCATTTCTTATTGATTCAATATGTAATCTATCCATGCGTGTACATACTTTTACAGATCTTAAAAATTTCATTTCAGTGGCTTGAATGTGTGAGATATCTTTTTTTGTAAGTACCCAAGATTCAGACCATATAAAAGAATAGGAAGAGCCATAATTTTATAAAACCTGAGCTGAGTTTCTCTTCGAGTCTTTCGGAGGGTTTTTCTTATGGTGTTACACATCATTTAAGATCGGTTTAATTTATTATGTATATCCCAATCGTAGCTATATGTTATATCTGAACCAAGATAGTTAAATTTTGCTATCTGTTCTATTATTTCATTATTGATCACTATTTTTGCTCTGACTTGCACTTTGCCCTGAAAAGCCATAACTTTAGTTTAGTAAAATATGTACAATTTAAAATGTACAACGTCGTGTTCGAATTTTGTTAGCTTTAAGTTAGACGATTAAACGACTAATTGTATTGGAATTATGTCGATCTTTCTACCATCAAGCGGAAGCAGAGAAAAAGCCAATAACCGCATCGCGGGAATTATAAATCGTTTGTAGGTGGAATGTCTGCTAATTGAGTCACGTGACAGCGGGATGAATTGCTCATCAATAATACAGGGGCTGGTTGTGCCAACTGTCGTTATTTCAAACACTAGTTAAGCTTCTACAATTTATTCCCTTTGGAATCCGTATGCTATTTACCACTTACAAAATGTGAATTTTTGCTTCTTCTAAGCAAATTAGTCGCCCATAATGGAGTAATTAAGCTGGTCAACTTGATTTTTGTCTCATGAGTACCGATAGTTGTACCTTCTTCTTCTTCTTCCTTCCAAGTATTAGGCCAAGGCCTGTTACGATCCTATAGAAAATTGATCCTTCTGGAAAATTCTCGTATAAGACTTGAAAGCATAATAATAGTCCCTTCGATTGATTGCTGGCCAAAGGAAGGCAAGACCAGTGATGGGGCTGCCATCTTATAGCCTCTGGTCAGGCTTTTCTGGAGAAGAAAAGAAAATAAAGGAAAGAAGAAATACAAGAAAGGAAAGACTCCCTAGCACTCGGATGCCCTAATAGCGTCGGGGTCGAAAAAAACAAGAGTTAACCAAGAGAGGTTAGATAGTAAAGTTAAAAGAGTGCAAAACACAAGTAAGTGGAAGAAATGTTTTGCTCAGCTTGGGCACCTTGTGGTCGCCATCCACATATCCCCTAGATGAGGACCCCTAATGCAGCTTTTTATCGTGTTTTCAAATATGTATTCGGAATTTCTTCATCGCTCACAGTTTTTTTTATTTCAATTTCAATTAATGGATTTAAATAATTATTTTTTAAATAAACGTTTTTCGTCCACTTGTCCATTGTAAAATAAAACCAAATGAACTAACTCAAATGGTTTCAGCTATGGAAAAGAGATATGATGGCAAATGGAATCCTAATATGCTGGCAGATTATTGTTGGACAATCAAGAAGGATGCTCCACAAGCGAAATATAGCAGAAAATCGTCATTTCTTACTTTCTAGGCGAGTCCGAATGTTCGAATATTGTGTAGTTACGAATGTAGAAAAATATTAAAGTGTTTGAAATTATAAATTTCTGTCGGAAACCTTGCGTGATGGAGAAAAACAGATATCATATTTGAATTCAGGAGAAAAAATACTATCAGAATAACATACTTTTCTTTCTGAGACAAAAAACAAAGTTTATTTTTTATTAATCAATTGAGTTGGTATTTACTCGTTTTCGTAATAGCTATTGGCAAGAAATTACCCAGAATTCTCAGCAATAAAACTACTTCCGTTATTTTCGTCTGCTAGAGGAACGCATTTACGCTTGCATCCCTCAAATAATACCGTATACAACGATGTCTGCATCGCGCAATATTACGCCGATTCTCCTGTTCTTCCAGTTGAATTCTTTGGTAGACTCTATCAAATTCCTCTTCTCCGCGTATACCGAAAACATGATCAAAGTCTTCAAGGTCCGACATCTTGGATAAAGCAGCAAGGTACGCGGCAAGGTTTCAAACTAAATCGGTTACCATCGGTTCCCTTCGGGATTCTCACGATTCGTCTGTCTCCTAAGTCACCTCGCCAGGTAGTTTAGGAATTTCAACAATTATTATCGCATGAACAGATTTTTGAGTACGCAAAAACGTATTTGGATACAACTTTCTCAGCATAGTACAGGTAGAGAACGACTTTTACGGTCTAATGCGTTCATAGATTCGAGCCTAAATGTTACCGTGCTGGAGTTTGATTGCAAGTTTCGTTTAACCGGGTTCGGTGGATTCTTAACACCGAAAATATCTAGAGAAGGGTCCCTGCTGAAGTACAGGCATGGGTAGCTTGTATATTCTACGGTACTGTACTTATAATAAACTCAACCCTAAAGAGAGTACTGAGCGAAATTTGTTGATCTTTTCACACCTAGATTTGAATTGTTACGCTAATAACCAGAACTGTTATATAATGGAAAAGGGGAGGGGTTAATGACAAATGAGGGAAATTTTGAAGAAGTGGTTGAATTCATATACCCAGAAATAATAATTACAAATATGAATGAGATGCACAAACAAATTAGACATAGGCTCAATTCTGGAAATACATTATATTATGCATTACAGGGACTCCTGGCTTCCCAACCTCTCTAAAAAAACATTAAACTGTAAAAATACAAAACACGGACTCTACTTTCAGGGAGAAGAAATTATTATGAGTATTTGAGAATAAAGTTCTTAGGAAAATTTTTGGACCAAAGAGAGATGAACAGACAGGTGAATGGAGAAGGCTGCATAACAATTAGGTATATGATATTTGTAAAATAGCTTCTTCTTCTACATTACGGTTTAGGCTTATTTACTAGCCTGTTCCGGCTCCAAATTGCTGCTGTTTCCATTTTTTCTTTGGTATTCCCAGACTTCTTCTTCCTCGTGGTGAATAGCTGTATGCTGCTTTTGGTATTCTATTGTCAGTTATCCTTGCCAAGTGTTCTTTCCAATTTGTTCTGTATTTCACTATTGTTGCTTTATAAAATAGCAGATATAATGAGAACAGTTAAGTCTCATAGACTGCGATGGGATGAAAATAATTTTAGTTGAATTATTAGAAATTAGAGAAGAGTGGTTTCTTCCTCTATAGATGGGGTATGAAGGACATGTGGCACGAATGGGGAATGACAGAGGTGCATGGAAGCTTCTTGTAGAAAAACTAGAGGGAAAGCACCCAACAGACAGGTCAAAAATGAGGTGGGAGAATAAAATTAAACATGATTTGAGGAAAGTAGAACATACAGGGGATGTTAACTTAGGCTTTCACGGCCGAAGTTACTATGATGGTCTTGTAGAAGATTTCCGGGCTCTTAGCCGTGGTCTTGAGGCTTGTAGTTCCCCGACGTTTCGCCAGAGAATGCGTCCGGCATCCTCAAGGGTTGTCTTGAGACTGGCAATTTTGTCGACTACCTGCCCCTATTTATACATTTTTCCGTGTATAAATAGGGCAGGTAGTCGACAAAATTGCCAGTCTCAAGACAACCCTTGAGGATACCGGACGCATTCTCTGGCGAAACGTCAGGGAATTACAAGCCTCAAGATCACGGCCAACAGCCCGGGAAATCTTCTACAAGATCATACAGGGGATGGTTGGAAAATATTAGTTCAGGTTAGAGATGTATGGAGAGCTTATGTCCGCGCGGCCATGAACCTATGGGTTCGATATTGCCTGTGGATTAGTTAGTTTAGTAATCAGAACTGTGGAAGAGAGTCATAATTGAGGAGTTGAATGGAATATGGGCATAATTCATGTTTTGCCCATTTTCCGTTCAATGCATTTTTGGTCTCGCCATTTTGTAGTTGATAAGCCTGAAAAGTTTCTGTATGCCCGGAAGACGAACCTAATAGGGATCTGAAAAGTTTCGTTTCGATATCTCGATTACAGCAGGTTCAGCAGCTGAATGCATCAATTAAAATAAACAACATAGTGAATTCAGAAGATGACCTACAACGTTCAGTCCACTCTTTTCACCAAATTGCAATAAACTACAACATGGAATCTCAACAGAAAAATCTAAAGTCATGGCTTTCCTAGGAAAAGACCCAGTTCCCAGCAAAAATTGTTATTAATAATAAAATATTAGAACAAACCAACACATTTAACTATCTCGGATACCAAGTTACATACGAACAGGAAAAATATTTTAGTCAAAAAATTATAAAATTTAACAGAGTAACAGGAATTATAAATAATATTTTCAAGCAAACACAGTACAGCAACACACACGAACTAGAATTTATAAAACACTGGCCAGACCCATATTATGTTACGGCAGTGAGGTCTGGACAATTCGCAGTGTAGATGAACAAAGACTAACCGCGGCAGAAATTAAATTTATGACACGTACTGCAGGCTACTCAAGAACAAACCATAAAAGGAATTCTGAGATTCTCAAAGAATTAGAAACAGAATCAGTCATGGAATATGTACAAAAATACAGAAACAACTGAAAATCTCACGTAAGAAGAATGAGCAGAACAAGAATACCACGTCAGATCTTAAATTACCACCACCAGGCAAGAGATCTTTGGGGAGACCCTTCAACCGTTGGATTGAGACCGTAAAACAGACCACTAGGTCTATCACATGAAAGGAAGAAGAAGAAGAAGGAGAAAATAAACAACAATGTTATGCATTTAGTTATACATCTATCTACCTATCTATCTTCGGGTTTTTACAGCTGCTGCCGTCTTCCCGTGCCAAACCTCTAAAGCCTACGGTCTTGGGTATCTTCGATGCTTAGCCCTCCAGCTTGCATTACTGTCTTCATGTTTTCCTTCCATGTTAACTTGGTCTCCCTCTTTTCTTCTTTCTGTTCGGATGCCATTCATATAGTTGCTTCGGCCATCGCTCATCTTCCATTCTTAAAACATGTCCTAACCACTTTAATTCCTTCTCCTCAATTCTTTTAATTATGCTTATTTTTGCTTCCATTATGTTTCTAATTTCCTTATTTGTGACATGTTCTAATTTAGACTTTCTGGCACTTCTGCGTATATAATCCATTTCTAGAGCTATTAGTCTATTCTTGTAGTACTTATTGATTGTGCATACCTCACTTCCATACATTGCAACAGATTTCACCAATCTTTTACCAATATTTTTTTGTGTCTTTCCAAATATGCTTATGCCACCATATGGAATTTAACGATGATATTATTTTGCTACTCAATTCAATTCTATGTTTTATGTTCTCTTTGCCTATACCTTCAATGTTATCCATATTTATTCCCAAATATTTAGTTTGTTTCACTTGATTTATTTGGATTCCTTCTTCCAATATTACATTTTCTCTTTCATTGCTATTTATTGCCAGATATTCTGTTTTTTGTAAACTTACTGAGAGACCCCATGATTCATATGTGTTTTTCAACCTTTTTATCATGAATTCCATATCAAATTTGTCTTGCGTATAAACCAGTTGATCATCGGCAAATTGTAATGTCAGCAAAAATCTGTTGCCTATTGGGATCCGCGTACCTTTGCAGCTTTGTTTCCATTTCATCAATATACATTCTACATAAATATTAGATAAAATTGGTGATAGACTGCACCCGTCTTTCAATCCCTTTGTGGTTTTTATAGGATTAGACATTCAATTGCTAATATCTCAAAACGTATATATTTTACTTGTGCCTACATTCAATTCAACGCCTCAATTATAATATCAAATAACAAACTTCCAATATTCTTTTATAACATTCGTCTTATGATAGAGTCCGTGATATAACATGTAGGCCTACGGTTTTTCAACTAGATAGAAACACTCAAAGATCGATCTTTAGTGACTAAGCACCGTTTCCATTGATTAGGATTTAACTTTCCATTTGCACACACTGTCGAAACTGTGCGCCATTTTACTCATTATGGGGATTGCATCTGCATATCAATAAATGTCGGAGAGATCAAATATATCAGAGGATCAGGGGATGATCATTTACGCTGAAACGGCACGTGCCACATTTGTTCTGCAGTATTGATAGGAATTTCATAAATAATATACTCGATGCATCCCCAATCCCCGTACAAAATATCTAGTAGCGTCATATCGGAGAATCAAAATAGCTAAGATATACCCTTGAATAAATATTTATAAAACACCAGCTAATACCCGGCGTGCGCTGCTGTGCCTAAATAAATGAAATGTATTTTTACGTTTAGTTGAATTAGTCTTCTTCTTCTTCACGGTTTAGGATTATTTACTAGCCTGTTCCGGCTCCAAATTGCTGCTCTTTCCATTTTTTCCTTGGTCTTCCCAAGCTTCTTCTTCCTCGTGGTGAATAGTTGCATGCTGCGTTTGGTATTCTATTCTCAGTCATCCTTGCAAAGTGTTCTTTCCAGTTTGTTCTGTATTTCTCTATTGTGAGTTTAATTCCTCTATTTTTAGTTGTCTTATTTCTGTGTTATGTTTTTTGTCTGTTCTTTGATATCCTGCTATTGGTGTGAGGAATCTCATTTCAGCAGCTTGTATTCTGGCAGATTGTTGTGTTGTCACTGTCCATGTTTCGGATCCATAAGTAATAATAGGCACTGCCATTGTCTTGTACAATTTCATTATAGAGTCTTTCCTGGTTTTATTTTTCAAAGTTCTTTTTAGTGTAGCTGTTATATAATTAAACTTATTTATTTTGTTATTTATATCTGTTTCCGCTGTGTATGATATTTCACAACCTAGGAAGTTATATCTTACTACTTGTTCTATTGGTTTATTTTCTAATATTATCTTTGTCCGAACTGGATGAGCGCGCTTGAAGGCCATTGTTTTTGATTTTGTGAGGATATTTCCATGTTGAATTAGTAACAACAAAACATAAATATAATTGAATATCGTAGTAATTTTTAGATACCCCGTGCTGATTACCCGGCGTTGTCCAGGGATCTACTTGTTCCTATCTTTTTATCATCAATGAGCTGAAAGATAAAAATGACTATTGTGAGTTATCCATAGAAAATAAGACGTATGCCGTTGCGGATTTTTTGTAGAATTTTTTGTGGTATTCAATTCTGTGTACTTATTATAACTCCATGGCACGACAGGGCTAGAAGGCCCTTGGCCTACCAGCCGACTGCTGGCCTCACATCTACATATGTTAATCACAGAGGTAGACGATCAATCTGACATGTGGTCAGTAGGTCGAGTCTCCCACCCGTTATAGCTGATTTTTTTCAACCTGGAACTCCACTACTTATTGTAGCTAACCAAATGCCTCATGATGCTAGGTGAGCACTGGTCCCATAGAGGTCGAAATTCCATGAGAAAATTTCTTCCAACATGGAGAACCGAACCAGCGTAAGTCCCGTAGCTTTGCGCCAAGGTTTCTTGCCTTAACCACTAGACTATTGTGCGGGATTGTGTGGACACTGATTTGATGTATTTGTTATTATTTAGGCAGCGAAAGCCATTTAAGCGTCCAAAAAGCGACTCTTTTGTGCACCAGTGCATTCCTTAGGATAAGAGGCAAATAACGTAACACTTAGACAACTGAGGCAGATAAACTATCAGTATAAAATACCATAAAACTTATTATGTAATTCGGTTACAATCCTAGAGCAAAGAAAGACGGGAAAAGTTATATATATATATTAAGCTTGCATTGCTCAATGTCAAACATTTAATTATAACACACATATAAAGAAACGCCACTGCTATAAAGGTGAAAACATTATCTTTAATTTGCTTACTTGTCATAGCAGCTACTGGAGGGCAGTGAAGACCGAGTTCCCGCTACTTCTTGTAATAATAGAGTATATGTATATAAGAAAAATAAATACTTGTATTAGATTTGCTTGCTAGCGTAATTGGTAGCGCACTGGAGTATCAATCCAGACGTCCGGGTACAAATACTGTCCAAGGATTTATTTTTCTAATCATGTCATATTAAGCTTGCATTGCCCTATCTTAAACATTTAATTATAACATTGATATAAAGAAGTGTCACTGATATAAAGTAAAAATATTTCCTTTAATTTCCTTACTAGTTGTAATAGCTACTAGATGGCAGCGGAGACCAAGTTCCCGCTATTTCTCGTAATAATAGAGTGTATATAATATATTCCACCGCTGTGGTCTCGACGTAACGTGCTGTCTTGTCACGCAGCGGGTCCGGGTTCGAATCCCGGTCGGGTCAGGCTCCTGGATGAGGGTTCTTTCGGGGTTTTTCCTCACCTGTAACACAAATGTCAGGAAGCTTAGGATCCAAGGGTCCAACGGTCGCCGAAAATCATCCGGCCATCATCACCATATCATTATCATCATCATCCTTCGCCGGTGTGGAAAGCAACGGGAAGCTACCACACCTATAAGTCCCTAGTAAAGCTGCAAAGCATAGCATGAAAATGCTATGATTGTAGTGAAAAACCTGCCCTCGGACAGAATTACTATGGATGGATATAGGCTATATATATGAAAAATAAAATAAAATGTTTGTGCTAGATTTGCTTGGTAGCGTAATTGGTAGCGCACTGAAGTATCAATCCAGAGGTCCGGGTTCAAATCCCGTCCAAGCATTTATTTTTATTATGCCATAGGCCTCTATATATATATATATATATATATATATATATATATATATATGCATTTATTGTTTATCTTCATTTCATATTTGACTTTCATTAAAAAATTAAAAATTTTAATTATAACATCGAAATAAATATCATCGCTGCTATAAAGTATAATAATCTCATTAAAATGCATTCTTGTTATAGAAGCCGTAAGATGGCACTGCGTGCGCGTCCTGCTGTCTTTTATGAAGGAGAATTCTATATAAGGAAAGACAATTTAATGTTTTCATGGATGTGTGGATAGCGAAATTGGTATCGCGCTAACGTATAGAGTTAGATGTCTCAGGTTCAAGCATTATTATTTCTTTTCGTGTCATTTCTTTTCATATATATATATATATATATATATATATATATATATATATATATATATATATCATCATCATCACTCCAGGGATTAGGCAATTGCCCGTTCCGACTTCATAATGCCTCAGCCCAACGTCTTCTACGGTAGTTCTTCCAACATCACGTCTTCCTCTTGCTTGATAATTTCTTGCTAACAATGAATATCTCTCCTTACTCATTCCATCCATGTGATCAATCCATTTCTGTCTGTAATTCGTGACCTTATCCAATAAAGGCTGCACTTTCAATTCTTCTCTTATATCCTCATTTCTAATTCTATCAAGTCTTGTACATCCTTTTACTTGTCTTAGAACCTCATCTCCGCCGTCTGTATTCTATCCTTCTGTTTTTTCAGTGGAGCGCAAGTTTCACATCCATACAATATTGTGGGGACCGCCATAACATTATACATTTTTATCTTGGTTTCTTTTCTAATTTTATTTTTGAATGTTCTCTGTGTTCTTCCACACACCGTCTGAAATTTATTTATTTTGGAGTCAATATCTCTTTCCACATTGTATCCAACATCACAGCCAAATATTTGAAACTAGCCACCTGTTCTATACTTAGATTTTCTAAAATAATTTTGGATCTTACTGGATCTCTTCCTCTAAAAGCCGTGGTCTTCGTTTTCCTTACAGAAATCTTTAGATCATATAATTTACATATTTCATTTAATGCATGCATTGACTTCTGTAAGTCATCTTCATTTTTCTGTATTATGGTTATATCGTCAGCAAATAGAAGATTATTTATGCACACTTTATTATCTATTCTTATTCCTGGATTCACTAAAACTTTCCATTTATTTAAAATATCGTCTATATATATTAGTGTCGCAAATCATTTCTGTGCGTGAAAGAGCCCACAAATTTAGCCTAGTGGTATCTTATTTAAGGTTCAGGTTTCTACGTGTCATAAATATACAACATGGGACCCATAGTTTCATTTTACTTCATAAGATGCGCGTTTAATTATCCATTGACCCCCGGCCGGGTTTGGATCTGCGAACCTTGGAAACAGATACGATCATGCTAAACAGTATTCCACCATGAATGACGAGATAGAGATAGGAAGAAATATTGGGAATGATTGAGGTGGAGAAATACAAGTACAAAAATATATAATCTGTTGGTAGCAATATTAAAGGGGTTTGAGACATCATTTTTAATGACTCATATAAATATACATAGACTGATGGAGTTGCATTAAATTTTATGATAGAATCTGACAGGACACGATTTTTTGCATTTATCCTTCAGGTGTGTCAGTTTTGCAATTAATTAAATTTACTTTACACATTGTTTTATTTGTAATTAACAAAATGAACAATGCTTTTTATTACATAACACTGAATTGCCTCAAGCATTACAATCACGTCACTCCATTATAACAATGTAACTAATGCAAGTCCAAAACACATTATCATTACAAGGTAATTTAATTTTTTATAAATCCTCATTTTGCCTTGTTTTAATCTCTTCTTTGCCTCCTGGGATATGAAGGTATATAACCTCCCGGGAGAGAAATTCTATATCTGGTTCACATAATATACTACTTTTGTTTTACTACAGAATAACATAGGGGATTTCCCCGGATGAGTGACCAGCTGAAAGCCGGAGCCAGCAGAAGTGTTTACATTCTCCCTGCCCATTTAATTAGCAGCTTTATTTTAAATAGTGAAAAGCGCACTATGTGAAAGATACTGACGATTAACTATTCTAGTTCTAGTTTTATTATTGAAACTTTTCTTTTTTTGCAGTTTCGAGCATGATATCTCTCAAAATGTTTGGTGCGCAGTTCGCATACGTAATCTTCATTCGATTGATGGAATCTCTTGTTTTTTAGAGAATGTTTGATGAAAAATAGTTATTTAGGCGATTAATCACAAAAGCAGAGGTTTAGTAACGAGATGCTCAAGTTAGAACACGGTTGAAATTAGTTATGACTCACGTCACAACATCGATGTACCAGATTCGCTTATGCAGTTATTATTTCACTTACATTAACAAAAATAATATTTCCTGTCACATACCAAGTCCCACGATAGCTGAATGGTTTGAGTCAAAATGCCTTAATAGAGAGCACTAGTTCGAGTTCCCGTAAGAGAAGAAATTTTCTCATGGAATTTCGACCACAATGGACTGGTGTCCGCCCAGAATCGTGAAGAATTTGGGGAGCTACAAAAATTAGCGGTTACAGTGGGGAAAACAGTCATAACGGCTGGAGTAATCGACATGCTGTCCATATGTCACCCCAAATTGTATGTGTTGTCTACAATATTTTATCTACTTTCATCAGAGTATTTTAATATATGTTGTATATTTAGTATATTTTGTGAAATTTATTTCCTGTGGATACGATATGTTTAGAGAAAGAGTAATATGGGCTTTGGAGGGGAAAAGAAAAGACAGGATAAATCAAGAAACATTGTTAAATTCTGCAATTTTGAGTGCAAGTTTCACATCTGAATTTAAAATAAAAATGAGCGGAGAAGGTGATTTTCACGGTTCATCAGGAAGAATGTTAAACGCAGTCCAAAATGCAATTATTAATATACTTCCAGTAAAGTAAAGGGAAATTTATTTATATTTAAATCGTCATTATGGTGTATTTACCAAAACTGGTGAGGAATACGATATGATGAAGTGAATATTCAGACCTCACCCTTCATGTATTTCAGTAAAAACATAGTTTGCACCACAATATGACAACTAATATTACAGAAAATAGTGGATGTACTCTCTATAAACCCAAGCTATGTTTTCTGTTTTTAATAGGGGCTTATAGTAATACTTCCTCTAGTCAATAAAAAATAATTCAAATACCTAGGAACAATAATCACAAATAGGAATGAGATGCACAAAGAAATTAAACATTGGCTCAATACTGGAAATGCATGCTATTATGTATTGCAGAGACTTTTGATGTCCCAACTCCTTTCAAAAAACGTTAAGCTGAAAATATATAAAACTATTATTCTACCAGTTATATTTTATGGGTGCGAAACATGGACTCTTACTTTAAGGGAGGAAAGGAGATTACGAGTATTTGAGAATAAAGTTCTTAGGAAAATTTTTGGACCAAAGAGAGATGAACAGACAGGTGAATGGAGAAGACTACATAACAATGAACTACATGGTCTTTATACGAAGCCATATATAATAAGAACAGTTAAGTCTCGTAGACTGCGATGGGCAGGACATGTTGCGCGTATGGGGAATGAAAGACGTGCATGAAAACTTCTTGTAGGAAAGCCAGAAGGAAAACGCCCAGTTGGTAGACCAAGAATGAGGTGGGAGAACAACATTAACTATGATTTGAGGGAAGTAGATTATACAGGGAATGAT
Organism: Diploptera punctata; assembly: GCA_030220185.1. Lineage (NCBI taxonomy): Eukaryota > Metazoa > Arthropoda > Insecta > Blattodea > Blaberidae > Diploptera > Diploptera punctata. Next base: position 1,660,966 of record JASPKZ010007796.1, on the reverse strand, counting down.
TGGAAAGCATTAGCTCAGGATAGGGATGTATGGAGACCTTATGTCCGCGCGGTCATGAACCTACGGGCTCGATAGTGCCAGTGAGTAAGTAAGTAAGTCAATAAAAAATGCTTCGTATTTTTAAAAGAGGAAAACCATATTAACTATCTGCCATTCGCTTCCTTCCTTTCTCTCTCGAAGTTCCTCTTTCTCTTTTTTCTCGTTTGGAGTGAACCATGTTCGTCTCTGGATCTGAGGATTGCAGGTTCAAACCTGGCAGGGTCTTTAGTAAGGATTCCGGCGGAAGAGAAATAAAGTCATGGGACCCGACTGTATAGCATGTATACGACGTCATATGACAGATCCAGATCTCTTAAAAAATCTCTGAATAAAATTTGTCGGCCTTTTGCAGCCCATCATGAATTCCCCGAGGTATTAAATAGTAGTGTTACATAAAATATTATCCCTCTTTATTGTTTAGAATCCTATTACGGACTCCATTTCCTTAAAATATACAAAACAAAATTACCCAAACGTCGACAACATTTCACAAAAATCTAGTAGAGTAAAGCTAAGATTTAGGCTTAATATGTACATTAGGCTTTAAATGAAGTTGATATGACAATGGAATTTATTGCCTTTTTTCAAAAGAAAGAAAATATATATGCATTTACATTGCGCACGCGCCTGCTTGGCCGTATGTGTATTATTTTTCCAAGAATGAAAAAAAAATAAAAATAATGATAATATGAACAAATACCTACATGGCTATACACCTACATCAAAACAATGAATATATATAAATAAAATCTATGTCTACACTATATCACAATAATACACATCTACACTCATCCATGAAAAGGTCATGTGTATAAATAAATAAAAAATGTCTCATTCTGTACATTAATAATTAAATAAAATTGCTAGAAAACAAATTAGAAAAAACACATATATACCTACATACACCCCCACACACATACACACGAGCGTGCTCATACCCCCCTCCCCCCATCACTGCAGACATGAAGTGCACTATCAGGCTATTCAACTTATCAAACCTACTTATTATATAATATAATTAAAGATCGAAATCAAAGACCACATTGAGATTCTTCTTATTGACTATTTAACTCATGCCCCAAATGGGAGTCAATGACCAATCACGTTTCAATGATTTCTGTATTACAACCAATCAGAGACGTGTTTCACGAAATAATTATCAACGTTAGGATTATCATATATTAAGCAAAGCTCCTCCTTTTTAATATTCTGAACAGGTCTGACCGTTATTTTGCAGTGACTGAGCCTATAACAAATACGGCTACCAGATTGTATATAATAGTGCTTACATGTCAACATTTGTAGCAATTGATATACCACCAAAAAAAGAAACCACTGTTTGCACTTTCTTAAATGTATACGACATCAAAAATGAATTAATATACAGATTGATGTGTTTCATTTTTTCTCCACTAGAGAGCATTCTTACAATATTGCGTTCCTTTGGCAATAAATAGTATGATCTGGTTGCAGTGATAAACAAAAGAAGCAGTAGAAGCGTAGGCTACCTATCGTTTCTCATTAGTTTTCAAACATCACCGTTTACTTTAAATATAAAAATATTTTTAAATAACTGTAGTTAAATAATGATTTGTGAGTAAACAGCTTTATTTTATTCGTTAAATAGTCCTAACAAATGCCACTCTTGATTTCCAAATTCTCTAGATAAATTCACTCCTCACTTCGTGAGTCGTGAATTTATCGATAATTTGGAAATCACTCGTGGCATTACTTATGATAATACATATAGGCCCTATCCTTATTGATCTCCAATTTTGTATACCTCAATTTCCTTACTGTATCCAAAAATTTGCATGTTTTTGATTAACTCTCGATCCCAACACGCCACTCTCCCACGATCCGACCTGAGAAATGTATCCTTAAATGACGTTATTAGGGTTGCATGAGATAGCGAAGTGCATTCTAAAACCTCTCCTATCCAAAACCTAACCTCAACCTGCCCATAGTGCAACCTGCTTATAACAGATGAGGCTCTAGGGACCGAGTGTTGGTGGTATAACCATAACATCACTTGCAGAGTAAATGCTGCATGGATGGAAACCCCTTCGGGCTAGCAACCCGTCGGCAGTACTTTAGAGTAGCTTTCAATTCTCACAAATCTCGGATGGACAACTCTGTTGACGAAAAAGACAAGAAAAAGGACAACTCTTGGAAAAAGCTTCGTTATTGTCCAACAGGGAAGAGATCTCTGGGCCATTCAAGGAAACACTGGATACAAAATTCTTCAGTGAGAGCGTAACAGGCCTATAGGCATACATAAGACTTGGTTGTATGAAGAAGAAGGAGATGAAGTTAATCTATTCACAAAGGGGTAACAGCCCAGTGTTCCGCCTTAGTCTCTCCTTTTATTAGGTGTTACAAGACCTAGATAATTTAGTTACGCTTAATTCCCTAATTATGTCATGAATGGTATGCGGTCAACATACCGACCCACTGAAACATCTAGTAGGCAACTAAGATTAATAAGATCGGTAAATTATGCTTAGAGGCGCCTTTATTCAGGATTAAGGAACTTTTACGAGGCTGAAAATCTTCAGACTCGGGACCGATGGCTTAAGGTCCCTCCCGGAGGACTTGCTTCTTGGATTTTTCCATCTTAAAAAAATCCATCGACCACGGCCGGGCTTGAAACCGCGACCCTCGGGACCAGTGGCAAGGAACATAAACCACTAGACCACCGGAGCCGACGAAGTGATGCATGAAATACCTGAAGTAGGCCTTAACATTTTCTTGCTATTTCTGACACAGTTATTTAACGGGCTTTGGATTAGTAAGTTTAGGAAAATATCTCTACCATAAGCATAAAATAGGTTTCAATATGCAGCAATGTAATGTACAGTTTCGTATGGACTATATGAAACATGATGGAATGTACTTATTTCTACAAAGTGTTTGTGTTATGGATTAAGACTGTAATCCGGATGATAGCAAGATTAACCAAAAACTGTTTACAATATCTACTTTACAGAGTGTAATACTAGATTGTTATCAAATAATCCATCAATATAACACAAAAATAAACTTCATAAATCTACAGTGAAATTAGTAAGAGTTTACGAAAATAATAAATAGTTACATCTGTAGAATCATTTAAATACCTACGTACCAAAGTAAATTGACATATGCATTAGAAGAGGACACTAAGAAAATACTGATAAATAGGAATAAAGCTTATTTTTGCAAATAGAACCTTATTTTAAAAGCAAATTAATATGAAAACAGCAAAAATAGGGTTATACAAAAACACTCATTTGACCAGTAGTCACATATGCTAGTGAAACTTGGTTCCTAAAAGAAACAAACTGAAAGTATTAATTTTTCAAAGAAACATTTAAAGAGAATATTTTGACCAAATAGAGCAACTAATAACTGTTGGAGAATTAAAACAAATAACGAACTAAACAAATTAATCAAAAATCAGAATATAGTAAGCCATATAAGATAACTCAGGATTGGTTGGCTTGGACATTTAATAAGAATGGATGGCGAAGAAACTCTATAAATGGACCTATAGGAGGCAGGGATGTTGGAAGACCGAAAATCAGATGGATGGCACAATGAACGATCTAAAGAAAATGAAAGTGACTAATTTGAGTATGGCAAGAGAGAGATTTGCATGGAGGCCATTGTTGAGAAGGCCAAAACTTTCACTTTTGAAGTTGCCGCGCCTCAGAATAATGATGAGATATCCTTACTATAATGCTATTTTTGTTATTATTTAATTGTAATATTATTATTGTGTTTTCTTTATGTAATTGTAATGTTATTGCTGTTTTTGTTGTTTATTTTTCTTTACACTAGTACCAATTATTACTTTATTGTAACGGACTGTCAACAGCACGTACGGCTTACTGCCCGTGCGACCCATACTTGTAAATACTATTGTAAATATCTTACTTTTTGTCTAATAAAGTCCTACTACTACTATTACTACTACTACTACTACTACTACTACTACTTGAAACACACACATACGGCAATACAGGATAAAGGGAAGAAGGGGCAAAGACTCCCTCAGGTAGCTCTTTAACAACTAATATCATTAGTAGGGCTCAGGAATCGAGGAATACAATGCCTATAAGAGATCTTCGAAAAGACCTGAAGATATACTGAAATATACCTGAAAACTGAAAGAGGGGACGTAAAAAGGCAATTCAAATTAAATAATGATTTAAATTTTAACTGCATTTTTAATTAATATAATAAAATAAAGTTTTAAAAAGTACAAAATTTAGTGAAGTGCAACATACACTGCGAAAAAATATGACTGAAATGCTTCTTCTTTCATACTTTATATATATATATATATATATATATATATATATATATATATATATATATATATATATATAAATTCAACATAGTTTGAAAAAGAAATTCTATGTTTGTTAAAAAAATTATTGCAGAATTTAGAATGACTATGTAACACATGCCTCAAATGGGAGTCAATGACCAATCACATTTCAATAATTTTTTACTTACAACCAATCAGACTTTTTTTTTCACCTCGATTTTATCAGTTTAATTTTATCACTGTAAAATCAAGCTCCTCCTTTTTAAAATTCTGAATAGGCCATAGCATTATTCTGCAGTGACCGCATGTGGCTACCAGATTGTATATAAAGTGCACGAATGTACCCTTATCGTGGTTGCGGGAGATAATATAAAAACATTTGTAGCAATTGATTATACGACAAAATAAAAAAGAAACCACTGTTTTCACTTCCTTAAACGTATTTTTTTCCAGGTAATAACGTTCCAGAAAAGCATAATCGACATATTTACATCTTAGGACATCAGGTTAATCTAGAAAGGTTTGATGTGATTCATTTTTTTCCCCCACTAGGGTGGATTCTTTCAATATTGCGATCCTTTGGACATAGGCATCTTTTAAAAGAAATCTAAATTTATATTTGCTCTGACCTTAACTTCATCATTACCAAGTGTAAAGATACATATATTAATTGGTGTTTCTCGTATAATTTATTATATTATTATTATTATTATTATTATTATCATAAGTATTATTATTGTTATTATTATTATCGTATAAAATGTTGTTTGTACATGGAATTTCCATTGCAACATTTAATATATTTTTAATTCTTTATAATGAGTATAGTATATACATAATCTAAATTGTCAAATTTATATTTGTAATTTGTGCTGGTTGAGTGAAAGAGAAGGTCTTATGGCCTTAACTCTGCCAGAATAAATTATTATTATTATTATTATTATTATTATTATTATTATTATTATTATTATTATTATTATTATTATTATTATTATTAAATGTTCACATATACAGGATGAAAGAATATGATATTAATATAGGTACATATTTCAGTATCTAGATAAAATGTAAAATAACTCCACATTTTATTAACATAATTTAAATGTATATGGATTTAGGCTACTATTAGATCAAACTGATTTGTACACAACTTTTATTATCTTTAGAAATAATGAGATTTAAAGATAAATAGAATTTGAAACGCGAAATGAATTGTGTTGTAGGCCTATGCATCATATATCTGAGAGATGGAAATGTTACGACTGAAAGCTGATGCTAGACTGTCAGTTTTTATTGTTATGGAAGCGCATTCAAAACACGCCAGTTTATTGTATTATTAACACAACATGGCGCCGCGCATCGTCATTTGTTATGTTTCAGCATGTCGGCCATTATCGCGCCATCTAAATACACAGATTAACCTGCCCTGCGCCATTTTGTCACAATTAACAAACACTTCATTTTTATTATAAAAATGCAGTCTGCATTTTAAATTTAACGTAAAAAAGGATATATTTAACTCGTAAAATTTTATGAAAATACAAAACCATTTTGTCACAAATCTCACAATTGTATTTAATTCATTTTCTACATGGGATATGAGCAGTAAATTTACCTTTACTTTCTCTACAATGCTCATTATTACACGCTTTATATTAGCTTGACCTGTATCTATCTATCAATCTATGTAACGGAATCTTTCAACGCGATTTTCACCCACTTAAAATCATTGGATCGACTTGAAACTTTGTATACTTGTAGAGGACCCGTGACAATACAATAATTTCATATTTATTTTAATAAAAATACCATTTAGATTTCTCGAGATTTTATTTGCTTATATTTCTGTTTCTTGACCAGCCTCAAGGGGTAGCGGTCAGCATTCCTGAATACTGTTCACGAGGTCCCGGGTACGATTCCCGGTCAAACCATAGGCATTTTTGCTCAAAGGGTTTCCTATGGTCTGCCATTTAGGTTAAGTTTAGGTTAAGAACTCTCCTGGCGCTTCATTATCATTTATCACCCATCATACCATTCGGGGTAACGTAACTCCGCCTTCAAGGTGCCCCAACCTAAGAAATAGATTACGATTTTGCCAATACCAGGGGAGAAATCCAGAAATGTTATAAAAGAAACCTGATGGTATTAGACCAAAAAAAAAACTAATTCCAATTCATTATTGCATTTATCACATAAAGAGCATGCAGCTCACTGTTATGTAGTTTTCTCCATTAATCTGTCTGTACGTCTCTTTAGTTCAAACATTTTCAAAATTATTTTACTCTCAAATACGTGTAATATTTTCTCCCCTCTCTATGTAAGAGACCATGTTTGGCATCCATATAATATAACTGGAAGAATGACAAATCACCGTTTTATATAATGATTTTAGTCCACCGCTGTGGTCTCGAGGTAGCGTGCTGCCTTGTGAGGCAGCGGGCCCGGGTTCGATCCCCGGTCGGGACAGTTTTTCTGGGTGAGGATTTTATCGGGGTTTTTCCTTACCTGTAAGACAAATGTCAGGAAAACTTTAAGGCCCAAACGGTCCCCGAAATCATATGGCCATTACAATCAACCTTATCATTATCATCATCCTTCACCTGTGTGGAAAGCAACGGGAAGCTACCACACCTATAATTCCCTAGTAAAGCTGCAAGCGTAGCTTGAAAATGCTATGATTGCAGTGAAAGACCTGCCCTCGGGCAGAATTACTATAGATGGATGGATAATTATTTTTTGTTTACTATATATTACATGGGTGCGAAACATGGACTCTTACTTTAAGGGAGGAAAGGAGATTACAAATATTTGAGAATAAAGCAGTTAGGAAAATGTTTGGACCAAAGAGAGATGAACACACAGGTGAATGGAGAAGACTACTAAACAATGTACTACATGGCCTTTATAGGAAGCCAGATATAATAAGAAAAGTTAAGTCTCGTAGACTGCGATGGGCAGGACATGTCGCACGTATGGGGAATGAAATACTTGCATGGAAGCTTCTTGTAGGAAAACCAGAGGGAAAACGCCCAGTTGGTAGACCAAGAATGAGGTGGGAGAATAACATTAACTATGATTTGAGGGAAGTATATTATACAGGCAATGAGCTTATGTCCGCGCGGCCATGAACCTACGCGTTCGATAGTGCCAGTGAGTAAGTAAGTGAGTAAGTAATTTTTTTAGATACTTTGGGATGGCAGTAGTCCATATAATGGTTGAATGCGAGGTGTCATTAAGACACTGTTCGACAGAGCGACTAAGTTATGCCAACCACAACACCTTAAACAAGAACAACACCATCTGTTCAATTGTTTCCAGAAAAATGGCTACACATCCAAGGAAATAAGACAAACCATACATCCACGAAGACAGCACGTCAGAATGGATAACACACCCTCAACCAGCATAGCCTACTTACCATATGTACAAAGAGTCACAGATCGTATCGGAAAACTCCTACGAAAATACAACATAAGAACAGTTTACAGACCTACAAGAAAAATAGAAGACTGCCCTTCGCTCAGCTAAGGATCCTCGGCCACCTCTCTCCACTTGCGGCGTATATCGACTTCCTTGTTCGTGTGGTAAACCATACATAGGGACCACAAAAAGAAGTATAGCCACCCGTTTATCAGAACACAAAAGAAACTGCAGACAAGGAGAAATGGATAAATCGGCTGTAGCAGAACATGCCATTATGAATGGACACCAGATTCTATTCGATCGATACACAAGTTTTAGCCACAACTTCCTATTATTTCCCTCGACTATATCGAAGGAGGCTTATAGAAATACACAAGCATAAGGAAAAATTAACAGAAAAAGAGGAAGGTATCAAAACTGTCTAAGGCCTGGTACCGTAACACTAGAAAATAAATGCAGTCAAAACTAGGGGACAACAAGGAGACGACCATTAGCCAATCAGCAAGAGCCACGCCCGCTCACCCTGCTCCCACCACTAGTATCAATACAACACCCGCAGCGTTCACTCTAAGTAGAGCTTCCGACCAGGAAACACGCCTAGAAGCACTCGCCACTGAAGATGCCCTCCGCAGTTGAGGGCGAAACGTCTGGTATCAACACCAACTATGGACCACGGCCACAGAACCCGGAATCACTCAACATTATAGTCCATATAATGCACAACAGTTTTGAATCGTACTGCGCAATGAAATATCACTTTTTCTCTTATTTGAATGCGGACGAAAAGCTGTAAACTTTATACTTTTCTGTTGGAAAGTCAGGTACACTTTGAAGAAGTATAATCTTGCAAAGAAAGTTGGTAGCAGAACTTTTAGAAGCATTACAATAAAATTCTGAGAATTCCGTAATGTAAATTCAATAATACTCTTTACAAACACAACGTAGGATTTAAAACATTGGAATTAAGACTGTTCATTTCTCCAATCTTTAGTTACTTTACAAAGGGAGCACGTTTTAATGATACTTTAAATGAAGACATCTGAAATAAATAATAGTTTTAAAAACTAAAACAACACGCTTTATTAGAAAACCGAACTAAAAAATGAAACATAATTTTAATTCCCAACATGCTTGGGATAAAATTAAAGTGGCCAACAAAAAAATTATCTCCAACACATCTGGAATAAACCTAGAGTTATCTACAAAAAAAATAATTTTACCATCAAAAGCGTGGGGTGCTTTATATCGATTAATATATTTGATAATAAACAGATATTGGTAAAAGTAAAGTCTCTAAGAAGAAAACGTAAAAACCATAAAAAAACACCCCACGCTTTTGATGGTAAAATTATTTTTTGTAGAAAACTCTAGTTTTATTCTAGATGTGTTGGAGATAATTTTTTTGTTGAAAACTTTAATTTTATCCCAAGCGTGTTAGAAAAAAATAATTATTTTGTAATACTCTTCTATTCCTCAAATAATACCCTTAAGCTGATTAACTCTATTCCTATTTTTCATTATTATATTAGTTATCTTTTCATTTATAGATTATTATTCCTCCCTGCCCTGTCATTTTTTGTTCGATTTTCTAATACAGCGTGTTGTTTTAGTTTTTTAAACTATTATTTATTTTTCATTTTTCAGTTTGTCATAAACCGGAATCCCATGGAAAATTTAATTGCTTACGATATTTTTAGTGTCTAGGCACGAGTATAATTATATATTTTTAAAACTATTATCATTTAATTTGGATAAATTACAAGGTGGTAAGGTTACAAAATTGTCTGGTCAGAATCATCAGGACAACAAAAAAATAAAGGCCGCGCATAAACTACGAACAAACAAACAAACATTCATTTTTAGATATTATACTTTTTTTTTTTTGCTTCTCTTGTTAACGTAAATTATGAGACTTTTTGTGGAATGTATATTTACCTCCTTAAAGCCAGGTTAGCACTATTGATGACGTAATTGCAATGTAGTGTTATGCATGATCGACTTTCCTCTCATCGGATACACATTAGTCATGCAGGCAGCCGATATCAGATCATGACAACATCTCATTCACACGCTCACTGCGGGTATAATATATCCGGATACTCAGTCTATTTGTACCAGCATGTCGCCCATGTTTTGTACGTCTATTGCGACTAACGGTATGAAGATTTGGTAACATACATTATATGATGTTTTATTAATTTTCATAGGTTATTTATATCTATTCACTTTTACATATTCAGAAGAACACATTGGATTATACTGTAATAATAAATAAGTAGTCCGTAAAAAGTTAAATATACTTACTCACTTACTCACTGGCACTATCGAACCCGTAGGATCATGGCCGCGCGGACATAAGCTCTCCATACATCCCTATACTGAGCTAATGCTTTCCAATAATTCCCTGTATAATCTACTTCCTCAAATCATAGTTAATGTTATTCTCCCACCTCATTCTTGGTCTACCAACTGGGCGTTTTCCCTCTGGCTTTCCTACAAGAAGCTTCCATGCAAGTCTCCCATTCCCCATACGTGCAACATGTCCTGCCCATCGCAGTCTACGAGACTTAACTTTTCTTATTATATCTGGCTTCCTATAAAGATCATATAGTTCATTGTTATGTAGTCTTCTCCATTCACCTGTCTGTTCATCTCTCTTTGGTCCAAAAATGTTCCTAAGTAATTTATTCTCAAATACTTGTAATCTCCTTTCCTCTCTTAAAGTAAGAGTCCATATTTCGCACCCATATAATATAACTGGTAGAATAATAGTTTTATATATTTTCAGTTTAACGTTTTTTGAAAGGAGTTGGGACATCAAAAGAGTCTGCAATGCATAATAACATGCATTTCCAGAATTGAGCCTATGTTTAATTTCTTTGTGCATCTCATTCCTACTTGTGATTATTGTTCCTCCTCAAAATTTCCCTCATTTGTCATTAGCTGTCCATTTCCATTATATAATGAATTTCTACGAGTGACCATATATTTAGTTTGATTGATATTTAATTCCAGTCCTAATTTCTTAGTGTTACTCAATAGTGTGTGCGTGTTGTCCTTTAGTATCTCCTCGCAAAAGTTAAATACACTGAGAAATTTACGTTGGAAGGCTTTATCATAAGAAAGAACTCAGTTAAATCATTATTTAAAAGCACAATTATTGAATACAGATTTATCAAATGTGTAGTTGGAAGGAATCTATTCATTATTTGCTATATTCATGCATTTGTTGTAGAGTCAGTCACTGCAAAATAATGCTCTGATGTGTTCAGAATATTAATAAATCATTGTTTAAAAAACTAAAACAACACATTTTATTAGAAAACCGAACTAAAAAATGAAAAATAATTTTAATTTCCAACACGCTTGGGATAAAATTAAAGTGGTTAAGTATCGGGGCACGCCGTAGCGTAGTGGTTAAGGCAATGAGCTACAAGCCGGAGGGTCGAGGGTTCAAGTCCCGTTGGGGTCAGGATTTTTAAACTGACCCAAACCCTCTGGCGGCATTATGACCCTGGGGTCGACTCAGACTCTAACGGAAATGAGTACCAGATGCTTGTTCTGGGGGTAAAGGCGGCCGTCACGCAGGGCTGACAACCCGGCTGACATAAAGTGCCGATTGTCTAGAAAATATGGGAGCCTTAACCTCCTACTACCCCAAGGGCCTCCGGGCCTGTTGTGGGATCACTTTACTTTACTTACCGGTTAAATATCGAATTAATGGGTCCCGGGAGGCCAGATGTCATGAAAAAATGCATTTTAATTTTTTTATCAATTAAAATACTAGAAAGATTCCTCTTTAATACGGTATAATTATCTTGCCTGTATCTTGTTTCTAAGTGTGTTTTTATTTGTTTTAAATATTCCCCGTCCCTTTAAAATGTGGGCGTGAGCCGTCAACTCTCTCCCATAGTTAGCATTCATTTTTTCAATATATAAAGAACATTTTCTTCTAAACTATTAAAGCTAGAGACCTGCAATTTTCAGGGCTTCAATATAGTGCTCATATACAATTGTTAACATATTGATGTTGTGATAGCTCAGTAATTAAAGAATTTAGGTTGCAAAATACAGTATAAAAAACTGAAAGAAAATATATGTAAAGAAAAAAAAATGATATAAATGCATATCTATATAAATCCTTATGGTAGAAGACTCTATATATGAACCTTTCCACTGTAAAAATTTCAGCTTGATAGGATTAATAGTTCAGGAGAAAATGTTCCTTACATTTAACATTATAAGTATAGAATGTTCCGGGTCCCTTAATTCAAATTTTTAAAACCGGTTAAACATCGAATACAACCAGTTGTACTAAATGTCATGGCATGATAGTATTATTGTTGGCTCGGTTGCCAGTACTGCTTATGGTTGGATATTTGACTGAAGATGTAATGGATTCCGTTCGAAACCTGGTATTGTGAAAAAACACGAAATTTGTGAAGTAGGATATTTAAATATTATTCTGATCGGGAGGGACTTTAAGCCGTGGGTCCAGAGTCTGAAGATTTTCAGGCTCGTAAAAAATCCTTAAGCCTGAATGAAAAGGCCTCTAAGCAAAATTTACGGAATTTTCCCGTCCTAGTACTACCTTGGTTTCCCAGATGTCAGTATGAGGCGGAACGCTGACCACGTACCATTCAAAATGACATCTATACGAAAACAAGTGTAACTAAATTAGTATGGTTCAAATTCTTCCTTGTAGGCGGAGAGCGCCTAAATCTCTCTAAGGGGAAAACATAAGCTTACAATACAATACAAATACAATTCTGGCCATATGTTAAGTTTATCATAAACTTATTAATAAATATTAGAATTAATAGGACAATAAAATTTTGGAGCAGGTGAATAATTTTACATATCTAGGATGCAATATCTCATATGAAGAAGAAAAGGATGTAAATGCAAAAATATCTAAATTTTTAAGAATTTTAGGGTTAATAAATTCTATCTTCAAGCCACAGTTAGTGCAAAAGCATTCAAGACTGAAAGTATATAAAACACTGGCTCTTCCAACTCTTTTGTATGGTAGCGAAGTATGGACGTTGAAACAGAAGGATATACAGAGACTTAGATCTGCTGAAATGAGATATCTTCGGAGGACTGCAGGATACACACTACTAGATCACAAAAAAAATGAAGACATCTTAGAAGAATTACACATGGAATCTTTAGAAAACAAAATTTCTGATTATAAGTCAAGATGGATACAACATGTTCATCGAATGGAAGATCACAGAATACCCAAACTAATGTTAAGATATCAACCTGCAGGAAGAAGAAAACCAGGACGTCCACTCAAAAGACTTCTGGATGGTGTTTCTCTTGAGGCCGAAACAGGTCAACAAATGGCCTAAATTCGTGAATGTACTATGATGATGATGATAGAATTAATAACTGTGCACTACTGTGCTGTATCCTTTTAGTATTTACCACGTGTTTTGTTTAATTTGTGCAATTCATACCCATAACATGATTAAAATAATTTCCTTATAATATTAGTTACTTAATAAAAGCTTCGTATCTTTAATCAACTGCGGTTTCGGACCTCGACTTAATTTACCTCTTTGAAAATGAACCCCATCGGCCGCGGTGGACTAGTGGCTATGCTCCTTGTCTCTGGTCCCGAGGGTCGCGGGTTCAAACCCGGGCGAGGTCGATGGATTTTTTTAGGATGGAAAAATCCAAGGAGCAAGTCCTCCAGGAGGGACTTTAAGCCGTGGGTCCCGAGTCTGAAGATTTTCAGGCTCGTAAAAGATCCTTAAGCCTGAATGAAAAGGCCTCTAAGCAAAATTTACCGATTTTTCACGTCCTAGTACTACCTTGGTTTCCTAGATGTCAGTATGAGGCGGAACGCTGATCACGGACCACTCAAATAACATGTACATGAAAACAAGTGTAACTAAATTAGTGTGGTTCAAATTCTTCCCTGTAGGGGGAGAGCGCCTAAATCTCTGTTAAGGGAAACATGGGCTTACAAGAAGAAGAAGAAGAAGAAGAAGAAGAAGAAGGAGAAGAAGAAGTGGAAGAGGAAGAAGAGTAAGAAGGAGAAGGATAAGAAGAAGAAGGAGAAGGAGGAGAAGAAGAAGAAGAAGAAGTGGAAGAGGAAGAAGAGTAAGAAGGAGAAGGATAAGAAGAAGAAGGAAAAGGAGAAGAAGAAGAAGGAGAAGAAGAAGAAGAGGAAGAGGAAGAAGAGTAAGAAGAAGCAGAAAAAATGGACTTCCTTAAAATCTAATTGGTGACTCCTGGTCTATATGTTTTAACTCATCATTGGTGCACCTACAAATTATTTTATGGATATTTCAATATAGGGCCTATTTATTTGCTAACATTGTAATAAATGACATGTGTTAACAGAATGTGGCTTAACGTTTACTGCCCTAAACCTTTCAATTAATGTTGGCCACAAAACTAGCTTGAAGTTCTCTCTTTAGATCTTCAGTGCTTTTTGCCCATGGGACAGCAGTATCATAATTAATTAACAGAGATGTTTGGTATACAGACAGGATCTGGTTGTTTGCCCGGAGCAAAATCACGAGTTTCATAAATCACATAACAGCTTGCATATTAATGAAAATTCTCATGCGTGCAAAATGGAGTAAATGTATTTTATATTTACGTTTATAAATTAATAACATGTTAATTTATTGCCTGTGTAACACATAATATGGCATTTCTCTTGTGAATTCTATATACGCTATAGAAAATATTCATCCATCCATCCAATGGCTGATTGGCTCAAATTCGAGCTTTGGTCTTCCTTAACATCTGCCTCCAACCATTCCTATTTTGCGCAACAAACTTTCTGGCGGCACTATGGTCCTGAGGTCGACTCAGCCTTTAACGGAAATGAGTACCAGACGATTGTTCTGGGGGTAAAGACGGCCGTCACGCAGGGCTGACAACCCGGCTGACGTCAAGTGCGGATTGTCCAGAAAAGTGGGAGGACTAACCTCCTACTACCCCAAGGGCCTCCTAAGGCCTGTAGTGGGATTCCTTTACCTTATTTACAGGCCTAGAAGGCCTTTAGCCTACCATACGGATACTGGCCTCATATCCACATGTAAGTTATCAATCACAGAGGTAGACGATCATCAGCCAGTGTAGGGGTGACATGTGGTCAGTATGTCGAGTCCCCCAGCCGTTATAGCTGGTTTTCTCAACCTGGAGCCGCTACTTATTGTAGCTACCCAAATGCCTCACGACGCTGGGTGGGCATCGGTCCCATACTGGCCGAAATACCATGAGAAAATTTCTTCCCCCATGGAGACTCGAACCAGCGCAAGTCCCGTAGCTCTGCGCCAAGGGTTCCTACCTTAACTATATATATATATATATATAAATATAAATATATATAAGTTATATATATATAGGCTATATATATATATATATATTAATATTCTTAATGGGATGAAGATGAATATAAATAAGACGAAGACCATGATTATATGAAGGAAACAAAGGAAGATAAACATATGGATTAAAGATGAGGCCATTGAGCAAGTAGAGAGTTTCAAATACTTGGGTTGTACTATCAGTAGTAACATGAACTGCGGTCTAGAAGTAAAGCAGAGGATAGCAATGGCAAAAGAAGCTTTTAACAAGAAGAGAAGCATTTTCTGCGGACCTTTGGCAAAATAATTACGGAAGAAGCTAGTGAAGTGTTTTGTGTGGAGTGTAGCATTGTATGGTGCAGAGACTTGGACACTGCGACGGTATAAGAAAAAGCTACTGGAAGCTTTTGGGATGTGGATATGGAGAAGGATGGAAAGTAAAAAATGGACAGACAAAATAAAAAATAAAGATCTGCTAGGCAGAGTGGGTGAAGGAAGAATAATGCTGGAACTCATAAAGAAGAGGAAAATAAATTGGATTGGCCACTGGCTAAGAAGAAACTGCTTGCTGACAGATGCTCTAGAAGGAATGGTCAATGGAAAGCACGTTAGAGGCAGAAACATATATCAGATGATAGACAATATTAAAATAAATTATTTGTATGGGGATATATATAAAAAAAAGGAAAGCTGAGTTAAGGAAAGAGTGGAGAATGCTGAGTTTGCAGTAAAAGACCTGCTCTTGGTCAGAAGACTATGTATGTAATAAGAGTTCACACTCCAAAGCTTCTAATCAGAATTGTAGGAAATGTCTATATACGAGTGTGTGTATATATATATATATATATATATATATATATATATATAAACAGGATAAGACAAATA
This sequence comes from Diploptera punctata, assembly GCA_030220185.1. Classification (NCBI taxonomy): domain Eukaryota; kingdom Metazoa; phylum Arthropoda; class Insecta; order Blattodea; family Blaberidae; genus Diploptera; species Diploptera punctata. The sequence continues at coordinate 1,644,970 of JASPKZ010007796.1, read as the reverse complement.
AATGCCTGGACGGGATTTGAACCCGGACCTCTGAGTTGATATCTCAGTGCGCTACCACTCCACTTACGCTACCGGGCGAATCCAGAACAAACATTCATTTTTCTTATACATAGGCCTATTCACTATTATTACCAGATGTAGCGGGAACTCTGTCTCCACTGCCACCTAGTAGCTACTATAACAAGTAAGCAAATTAAAGAGAACATTTTTTACTTTATAGCAGTGACGCTTTACAGATGTTATAATTAAACCTTTTTGACATTGAGCAATGCAAGCTTAATATGACAAGAAAAATAAATGCCTGGACGGGATTTGTATGGTTCTCCAAGCACGGACCTCTGAGTTGATATCTCAGTGCGCTACCATTTACGCTACCAGGCGAATCTAGAACAAACATTTATTCTTCTTATACATATTCTCTATTATTATCACACACACACACACACACACATATATATATATATATATATATATATATATAGATCATCGGTTGATTAATGTCTTTGACATCGTCCGATTCCTAATAGCCAGTTTTGTCGGTCCATCCAATCTCCTGGTTGTAGATGTTTCTCCTTCATGTATAAACATATTCCCCGACTCCAGGAGGTTTTAGGTCTTCGTCTGCTATGTCTTCCCTCAGTTTTCCATCACAAAACAGATTTTGGTAGTCGATCCTCTTCCATTCGCTGGACATGTCCGTGCCATCTTAATTGCTGAGTTTTAATATAAACTAAAATAGTGTCTTCAATCTTCATTTTTTCCCTTATTACTGAGTTCCTAATTTTTTCTCTTCTTGAAATTCTTGCGGCCCTTCGTATAAAATCCATTTTCGTTGCCAAAACATACTTATTTGTTTTTGTTTGTTTTTATTGTTAATATATGTATAAGTTATATATATATATATATATATATATATATATATATATGGTATGATAAGAAAAATAAATGCCTGGACGGGATTCGAACCCGGATCTCTGAGTCTGTACCTCAGTGTGATATCCATTACACCACCAGGCGAATCCAATTCAAACACTTATTTTTCTTATATATGTATTATATTCTCCATTATTACTAGATGTCGCGAGAACTCGGTCTTCACTGCCGTCTAGTAGCTGACTATAACAAGTAAGCAAATTAAAGAGAACATTTTTACTTTATAGCAGTGACGCTTTATCGATGTTATAATTAAATATTTAACATTGAGCAATGCAAGCTTAATATGACATGATAAGAAAAATAAATGCCTGGACGGGATTCGAACCCGGATCTCTGAGTCTGTACCTCAGTGTGATATCCATTACACCACTAGGCGAATCCAATTCAAACATTTATTTTTCTTATGTATTATATTCTCCATTATTACTAGATGTCGCGAGAACTCGGTATATAAGTGAAAGGAGATGAAAAGCATTAATATGTGAAGGAATAGATAGCAGAGAGTAAATTAGTGAAAATATAATTGTAAAATGCGGATAGTGTAGATTGTGTTCTCCAGGCACGGGTATACAGTCTCACGTATTTGCAGTGATGCAAAGGGGGCGATCTCTGTCAACATGGTACCAATTACACATGCAGATAGCGCACTGGTGTTAAATTTACTGTGCTCTGCATAACTCATGTCTTACTCTTCGTTTCTCAGGTATATTCCGTAATATACTGTACATATACTAACCATTTTCACATCTACTAGAATACATTGCTGCAGAATGTAAATCTTTCCCAGATATCTTTGTTAAATCAACATACATAAGGGCTTTATGAAACTAAAAGTAAGATACATTTTTTTGTAAGGCCACGTTTTCCCTTTACAGAGATTTTAGGCGCTCTCCCCCTACATGGAAGACTTTGAACCATACTAATTTTAGTTACACTTGTTTTCGAATAGATGTCATTTTGAGTGGTCCGTGGTCAGCGTTCCGCCTCATACTGACATCTAGGAAATCAAGGTAGTACTAGGACGGGAAGATTCGGTAAATTTTGCTTAGAGGCCTTTTCATTCAGGCTTAAGGATTTTTTACGAGCCTGAAAATCTTCAGACTCGGGACCCACAGCTTAAAGTCCCTCCCGCAAGACTTGATCCTTGTATTTTTCCGTCCTAAAAAAATCCATCGACCCCGGCCGGGTTTGAACCTGCGACCCTCGGGACCAGAGGCAAGGAGCATAACCACTAGTCCACCGCGGCCGACAAACATACAATGTTGTTTACAAATATGGATCGTACGGTCAGTAAGCCGTACGTGCTGTTGACAGTCCGTTGCAATAAGTTGATGTTTGGTAATAATATACTTAAAACAAAACAAAATGAAAACAATAATATTACAATTAGGTATAAATACAGTTACATTATAAATTAACTTAGTTATGTAGAATTATTAAGAATTAATAGTATTGCAATTTGTTAACATATTTATTTATTCATGAATAAGTGTTATTCTTATTTTCCGCGTTTTGTCCAGAAATCTACCCAAGTTTACCCAATTTTCTGGGTTTACCAGTAACTCGTAGCATGCCAATCTTTCACGATTTGAATTTAGAAATCTTTCCGGTAATAACTGATGCCTCCAATATTCTAAATCGTTACATTTTCCTAATATTTATATCTCGTCTTCAAAGCTCCCGCACATCGGACATATTCGCATATCGTGATCGTCGCTAATTTTTAAAAATTTCCATTCCCCTAACCTGAACCAAGCAAGCCCTGATCTCTCTTTAAATCCTAGATTGAGTATATAAGATTCTTTTCCCCAAACGTGTTTTAGGTCTCTTTGTAAAAATAGTGATCGTTTTCCCGCACATTCGGCCAAAATATTTTGTCGGTTTATATATAAGTACCTACTTCTTATTTTTCTCCACACATTCTTGCGATTTTCAGTCCCTTTTTCCCATACCCAACCCATCCCAATCTTTAGAAGTTCTGTCCTAACCTCGTCTGCCCAGAATTTCCCATTTGCGTTCCTAATTTGGTGGTCGTAACAAATTGCTCTGAGCATTGTTTGTTCACATTGGATTAGCCGCAACCAGTATTAGAGCACAGGAATTTTGCAGTTTATGTCGTCCTGAAATGACCCAAATTCATATAAAATTCCACAGTTAGAAACGACCTTACTAAGTCCTGTAATATATTTTAGAAAATGCGTATATAGCTTATTTAGTATTTCCGTTCTTTGAAAACCAAATCTCACTATCATAGTGCATTACTGGCCTCACCATCGCTCCATACATTTTTTCTAATGTACTAACTGGAATATCAGGCACTCTACCCAGAATACTGAGAATACTATTAAGTTGTCCCCTCCCTTTGAATAATGCTATATCAATATGTTTCTTCCACTTTCCGTTCATTTTCAACGTCGTACCAAGATATTCAAAATGTTTCACTAAACAATATAGTCCACAATATGGAGCACATCAATAGAATGTATAGCAACAGAATACCAAAACAGATTCTTCACTACAGATTACTAGGACGAAGAAATGTAGGAAGACCCAATAAAAGATGGACAGACCAATTCTATCACGAGATCGGAACAGACCTTAAGGCCTAATTCTTTATGATGCGGCTTCTGATGATGATTTTTATTTATTTTCTATTTATGTACAGATTTTCAATGTTTACACATCTTTCTGTGCCAAAAGTATTATATTCTTTCTGCACTCGTCTCTACACATCCACTCCCATTTACTCCAGTCCTCTTGTTCTCATTCCAGTTATTTCTTCCTTCTACGAAATTCGAGATCTTCCTTTCCATCTTCTTCCAGGTGGACACCATTCCAATTTTTTTCTGGGTAGCTTTCTTCTTGCATTCGTCGTATGTACCCATACCAATTTAATTGCTTATATTTTATATAATCTGCTAATGAATATCTAATATTCATTTTTTTTTCATTTGACAGTATTTATTTTTTCTATTTTTGAACATCTTGCTGCTCTCCTCGAGAAATCCATTTCCATCGACATAAGTTTTTGTTATAATAATAATAATAATAATAATAATAATAATAATAATAATAATAATAATAATAATAATAATAATAATAATAATAATAATAATGATAATAATAATAACAACAATATCTAGTAGCAGACACTCATCCACCTGATGATGGAAGTTAACTTCCGAAATGCCTCCAGATATAATTTTAAATATAACATTTAACAGAGTTGAGGACGACGGCGCTTGCCAACCAGGTATATATTAATATTTTTATGTTATAAATAATAATAATAATAATAATAATAATAATAATAATAATAATAATAATAATAATAATACTTTGAATACATTATATGGTTGTGAAACATGAAGGGAGGAAATGAGGTTAGCAGTAATTGAGAATAAAGTTCTTAGGAATATTTTTGGACCAAAGAGAGATGAACAGACAGGTGAATAGAGAAGACTACATAAGAATGAACTACATGGTCTTTATAGGAAGCTAGATATAATAAGAACGGTTAAGTATCGTGGACTGCGATGGGCAGGACATGTGACACGAATGGGGAATGAAAGACGTGCATAGAAGCTTCTTCTAGGAAAACCAGAGGCAAAACCGACAGTTGGCAGACCAAGAATCAGGTGGGAGAATAATATTAACTATGATTTGAGGGAAGTAGAATATACAGGGGATGATAGGAAACCATTACCTCAGAATAGGGATGTATAGAGAGCTTATGTCCGCGCGGCCATGAACTTACGGGTTCGACAGTGCCAGTGAGTTAGTTATAATATTTTGAAGTATGTAACGGCAGGTAGACTACCGGTATATGAATCGGATCGTGTTCGCTCACCGTTTAATGTCTATATCCTGTTGAACTATAGTGATATATGGAAAATCTATGTTCAGAGGTTAGTTGTATCCGGTCTTATAACAAACAACGCCGATGTTTATCAGAAATTCCATTTACCTACATTTGTACGGATAAAACTGCAGCTAATCTTTTGATTGTGTGGGTAGCTTATAAACGATTACCTATGCAGATTCACAGGTAAATATATAATAGAAAAAAAACTGCTATAACCTATACAAAATTTGCATATTTCCTGCGATACTGGAATTGGTTTCATATTTGGTGAATAAGGGGTTATCTTTGATTTTTCATGTAGCTAAAATGCCTTTGGTTTGCCGTTTTGTGGAATCAAATGACTGAACGATTTCATATTCCGGAATTTCGACAAATAAAATCGTTTAGAGTTTAATATTTTAAATTGTTTTTATCGTCATTAAATTACATGCACATCAGTTGCTTCCGAGTATTAAAAAAATATAAATTCCATAGAAATACTATCACCGCGATTTACAGTATATTTATTTCATATTTTCCATAAATTTGCATGTATAAAAACCTTCTTTAAATATACAAGCTTCAATTATATTCCTTACTTAATCACTAGCACTATCGAACCCGTAGATTCATGGCCGCGCGGACATAAGCTCTCCATACATCCCTATCCTGAGCTAATGCTTTCCAATCATTCCCTGTGTAATCTACTTCCTTCAAATCGTTGAGCCTTTGGCATTGACCCTGAAGTAGTCCCCGCCCGGAGAACCAAATAGGGGACTATTTGATCTCCGGAAAATTTTACCCCAGTGGAACCCATGTCTGCATTTCAGTTGTATTTTTACGGTGAAAGATCGTCACTCTTTCGACCAAGGTACTATTTTCGTCTGGCTTATCACTAGTACCCGGATTTGTATGCGAAATGCATGTTTTGTTTTACGCATTAAAAAGTATGTGGAAATGATTTACATGTTAAGTGATGCCACTTTACAGACAATTTGAGCGGTATTTGATAATCCATAGAAATGCAAATAAAATGTGCATAAATAATCTTCTATTTGCTGACGATGTAATCAAAATACAGAAAAATGAAGACGACTTACAGAAATCAATGCATGCATTATATGAAATATGTAAATTATACGATCTAAAGATTTCTGTAAGGAAAACGAAGACCATGGCTTTTAGAGGAAGAGATCCAGTGAGATCCAAAATTATTTTAGAAAATCAAAGTATAGAACAGGTGTCTAGTTTCAAATATTTGGGCTGTGATGTTGGCTACAATGTGGAAAGAGATATTGACTCCAAAATAAATAAATTTCAGACGGTGTGTGGAACAATACAGAGAACATACAAAAATAAAATTAAGATAAAAATGTATAATGTTATGGCGGTTCCCACAATATTGTATGGATGTGAAACTTGGGCTCCAGTGAAAAGACAGAAGGATAGAATACAGACGGCAGAGATGCGGTTCCTAAGACAAGTAAAAGGATGTACAAGACTTGATAGAATAAGAAATGAGGATATAAGAGAAGAATTGAAAGTACAGCCTTTATTGGATAAAGTCACGAATTACAGACAGAAATGGATTGATCACATGGATGGAATGAGTAAGGAGCGATATCCATTGTTAGCAAGAAATTATCAAGCAAGAGGAAGACGTGATCTTGGAAGACCTAGAAGACGTTGGGCTGATGCATTATGAAGTCGGAACGGGCAATTGCCTAATCCCTGGAGTGATGATGATGATGATGATGATGATGATAGAAATGCATATTCCGGGGGAAAATGGTTCTTTTAGATTTTTAATCCATAAATACATATTTTACTCCTAAATGAGGTATTAAATTATAATTTTGCTTTCAGCTAATTAATTTAGGCTAGGGGCATGGAAAATTCTAAAAATTAGCGACGATCACGATATGCGAATATGTCCAATGTGCGGGAACTTTGAAGATGAGATACACATACTAGGAAAATGTAATGATTTAGAATATTGGAGACGTCAGTTATTACCGGAAAGATTCCTAAATTCAAATCGGGAAAGATTGGCATGCTACGAGTTATTGGCAAATCCAGAAGATTGGATAAACCTCGGTAAATTTCTGGACAAAACGCGGAAAATAAGGAAAACACTCATTCATGAATAAATATATGTTATCAAAATGCAATACCATTAATTCTTAACAATTATATATAAATTAATTAGTGTATAATGTTATTGTGTTACTATTTAATTGTAATATTATTGTGTTTTCTTTATGTAATTGTAATGTTAAAGTTTTTTTAGTGTATAATGCTATTGTGTTACTATTTAATTGTAATATTATTGTGTTTTCTTTATGTAATTGTAATGTTATTGCTTTTTTTGTTGTTTATTTTTCTTTACACTAGTAGCAATTATTACTTTATTGTAACGGACTATCAACAGCACGTACGGGTTACTGCCCGTGCGACCCATATTTGTAAATAATATTGTAAATATCTTACTTTTTGACTAATAAAGTCCTACTACTACTACTACTAATTATTAATTAATATTTTTTTAAATGAATAAAGTCTCTGCAATCCATTGGACATGAGCGTATATCTACATATGTGTAAGAGGGGAATACCCGTGGGCCTTGAGAAATGTATTTCCATATTTTTTCACTCCAAGATCTTTTTATGGATTTTATCAGATACCATCCTCTTTTGATATTCATACTACCTATATCGTCTCTCTTCAATTCTTTGAACTTACTCATTTCATCTGATACTTTTTGTCCTTTAAACATTTTACTGTAACATTTTGTGAGCAATGTTAGACGTTTATGTCCTCAATACTCTAACAATTTAAGGGGTTCAGAGCAAAAGTTGACCAAGTCCAAAAATTGAAAATCCCAGTTTTATGTAAATTTGAGTTCAAAATATCATTAATTCTTTAGAGCAATGGTGAACTAAGTACAGTAAAACTTGTTTAATCCGGAACGTGAATAGTGCGGAAATCTGTCCAATGTGAACAAATGTATTGGTCCCGACGAAATAATAGTAATTTTACGTGTATTTATTTTGTATAAAACGAAATCTATCCAATGCGGAAACGGAAGGATATTTCAACACAATTCACGAAAAAAATTATAAAACGGAAAGACAGACAGAGAAATAAATTAGTTTCAACTTCATTGGCCAAAAAAACCGGGTGAATTCTACACGTACCTGAAATTTTCTTTCTGCCTCATTGCACATCAATTATGCAAAATATAGGTCCTGTACCAGTCTTACAAATAACCACTGCACTGTAAAATCTTAAATTAATTTACATATAACGTTCTGAATTTACGGAATAAAGATGGCTAAAACGTATGTATCATTCTCATTAAACAAAAGAGTGAACGTGATTGAAGATAAAGAAAAATAACTCTCAATGCGCAAAATAATAACTAAATTTAAATGTGAAAAAAAAACTCAAGTTCATGAGACTTTAAAAGACAAAGAAAAAAAATAAGGAATGAATGGATGCAATCAACGAAATAGTGAGGGAGTGTTTTACAAGTGCACGATCAAGAAATCTATAAATTTCCGGATCGTTGCTCCAAAGTCAAACTCTAGCGGTTGCTGTATCCCTAGAGAATAACGATTTCAAGCATCTTCAGGTTGGTTGTGTACAGTTTTAAGACGACACAATGTAGCGTGGAATGAAATTTGCGAGGAATCAAAGGATGTGGACAAAATTGTAGTTAGTTAGGGAATCCGAAACTGCTTACTTTAATTTCAGGATACGCGCCTAAGAGACATATTTAACTCTGACGAAACGGGACTATTTTTTCGCACGTTACCGTCGAAGTCGCTCGTACATACTACATTTCCCTTTTCATCGGCAGAGGAACTATGATTTATCCAAGGAACGTAAAAAGACATATACGGTGCTCTATAATCCAAAATTATTTATAAGTTTTAGTTTTTTATAATGCAGAATTTTGTCTAATGCGGAAAAAATTGGTCCCATGCGATTCCGCTTTGAGCAAGTTTAACTGTATTTCATTTGTTATTTTTCATTGCAAAAAAAATTAATTCTTATCTGCAATTAAATTGATTACCTTAACTTTATATCAGTTTTTTTTTCTCAAAATATTGAAATATGGACCTGGTCCACATTTGCTCTGAACCCCTTACTTCCATTTCCCCCTATTTTAAATGTATTTTCTATTTCTTGTACAGACACTATCCATTCTAAATCACTATGCATAAAGTTGTCGTTATTTTTAAATTCTCCCCTTTCTTAATTTAGTAGTGTTATATAAGCATTCGATTTTCGATTATGTAATTTGACCAAACAAACAGAAGACCACAATTTTTTCACTGAGTGGTTGTTCTCACAATGAAAGTTGATGTACTATTGCAGAGTCTTAAGGGCGGATCTCCACCTTTGAGGGTTAAAGAAAGTCATTATTTATTTTTTTTCATATAGATTGAAACTTTATCATTGATATCTGTATTACTTTTCGAGTTATGTTTAAAAATGTGCAATGCTGTCAGTCGAGTGATCCCTTTAATTTTACAAGGTACCTTCATATTCGGTAAGTTTGTCGCTTGTTTTCCGTAACTTAATTTTTTCAGTACGGTTTCCCTGTTAACTCCCAAGTTTTGAAGATATTGAAATGAAATTTTGCATGTATATGTAGTTTACAGAGACTATTTAACTCATGCCCCAAATGGGAGTCAATGACCAATCACGTTTCAATGATTTCTGTTTTACAACCAATCAGAGTCGTGTTTCACGAAATATTTATCAGTGTTAAATTTACCATATTAAAGAAAGCTCCTCCTTTTTAATATTCTGAACAGGTCTGACCATTATTTTGCAGTGACTGAGCCTGTAAGAAATACGGCTACCAGATTGTATATATAGTGCATAGATGTCAACACATAGCGCTTGCAGGAGTTGATATAAAAACATTTGTAGCTATTTATTATACCACCAAAAAAAGAAACCACTGTTTGCACTTTCTTAAATGTATTTTTTCCCAGGTAATAATCCAGAAAAATATAATTGTCATATTTACATCATACGACATCAGAAATGAATTAATATACAGTTTGATGTGTTTCATTTTTTCTCCACTAGAGAGCATTCTTACAATATTGCGTTCCTTTGGCAATAAATAGTATGATCTGGTTGCAGTGATAAACAAAATAAGCAGATGAAGCGTACCTATCGTTTCTCATTTGTTTTCAAACATCGCCGTTTACATTAAGTATATAAATATTTTAAAATAACTATAGTTAAATAATGATTTGTGAGTAAACAGCTTAATTTTATTCGTTAAATAGTCCTAACAAATGCCACTCTTGATTTCCAAATTCTCTAGATAAATTCACTCCTCACTTCGTGAGTCGTGAATTTATCGATAATTTGGAAATCACTCGTGGCATTACTTATGATAAACAAAATACTATAATTAGTAACGCACCTATTATATTCTATTTTTAAAAACATATTTTTAATGCAAATTTTAACAAAAATGAATACTCATCAATTTAAAATGAAAAATAAAATATTTACCCTCTATATAATTAAACAATTGTAGTTTCATTTGTAGCTACAACATCAAGGAATAAAATAAAACAAGAATCATTAAAATATATTGAAATCTAGGAAAATTATCAGGGAAACGGCAAGGCAATGCAACATTTTCAGCTGACATTTTGAATATATAATTAACCATAACGACTGAAGTTAGATTGTACTTAAGTACACAAACATGCTCACGTTGTAATACAGATATCACTTACCAAATATCATATCTTTAACAAACTTTGTTGCTAAGAAAAAATTGAAATATGCTATATTTTTAATGTCTAAAGGTGTAGATATCCCCTTAATAACCTTCTGCACATATGTTTCCTTGTACCGCATGAAACCATAATGATCTTTTAGTTGAAACATTTTAGTTTGAACGTATGCATAAAAACAAAGGTTCCAAAATTGGGCAGAGGAACTGCGAACCACTGGCTGATAACGAAATGAGTAGAACAGTGTTTCTCTCTCTCTTTTTCTGGAGTAATAATTCTCTACCGCCATGAATTACCTCATTTCTCTCAGACCGGAATAATTCATGTTCCCGCGAGGCTGCCTAATCTTAACCCTCGTAATATTACACGCCATCTTTTTCTTAAGAAAAAACTTGTTTCTTACGAATATAAAACTTACAATGCTCGCCTGCAAGTCCATGAACGTTTGTTTTTTTGTAAAATAGTGAAGCATGGAATACCTTTTTTTAGTAAAGTCATAAAGAAAAGATGTAATGTCCTGGGCTCAGAAAATATGAATTAATTTATCACTTCATCACACACAAAGGGATGAGTAAAGTTCAGAAAGAAACTAAATCAAATCAAATATTGGATAAACATGAATAAATTACATTATTTTATAAAATAAAAAAAAAGTTAATGAAGTATACAAACATAACATTATAATGATATTATGAAAAGAAAAATTAATGTCTCAATCAGGAATCAAACCGTGGACCTCTCGTATTCCGTACTAGCGTGCAAGACCACTACACCATTCGAGACATGGTACAAACATTAACAATTCTTTCCACATATACAAATCTATAATTCTCGTTTCGTCCGCTGCCAGATAGATATCACTACCAACGTCAACGGCCGGCTTCATTTAGAAGTATCTATGCTTGAGAATTTTACACCACCACTTTTATAAGCAGTAATCGATGTTATTTAACACTATTTAACCTATAATGTTGGTTATAAGATACAGTTTCATGTATTTCATTTTTTCCTCCACTAGGGTGCATTCTTACAATATTGCGATCCTCTTTCAAGTTTCCCGCGCCAGATGGCAATATATAATATTATATGATCAAGTTGCAGTGGATGAACAAATGAAACTTAACACAATTCTGAATTGTTTTCAAACATCGCCGTTTATATTAAATATATAAGTATTTTAAGATAACGGTAACTATATTTAAATAATGGTTTTTGAGAAAACATCTTAATTTTATTCAATAAATAGGCCTAACAAATGCCCCTCTTGATTTCAAATCCTTTAGATAAATTCACTCGTCACTTCGTGACATCGTGGACTTACTGATGATTCGGAAATCACTCGTGATATTACTTATGACTATTTAACTCATGCCACAAATGCCAGTCAATGACCGATCACGTTTCAATGAATGTTGTTTTACAACCAATGACAGTCGTGTTTCACCTCGCTCTTTATCGATTTATCTTTATCAGCTCCTGATTTTGTGATAAAGAAAGCTCCTCCTTTCTAATGTTCTGAACATTATTTTTCTCCAACAAATACATTGAATATAGCAAATAATGAAAAGATTCCTTGATTTTACTGAGTTGTTTACTAAAAAAATAAATGAATAAACCGTAATGTTGATTATGATATATAGTTTGATGTGTTTCATTATTTCTCCACTTGGGTGCGCCATTACAATATTGCGATCTTTTTTGGCAATAAATAATATGATCAAGCAGCAGTGAATGAACATAACCTCATATTTCTGATTTGTTTTCAAACATCGCCGCTTACATTAAATATATAAATATTTTAAAATAACTACAGTTAAACAATGATTTGTGAGTAAACAGCTTAATTTTATTCGTTACATAGTCCTATCAAATGCCACTCTTGATTTCCAAATTCTCTGGATAAATTCACTCCTCACTTCGTGAGTCGTGAATTTATGGATAATTTGGAAATCACTCGTGGCATTACTTATGATAATTTTCGGCTAATATTTATTTAATCGTGTCTTTAAAATCATATGTAAGAGGAACCATAAATATCTGACAGTTAATCTGTTTGATGGCACAATTTCACAACTATTTTGAATTTTACTGCATCTGCATTTATTTAAATAATATCACTACTAATCCATTTTCCATGTAGAATGGCATTCTTAATTAACAACTCAGTTGTCTAACTTTATCATATCGAATTTAATTATTGCTAAATTAAATAAAATTGTGATGTTGCAATTCCTCTTCATCATATCATTGGACATCCCTGATTCACCTGACATGCGCAAGTTACCCTAAATTTTACGGTATGGAAATTAAGATATGTAAATGTGCCATATTCTTTATGTGACAGGAGGATATGTAGAGTTCGCTACAAGATGTAAAACGCGCTGCTTACCGTTAGTATGAGCTTTTAAAGTTCCCTTGTTGAAAACCAAAGTTTTTATAGTGTAAAATTAATCTCATCTCCATGAGAAATATCCCTGCAGAGAAAACTCAGATATTCCATATTTTAAATATTAAACAACAAGAAGCGATGAAGCAACATTTGTCCATTTGTCATACAAGACAAAAAAAAATATTTGGCTATAGGCCTCTGAAACTTTGCCAACATATACATTAGAGTAAAGGCTATTATTTAGTACAAAAAACAAAAATTGCCAATTTTGATCTCAAATTGTCAATTTTTCACCCATCGCCCCCTTAACGAATAAAATTAAGCTGTTTACTCACAAATCATTATTTAAATACAGTTATTTTAAAATATTTATATATTTAATGTAAATGGTGATGTTTGAAAACAAATGAGAAATGTTTGGCTATGTTTCATTTCTTAATCACTGCAACTTGATTAATATTTATTGCCAAATAGGATCACAATATTGGTAGAATAAACCCTAGTGGAGAACAAATTAAACACATCAAACCGTATATTAAAATCAACATTATGGATTATTTCATTTTTAGGAAACAACTCAGTAAAATCAGTATTTAAAAACACATTACTGAACACACAATTATCAAATGTGTAGGTCGAAGGATTTTGTTCATTATTTGTTATATACAGTGCGATCAGTATAGCATTGGACAGCAGACGCGGGGTTTGTACTGTGCGGTGACGAAGGCTTACACGTGCGGACACGGGACTTGAAATGTGCGCTGACTCAGCAGTATACAAGCACATCCCACGCATTCACGGTCGCAATCAGATGGTGTGCTTCGAGTGGATAAGGTGCTCGCTCGCTTTTCCTTGTGTACTGCTAGCGTGTGTAGGGAAGTTATTCCAATTTTAAAATTTGTATCTTATAAAACAGGCGTGTATAAGTGTAAACTGAATCACGAGTGTAAAAGTGTAAAGTGTAAACTGTATAATGGCTAATCATTTTTTTACTGAACAACGTGTATTTATTTATGATCAATATTTGTTAACTCAGTCTGCCAGCCAGTACGAAGACTTTTTGAAACACGATTCCCAGGTGTACAAATTCCGTCACGTTCAACAGTTCATAATGTGTACAACAAATTTTATAAAGAGATGTCAAAAACGTATGGACAACGAAGGCGAAAAAGTTCCAGTAACTGCTTAAATAAAGTTGTAAGTATGACAATTTGTAAAATAGTTACGAAAATGTGTGTGGTTGTATCACCACGATCCTACGCTGTCCGTTCCCCGCCGCGAGTGCGTCAGCAGTGTATACTGAAGTCCCCGCGTCTGCTGTCCAGTGTATTTGTTAGTCAGTCACTGCAAAATAATGCTCTGACCTGTTCAGAATATTAAAAAGGAGGAGCTTTCTTTATTTTGGTAATAAAAATTCGATAATTATCGAGGTGAAACAGGACTTTGATTTGTTGCAAAACAAAATTCATTGAAACGTATTCGGTCATTGACTCCCATTTGGGGTATGAGTTAATTAGTCGTAACTATTAATTTAATTATGTTGATTTGTTGCGTTAACACTTCTAAATGGAGTCAGGTCTCTTTAATATCCTCCTGTCCATTTGTATTGGGTTGAGTGTAGCTAAATCTATCAGCGAGCGATTGCACAACCTGCCCAATGAACCATGGTTTATCCTAGCTTAAAATCTGACCAAAGCGAGAAACGTTCTGTTTCGTGACAAATGAAATTGTAGTTACAATAAAAAAATCAATAAAACTCATTTAGTTCCTAATTAAACCGCCGCCGGTAAATTTTCTGTCCGGACTCTGGCTTCTACTTCACGGCATGAGCACGTTTTCTTGCAGCATTTAATTATGAATTCATCATCATCAACAACAACAAGGATTAAGCTCAATGGCCTGTTCCGATCTCATTATAGGTCGAATTGGTCCTTCCATCTCTTCAATGGTCTTCCCAACATTCCTCTCCCTTTCGATTTATAATTATACATTCTTCTTGGTATGCGCTGTTCATTCATTCGTAATACGTGCTGAAGATAAGCATTTTAAAGTATTTTATTCTTTCACAGAGATTAACATATTTAATCTTATATCTTATATCTTCGTTCAAATGCTAGTCAATGACCAATCACGTTTCAATGAATTCTGTTTTACACCAATGACAGTCGTGTTTCACCTCGCTCTTTATCGATTTCCCTTTACCAGCTCCTGATTTTGTGGTAAAGAAAGCTCCTCCTTTTTTAATATTCTGAAGAGGTTAGACCATTATTTTTCTTCAACAAATACATTGAATATAGCAAATAATGAATAGATTCAGTGATTTTACTGAGTTGTTTATTCAAAATATAAATGATAACCTATAATGTTGATTATAATAGTTTGAGTGTTTCATTATTTCTTCGCTAGAGTGCATTCTTACAATATTGCGATCCTATTTGACAATAAATAATATGATCGAGTTGCAGTGAATATAAATAACCTCACATACCTAATTTGTTTTCAAACATCACCGTTTACATTACTATATAATTATTTTAAAACACCGGTAACTATATTCAAATAATTATTTTTTTAGTAAAGAGCTTAATTTTATTCGTTAAATAGTCCTAACAAATGCCACTCTTGATTTCCAAATTCTCTAGAGAAATTCACTCCTCACTTCGTGAGTCGTGAATTTATCGATAATTTGAAATCACTCGTGGCATTACTTATGGTACATATCTTATGAGTTACTTTTTATCCATTCTTCACACATGTCTCCCCTAAAATTGAAATATATGGCTATTTACAACCTATGACGTGATTTTTTAAAATTCCTTCATAAACTCCTGTCAAAATTTTATCCCTAGTGTTCCATTTTTCAAGTTATTTCCCACCATTTACAATGATTTTTACATTTTTTCTAACGATTATTTCAACATATTTTTCCTATGATATTTAACTACATATGTAGCATGGAGATGTGGCAGCCATATTGATTTTAACTAATAATCTAAGCAATAACAAAGTCGTGTTCCAGTGCAGCCAACATAGAGTATGCACTAATTAAGTGTACACGTATACTTTAGAATTTTAGAACTTACTATTTATTTTTTTGGCTTTGCATTCTTTCACAGATTAGAGTTAGGTGAGCTTTTCGGTTGTTCTTTCGCAGGTTAGGGCTCTTAAATTGCGTTAGGTTAGCTTTCAAGTTAGTTAAATATCATGTAAATGTTGGCTGCATTCCGTGATTCAATAGTATACCGCTTCGCGTTTGTTGGCGCATGCGCATGGTGTATGATTGGAACTTAGAATAATTTTTCACATCACATGTTGTAAAGAAGTCCCAATTATATATATATATATATATATATATATATATATATATATATATATATAAAGTGATCCCACAACAGGCCTCAGGAGGCCCTTGGGGTAGTAGGAGGTTAAGGCTCCCACTTTTTCTAGACAATCGACACTTTATGTCAGCCGGGTTGTCAGCCCTGCGTGACGGCCGCCTTTACCCCAGAACAAGCGTCTGGTACTCATTTCCGTTAGAGGCTGAGTCGACCCCAGGGCCATAGTGCCGCCAGAGGGTTTGGGTCAGTTTAAAAATCCTGACCCCAACGGGACTTGAACCCTCGACCCTCCGGCTTGTAGCTCAGTGCCTTAACCACTACGCTACGGCGTGCCCCTTATATATATATATATATATATATATATATATATATATTACATACATAGTGTTCTGCTCTATCATATATCATCGGGGCAGCGTAACTCGGACTTCCAGGCGCCCCAACCTTAGAAATTGGTTACAATTACGCAATGCCAGGAGAGAATACCAAGATGTTGAAACGACAAAGTGTAAAAAAAACGCTGAATGTCACGTAGTTTGGGAGAGAAGTAAATATGTGGGTCGCATATCCATATTTACGACACTTGAAAAAAATTAAAGCCTGAATCACAGGCCTCTGAGCAAAATATGTAGGTTCTTTCTCACTCAGCTTTGAAGTGCGATGCTAAATGTCTAATATTTAAGGAGCGTCGTTAAATAATATACATAAATACAAGTAGGTCTTTCACTGAAAACTCAGCATTATCCACTCTTTCCTTACAAACCATTTATTTTAATATTGTCTATCAACTGATATCTTTTTCTGCCTCTAACTTTCTTTTCGTTGACCATATCTTCTAGGGCACCCGCTAGCAGGTAGTTTCTTCTTAGCCAGTCGCCAATTCAATTTGTTTTCCTCATCTTTATGAGTTCCAGCATTGTTCTTCCTTCACCCAATCTGTCTAGCATAATTATACATATATATATATATATATATATATATATGTGTGTGTGTGTGTGTGTGTGTATGTTATTTATTAGAAACAAATCATTATATAACCCGCTAGATTTTTCGCAATCAGACCGTCTTGTTTAAATGAAGTCTATTTTTTTAACACGTCAGTGTGTTTATTTACTGGAAGAGATGAATGTTGGCATTCGCAAGTGAATGACAGGTCCCTCAGGTAATCTCTGTATTTATTTGCAGAGCTGTGATGGACATTAATTCTGTTAACACTTTTCTGTTTTTAGATAGAGAGAAAAAAAAAGTGTTCATCATTCTTCTACATTTTAATGGAATCAAGTTCAACTTAACCAAGACGTTCAGATTTTTTTTTCGTCCCTTTTTCGTTTTAATTTCCTTGTGCACTCTATCTTCTCAAATCAGTGCAGCGGCGCAGCAAAATTAATGCGGGTTCTCTCGAGACAGTGAGAGTGTTTGAACAGCATCAAGATACGGATATAGGCCCTATTAAAAGAGAGTGAATACTTCTTCTTCTTCCTTCCAAGTATTAGGCCTAGGCCTGTTACGATCCTATAGAAAATGTTCCCTCCAGCGTTTCAGAGGGTCCTCATCTATGCGATATGTGGATGGCGACCACAAGGTGCCCAAGCTGAGAAAAACATTTCTTCCACTTACTTGTATTTTGCACTCTTTTAACTTTACTATCTAACCTCTCTTGGTTAACTCTTGTTTTTTCGACCCCGACGCTATTAGGACATCCGAGGGCTAGGGAGTCTTTCCTTTCTTCCATTTCTTCTTTCCTTTATTTTCTTTTCTTCTCCAGAAAAGCCTGACCAGAGGCTATAAGATGGCAGTCCCATCACTGGTCTTGCCTTCCTTTGGCCGGCAACCAATCGAAGGGACTATTATTATGCTTTCATGTCTTATACGAGTAAATACTTATCCAACCCTATTTACACGAAGTTGAATAGAAACCATACTATTGTAATCTATTGTTGGTTGTTATAGATCTATCATACTGCAATGAACTTGGGTTAGTTTGCACGATTTGAGGAAAAATAATTTTAGTTTAGTTAGTAGGATGTGATTTATAGAAAATGAGTTATTTTTGGACAAAATGCGGCGTATATAAGCATCCATTAAGTAAATAAACGTCCTCAACTCGTGTTCCAACTCAGGGTGGGGTCAGGGAAGAGATGAGAAGAACCCCTACATATAGAGGTCTGTGAATGCAAGGATACCGGCCGACCACTCCTGACGCACCATCACAGGGGTAGATGAAAGAAATTAAACGAGAATGGAGAAACGGTGGAATGAAATTATGGCAGGGGAAAACGGGAGAAAACCCCGAGAAAAACTTGTCCAAGATCCGTTTCGTCCACCACGAAACTCACATGGAATGACCGAAATTCGATCTCGGGACCGCAGCGGTGAGAGGCGAGCCCCTATCAGCTTGCGTCACGGAGCCGCCTCCGTCCATTAAGTAATATATATATATATATATATATATCTTGTTTATCTCGTTTTATTTTAGGATTAGTCCAAGGATGAGGTGGGGCAATAGTATTAAGCAAGTTTGAGGAAAATGCATTATACAGGGGATGATTCGAAAACATTAGTTAAGGATTGGGGTATATGGGGAGCTTATGTCCACGCGGCCATGAACTTTAGGGTTTATTGTGAATAATAGTGCTAATGAGTTGGTTAGTTACTTAGGCCCAATATAAAATTTTCATAAGTAATGCCACGAGTGATTTACAAATTATCGATAAATTCACGATGTCACAAAGTGACGAGCGAATTTATCTAGAGAATTTGGAAATCAAGAGTGGCATTTGTTAGGACTACTTAACGAATAAAATTAAGCTGTTTACTCACAAATCATTATTTAACTATAGTTATTTTAAATATTTATATATTTAAAGCAAACTGCGATGTTTGAAAACAAGTGAGAAACGCTTCTTATGCTTCATTTGGTCATCACTGCAACCATATCATATTATTTATTGCCAAAGGATCGCAATATTGTAAGAATGCACTCTAGTGGAGAAAAAACGAAACACGTCAAACTGTTTATAACCAACACTGAAGGTTATTAATTAATTTCTGATGTCCTACGATGTAAATATGTCAATTATATTTTTCTGGATCGTTATTACCTGGCAAATAATACGTTTAAGAAAGTGCAAACAGTGGTTTCTTTTTATTGTGTAATAATCAATTGCTAGAAATGTTTTTATATTATATCCCGCAAGCAGTATCTGCTTACATTCGTGCACTATATATGCAATCTGGGAGCCATTTGTGTTCTAGGATTCATACATCTAATATGCAAGTCAAAATGTTGTGCAGGTTTTCAGAAATTTATTATGTGAAATGTAATGAACATATAATATTGTGAGACATATTGTATGAAAGGTAAACTCTCAAAGTTTTTTTTTAAATATTCACAGATGTTCTATGTGAGCGCCTTTTGTTACACGACAGATGTCAAGCCGATATTCAATCTCCTGCCAAACTTTCTGTAGCAGTCCGCGGTCGATATCAGCAATGGCTGCTGTGATGCGGGCACGCAGTTCATGCAGTGTTGTTGGAAGTGGTGGTACGTAAACATGATCCTTTACAAGACCCCACATGAAGAAATCACACGGGGTTAGATCTGGTGAACGAGGTGGCCAATGAATGAGTTGTTGATCACCCTGAGATGCACGGCCTATCCAGCGTTGTGGTAAAGCCGTATTCAAATGGTCTCGAACACTGCCATGGTAATGTGGAGGGGCACCATCCAACTGCAGAATGAAATCTGGACTATCCGCTTCAAGCTGCGGAAGGAGCCATTGTTGTAGCATATCAAGGAAAACATGTCCGTTCACAGTACGTTCATGAAAGAAAAAGGGCCCATAAACCTTTGCATGGGAAATGGCACAAAAGACATTCACTTTCGGAGAATCGCGTTGATGTTCCAGAGTTGCATGGGGGTTACCAGTTCCCCAAATCCTTACATTGTGTCTATTCACTTTTCCTGAAAGGTGGAAAGTCGCTTCATCACTGTAAACTACCCTCTCATGGAACTCATTCTCTTCCATTAATGCGAGAAAATCAACACAGAAGGACGCTCGCAAAGCATAATCGGCGGGTTTTAAGGCTTGAACCAGTTGCAAGTGGTAGGGTTTCATCTGTAAACGTTTCCGGAGAATCCACCATACAGTTTTTTTGTGGTAGTTGAAGTTCTGTCGCTCCCCGGTAGGTGGATTTCTGTGGACTCCGCACGAAGCATGTGCGAACGCGTTCGACTGTCTCTTCACTCGTCGACGGACGGCCAGTCGATTTTCGTTTACAGATACAGCCTGAATCCCTAATTGTGTGTACCACTTACGAATGGATCTCCCATCCGGCGGGTCTTTATCGTATCTGGTACGGAAATGTCGTTGAACACTAGTCACATAGTTGTTTACATGGTAATCAAGCACACAGAAAGACTTCTGATCCCCAGTCAACGCCATTTTCCTTTACTGCTCTGCTGTTGACATCTTGCGGGTGAACGCGGAACTTTAGAAGTGGACAACTAAACTTTGAGAGTTTACCTTTCATACAATATGTCTCACGATATTATATGTTCATTACATTTCACATAATAAATTTCTGAAAACCTGCACAACATTTTGACTTGCCCTGTATATAGATTGCTACATTCAACGTATTTCTTAGAGAGCCACTGCAAAATAATGCTATGACCTATTCAGAATGTTAAAATGGAGGAGCTTTCTTTAATATGATAAACTTATTTGATAAATTCCAGGTGAAACACGACTGTGATTGGTTGTAAAACATAATTCATTGAAACGCGATTGGTCATTGACTCCTATTTGGGACATGATTTATATAGGCTGAATAGTTTAAATTACTCATATAGTAAAGGGATAAATGTACATATTTCGTTATGTTGTGTATTTAGTGTATGGAGACATTGTTGAAATGGAAACAAACATGGTGTTTCATTTGGAAGTCTTTAAAATTCTAAGAGGAATCTGAAAACTCGCCCTTAATGTAGACTCTGCATGAAACAGAATGAGTTCACTCTTCTGGTTATATTCAGGTCAAGCTGCATTCACAAGATAGCAATTTTTAAAATTCTTTTCGCTATTTCTCGAGTTCCACTCTCAATCCCGAACCTCTACAATTAGGCTATAATCTCTTTAGCAAAATAAAAACTACATTATCTGTCCTAGTTTACACACACAGCCTGTTTGAAAATAACACGCGCAATATGTGATAAAGGACACACAGTTAACTAACTCACTGGCTCTATCGAATTCCAAGATTCACGACTGCGCGGACATAAGCTCTCCATATATCCCAATCCTGTGATGTTTTCCAATCATCCTGTTTAATCTACTTCCCTCAAATCATAGTAAATGTTCTTCCATCTCTTTCTTAGTTCTACCAACTGACCGATTTCCCTCTGGTTTTCTTAAAATAACTTTTTATGTCCCTTTTTCATTCTCCATTCGTGTCATATGTCCTGTCTATTGCAGCCAACGAGACTTAAGTATTCTTATTATATCTGGTTCCCTATAAAGAACAAGTAGCTCATGGATATGAAGTCTTCTCCATTCGTCTGTCTGTTCATCTCTCTTTGGTCAAACATTTTCCTGAGAACATTATTCTCAAATACTCGTAAGCTTTTATCCTGCCAAAAAGTAAGCGTCCATGTTTCACATCCATATAATAGAAGTGAGAGAATGACAGTTTTATATATTTTCAGTTTAACGTTTTCTCAGAGAAGTTGTGACAACGGTTTTTGTAATACAGTGAGATGAGTATAGTAGTGGACGGCAGAGGCGGGGTTTGTGCTGTGCGATAACGAAGGCTTACACGTGCAGGCACATGACTTGAAATGTGCGCTGACTCAGCAGTTTACGAGTACATCCCACGCATTCACAATCAGATAGTGTACCTCGAGTAGATAAGGTGCTCGATCGCCTTTCCTTGTGAACTGAATGACGTATGTATAGGTTATTTCAATTTTAAAATTTGTATCTTATAAAACATAAGTGTAAAGTGAATCACGTGTGTATGAGTGTAAACTGTATAATGGCAAATAATTGTTTTACTGAACAACGTGTATTTATTTATGATCTGTTAACTCAGTCTGCCAGCCAAGTATGAAGACGTTTTGAAACACGATTCCCGAGTGTAAAAATTCCGACACGTTCAACAGTCCATAATCTGTACAACAAATTTTAAAAAGAGGTGTCAAAAATGTATGGGCAACGAAGGTGAACGATTCCAGCACCTGCTTCAATAAAGTTGGTAAGTACGACAATTTGTAAAATAGTTACGAAAATATGTGTGGTTGTATCACCCCGATCCTATGCTGTGCATTTCCCGCCGCGAGTGCGTAAGCAGTGTATAGTGAAATCCCCGCGTCTGCTGTCCAGTGCTATACTGATCACACTGTGTATGTATCATCATCATCATCATAGTACATTCACGAATTTAGGCCATTTGTTGACCTGTTTCGGCCTCAAGAGAAACACCATCCAGAAGTCTTTTGAGTGGACGTCCTGGTCTTCTTCTTCCTGCAGGTTGATATCTTAACATTAGTTTGGGTATTCTGTGATCTTCCATTCGATGAACATGTTGTATCCATCTTGACTTATAATCAGAAATTTTGTTTTCTAAAGATTCCATGTGTAATTCTTCTAAGATGTCTTCATTTTTTTTGTGATCTAGTAGTGTGTATCCTGCAGTCCTCCGAAGATATCTCATTTCAGCAGATCTAAGTCTCTGTATATCCTTCTGTTTCAACGTCCATACTTCGCTACCATACAAAAGAGTTGGAAGAGCCAGTGTTTTATACACTTTCAGTCTTGAATGCTTTTGGACTAACTGTGGCTTGAAGATAGAATTTATTAACACTAAAATTCTTAAAAATTTAGATATTTTTGCATTTACATCCTTTTCTTCTTCATATGAGATATTGTATCCTAGATATGTAAAATTATTGACCTGCTCCAAAATTTTATTGTCCAGTACAATTTTACTTCTGACAGGATCTACACCTTGAAATGCCATAATTTTTGTTTTTTCTGTAGATATCTTTAATCCATATTCTTCTGTAATTTTGTTAAGTAAAAATTTATTAATCCAAATCATTACTCCAGCTTGTCCATGGGTTTTCTTGTCGACACCGCTATATATTTGTACATAATTTTGTGTTTCTTTCGTTCCTTTAAGTTTCTTCTTAGTTTCTGTAGTTACTGCAATATCAATGTTTCTATTTTTAAATATACTGTCTAGTTCCTCTTCTTTTTCATGGATGCTTCGGACATTCCAGGTTGCATATCTTACAATATCATTGTGCCGTTTTCTTTTAACCATATTTCTTTGCTGTGGGTCGTCATATTTCAATTCCTTCTGGCTTTTTTCGTGTTGAGACTTGAAAGTAGTTTTGAAGTTCCTTAGGACAGGTTACTGGCCCGACGCTAAGTAGTCCAGTGGTAGGGCTGCTACCTTTTAGTCTCTGGACAGACATTAGGATACCGCATTTACTCAGTACCTGATGGAACGGTTATACCGCCGTGACTCGGTCCTCAGAGCCTCGTTTGTGAAAACAGGTTGTACCACGAGAAGGTGAGGATGAGAATTGGGTAGGAGAGGTTATACACACGTCACTACCCCTTACAACCCTACTGTGTATGTAATAGCACACATTTCCTTAACTGAGTCTATGTTTAATTTACCCATGGTTAGTACAACAGTAAATGTTTTGGGGACTATGAAATTTCAAAATTTTACAACTTATCATCATCATTATGAAGTTACTTAAAATTATTAAGTAAATAAAAATAAAACTTACAGTTTTATTTTATTTTCATATTAATTTTAATAAATATGAAAACCAAATAAAACTTTTAATTTTAATTAATGAATATGGATTGTTATGGAGTAAAAACCAACTCAATTGATTATTATTTAGAATTAGTCAATTTCAACCAGGTCCTATGCGATGTCAAGATCTTAATTTTGATCTACCTCTATCTCGATGTCCATTAGGTTAATACTGCAATGCTAATTTGGAAAAAAAAAAAAAATTAGATGGGTCCAGTCTTTTGACATGTTGTAATCAATTGCTTTGACTATTTAACTCATGCCCCAAATGGGAGTCAATGACCAATCACGTTACAATGATTTTTGATTTACAACCAATCACAGTCGTGTTTCGCCTAGAATTTACCAACTAAAGTTTATCATAATAAAGAAAGCACCTCCTTTTTAACATTCTGAATAGGTCATAGCATTATTTTGCAGTGATTGACTCACTAAGAAATACGGCTACCAGATTGTATATTTAGTGCATGAATGTCAATACATACCGCATGCGAAGTTAATATAAAAACATTTGTAGCAATTCATTATACCACAAAAAAAAAAATAAACCACTGTTTGCACTTTCTTAAATGTATTTTTTCCCAGAAAAATATAGTTGTCATATTTACATCATAGGACATCAGAAATGAATTAATATACAGTTTGATGGGTTTCATTTTTTTCTCCACTAGAGTGCATTGTTACAATATTGCATTCCTTTGGCAATAAATAATATGATCTGGTTGCAGTGACGAAAAAAATAAGTATATGAAGCGTAGCAATCGTTTCCCATTTGTTTTCAAACATCGCCGTTTATATTAAATATATACATATTTTAAAATAACTATATTTAAATAATGATTTGTGAGTAAACAGCTTAATTTTATTCGTTAAATAGTCCTAACAAATGCCACTCTTGATTTCCAAATCCTCTAGATAAATTCAATCCTTACTTCGTGAGTCGTGAATTTATCGATAATTTGGAAATCACTCGTGGCATTACTTGTGATAATTCTGAATTTCTTCAACTAAATGTAAACTTTTAATTTACATCGTATATCTGTTTTTCTTTGCTTGTCCATTTTTTTTGTCAAACCTAGGAGTGGGCGAAAAAATCCCATCTGTGTCGCTTGCAATTTTGATTTGATTTTAGAATTTACTATCCAATTTTTCCTCCCATATTTCAGTCAATGATTTTGCAGTTAAATTGTGAAATCTCAGTTAGGTTATAACTTATGTATGAAATATGC
This sequence comes from Diploptera punctata, assembly GCA_030220185.1. Taxonomy (NCBI): domain Eukaryota; kingdom Metazoa; phylum Arthropoda; class Insecta; order Blattodea; family Blaberidae; genus Diploptera; species Diploptera punctata. Next base: position 1,619,623 of record JASPKZ010007796.1, on the reverse strand, counting down.
CCCAACCCAATAACAACAAGACATCATAACTCAAATGCAGAAAACGACCAGAATCCATACGTTGACACAAACTTTGTAAAGAAGTGACAGGTCGGAAAAACGATTACTTTGGCTAATTGAATCTAAGTAAAAGAGATGGTTCAGTATTCCATGAACGTTTCATAATGAAATGCTCTCCAATTATAAAAACAGCTAATCAAAGAGTTAAAATTCCTGGCCGAATGTATGTTCAATTTTTTTTAATATTTCAATTCTCTTAATATAATTTTTTTATTATAATATTTTTATTATGATCTTCAAATGTATGTTCATATTCAAATGCCTAGGAACAATAATCACAAACAGGAATGAGATGCACAAATAAATTAAACATAGGCTCAATTCTGGAAATGCGTGTTATTATGCATTGCAGAGACTCTTGACTTCTCAACTCCTTTCAAAAAACGTTAAACTGAAAAAATATAAAACTATTATTATATCAGATATATTATATGGAAGCGAAACGTGGGCTCTTACTTTAAGGGAGGAAAGGAGATTACGAGTATTTGAGAATAAAGTTCTTAGGAAAATGTTTGGGCCAAAGAGAGATGAACACACAAGTGAATGGAGAAGACTACATAACAATGAACTACATGGTCTTTATAGGAAGCCAGATATAATAGGAACAGTTAAGTCTCGTAGACTACCATGGGCAGGACATGTTGCGCGTATGTGGGATGAAATACGTGCATGGAAGCTTCTTCTAGGAAAACCAGAGGGAAAATGCCCAGTTGGTAGACCAATAATGACGTGGGAGAACAACATTAACTAAGATTTTAAGGAACTATATTATACAGGAAATGTTTGCAAAACATTAGCTCAGGATAGGGATGTATGGAGAGATTATGTTCGCGCGGTCATGAACCTACGGGTCCGATAGTGCCAATGAGTAAGTAAGTAAGTATTTATCAGGTTTTACAATCAATACTTCCAAAATGCATTCCACCAAATATACAATGCAGAAGATGGAACATGATTCTGAAAGGCCTTCATAATTAACTAACTCACTCACTGGCACTATCGAACCCGTTGGTTCATGGATGTGCGGACATAAGCTCTCCATACATCCCTATCCTGAGGTAATGTTTTCCAATCATCCCCTGTATAATCTACTTTCCTCAAATCATAGTTAATGCTATTCTCCCACCTCATTTTTGGCCTACCAATTGGGAGTTTTCTCTCCAGTTTTCCTACAAGAAGCTTCCATACAAGTCTTTCGACTCCTTATTCGTGCTACATGTCCTGTCCATTGCAGTCTACGAGACTTAACTGTTCTTATTATATCTGGCTTCTTATAAAGACCATGTAGTTCATCGTTATGTAGTCTTATCCATTCACCTGTCTGTTCATCTCTCTTTGATCAAAAAATCCTTGATCTTGTCATCTTTATCTTCTGTGGGAGCATGTACATTTACGATTACAAAATCATGTAGTTTACCCTTTAGAATTATGTAAGATATCCTATCACTGACAAACTTAATATCTCGGATAGCGGACAAGATCCTCCTTTAGACTAAAAAAACCTGTTCTAAATGCAGGCCTTTCTGCGCTCCCGTAGTATAATGCAAAGCTTCTATATTCCTATCTACTTTCTCCAGTCCATCTATCTTCCTGTAAAGCGACTATATCCAACGGTGATTTATCCATATAACATAACTGGTAGAATAATAGTTTTATATTATGAGTGTAACGTTTTTTTGAAAGGAGTTGAGACATCAAGAGTCTCTGCAATGCATAATAGCACACATTTCCAGAATTGAGTCTATGTTTAATTTCTTTGTGCATCTCATTCCTATTTGTAATTATTGTTCCTATGTATTTGAATTCAGCCAGTTCCTCAAAATTTCCCTCATTTGTCATTAGCAGTCCATTTCCATTATATAATGTATTTGTACGTGTGATATTTTAGTGATATTTACTTCCAGTCCTAATTTCTTAGAAAACCTGTAGAATAAAAAACATAATTGATGAAAAAGTTCAAAGTTTTGTTCGTGTAGTAGTGTACTGTATTAAGATAGGATGATTTTAAGGGGATGCGAAAAGATATGTTGAACCGAATATACTTTCATCCTCTGCTCCCTTGTTTAACGACAAGTTCGTTCGCCGTTGTGACCGTTACGGCGCCGATATGCGACATCTGGGAGACATCATCGTCTTTGCGGGCAAGCACAAGTGAGCTGAAGATTTTATCTTCCACCCTTGCAACTAAGCTCCAGTTATTTCAGAAAACTACTTTAGAAGAAAATACAAGTTAGCACAAGCTGCAACAAAGCTGACAGTATCTGAATCCACTGCTGTCAATACAAGCGCTATTTCTAGCTATGTGAATCTAGATAGCACACTTGGATGTCAGTTTATTGTTTGGACATATGTCACAGCACTGACCATCGACTGATTGCGCTAAAATTTCTATAATTAGCGACGTCACATTTATCCCCTTCGTAAGCCACATGCTGACCCCAAATCAATCAAATTTAGTTTATTTGGGTTACAGTTTTCATACATTAAATTCGAGTAACATTTTTTATATTTTATGACATGAAAAAGGGATGTAATGTGTATGCAAGTAACGTCTCTCTCTCTCTCTCTCTCTCTCCTCTCTCTCTCTCTCTCTATATATATATATATAATATATATATATATATATATATCCATCCATCTAGAGTAATTCTGCCCGAGGGCAGATCTTTCACTGCAATCATAGCATATTCATGCTATGCTTTGTAGCTTTACTAGGGAATTATAGGTGTGGTAGCTTCCCGTTGCTTTCCACACCGGTGAAGGATGATAATGATAAAGGATGATTATGATGATGATGTTGACCGGATGATTTTCTCGGGGACTGTTGGGCCCTAAGCTTCCTGACATTTGTCTTACAGGTGAGGAAAAACCTATATATACTTACTTACTTATTCACTGGCTCAATCGAGCCCGTAGGTTCATGGCCGCGCGGACATAAGCTCTCCATATATCCCTATACTGAGCTAATGCTTTCAAATCATTCCCTGTATAATCTACTTCCCTCAAATCATAGTTAATGTTGTTCTCCCACCTCATTCTTGGTTTACCAACTGGGCGTTTTCCCTCTGGCTTTCCTACAAGAAGCTTCCATGCACGTAAAACCTATATATATTTTTTTTCGTACACCGTTGTGGTCTCAAGGTAGCGTGCTGCCTTGTCCCGCAGCGGGGCCAAGTTCGATTCCCGGTCGGGACAGGCTCCTCGGTGAGGTTTTTTCGGGTTTTTACTTACCTATAAGACAAATGTCAGGAAGCTTAGGGACCAATATTCCCCGAAAATCATCCGACCATCATCATCACCATTCTTATCATTATCATCATCATCCATCAACGGTGTGGAAAGCAACCGGAAGCTACCACACCTATAATTCCCAAGTAAAGCTGTAAAAGCATAGCATGAAAATGCTATGATTGTAGTGAAAGACCTGCACTCGGACAGAATTATTATATATGGATATATATTTTGCACCGCTGTGGTGTCGAGGTAGCATGCTGCCTTTTCAAGCAGCGGGCCCAGGTTCAATTCTCGATCGGGACAGGCTCCTGGGTGAGGTTTTTTTCGGGGTAAGAAAAATTTCAGGAAGCTTAAAGCCCAACGATCCCCAAAAAGCATCTGACCATCATCATCGTTATCATTATCATCATCATCATCATCATCATCTTTAACTTTTTATAATTAGTATAGTGTATATCTATATTTGTCAAATATTTATTTGTATTTGTGCTGGTTGAGTGGAAGAGAAGGCCTTATGGCCTTAACTCTGCCAGAATAAATAAAACATTATTATTATTATTATTATTATTATTATTATTATTATTATTATTATTATTATTATTATTATCATCCTTCACGGTGCGGAAATAAACAGGAAGCTACCACACCTAAATCCCTAGTAAAGCTGCAAAGCATAGCAAGAAAATGGTATGATTGCAGTGAAAGACATGCCCTCGGGCAGAATTACTACGGAAGGATATATATAAAGGAAGGTTAAAGTGAAAACTACTAGTAGAGTCATGAAGTTCTGAGATTTTACGCCTGAGGATATGCACCCACAAGGATCTGAATGTCTCACAAGATGCCGATAACTAGGCGTACAATTAAATAGAATCACATCCTCCCTCAAAATAGTCGCCTTTGGCCGTCATGCATGTTTGCCAACGGTGGTAGGTAATAGCTATAGGAAGCACCGCTGAAAGATGTTGGTAGGAAGGTCCCGTATGGCTTCTCTTGACATGACCTCTTCGGAAGAATGAATTCTACGTCCACGTAGGGTTGCTTTCATGCGAGGAAAGAGAAGAAAAATCGTCATGTGATCATCACGTTGGTCTTGCGACAGGATTCCTGGCCCACTGTGCTGGATAAGATAACACGAGACACGTCCAGGTCATCAGACAGAATTTTGTAACAAGTACCATGGCTGACTCCTACCACTGTTGCCAAATCGTCTACTGATTGGGAGTGGTTAGCACGCACCAACGTCACACCTTCTTCGATCTTGCGTTTAGTTCGAATTGTTTGTGGCCGACCAGTACGCACATCATCTTCCAAACTGTATCTTCCTCGCAAAAAACGTCGGTGCCACCTAAACACAACACTGCGACTCAATGCGTACTCACCGTAAACTTACTGCATCATTTGAAACGTTCCGACAGCGGTGTTGCCTAATTTCTGACAGAACTTGATGTTGCTCTAACTGTGACATCTCGAGTTCCGACATGCGCATTCAAATCACCGTCACAACAAAGGCCGTAGTTCTGCTTGCAGTGTATGCACTCAACTGTCTCTTGCTGGGACGAGAGACTAATTGACAAGGTACCATACCACAGCGCCACCCATGCGCCATAGTGCAATACAGCGCCACCATGCGCTCAGTCTCAAAACCTAACGACTTACCACGTATAACATGGACTCTTACTTTAAGGGAGGAAAGAAGAAACGAGAAATTGACAACAAAGTTCTTAGAAAAATTTTTGGACCAAAAAGAGATGAACAGACAGGTGAATGGAGAAAACTCATAATAGTGAGCTACGTGATATATATAGGAAGCCAGATATAATAAGAACAGTTAAGTCTCTTAGAATGCGATAGACAGAACATGTGGCACGAATGGGTAATGAAAGACGTGCATGGAAGCTTTTGTAGAAAAACCAGGGATAAAGCTCAGTTTGTAGACCAAGAATCAGGTGGCAGAATAACATTAACTATGATTTTAGGGGAGCAGATTATACAGGGTGTTATTGGACAGGGATATATGGAGAGCTTATATCCTCGCTGCTATGAACCTATGGGTTCGAAAAAGCCAGTGAGTTAGTTAAGTAAATCTCCATAATAGACTTTGAGTAGTCTACCGCTATGGTCTCGAGGTAGCGTGCTGCATTGTCACGCAGCGGGCCCAAGTTCGATCCCCGGTCGGGAGTTGTTTTTCTGGGTGAGGTTTTATCGGAGTTTTTCCTCACCAGTAAGACAAATGTCAGGAAAACTTTAAAGCCCAAACGATCCCCGAAATCATATGGCCATCATCATCATCATCATCTTTCATCGGTGTGCAAGCATAGCATGAAAATGCTATGATTACAGCGAAGGACCTGCCTTCGGGCAGAATTACTAGGGATGGATGGTTGGATACTTTAAGTACGTAGTGGGAACCAAAACGGTTTCATTTAGCTTAGGAACCCATGGCCAGAAACGTACAGGTTTCCCGCTACACGCACGCAAAATGCCATCTTATTGCTATAATATATAGAGAACGGTTCATATGATTCAATTAAGAGGGAGAAATTATATAGTATCCTGCTGCAGTTCGGAATTCCTAAAACGTTAGTTAGACTTATACGAATGTGTCTAAATGGCACAAAGAGTAAGGTGCGTGTAGGCAAACAGTTTTCGGACACTTTTGAAATCCGGAATGGGTTGAAGCAAGGAGATGCACTATCTCCTCTACTATTTTATTTTGTACTAGAGCATGCCATCAGATCTTTGAAGAATGAGGAAGGCTTACACTCAATGGTATTAATAAGCTGTTAGTTTATGCTGGTGATGTAGTATTATTGGCCGATAGCGAGGAGATACTAAAGGACAACACGCACACACTATTGAGTAACACTAAGAAATTAGGACTGGAAGTAAATATCAATACAACTAAATATATGGTCACAGGTAGAAATTCATTATATAATGGAAATGGACAGCTAATGACAAATGAGGGAAATTTTGAGGAAGTGGCTGAATTTAAATACCTAGTAACAATAATCACAGATAGGAATGAGATGCACAAAGAAATTAAACATAGGCTCAATTCTGGAAATGCGTGCTATTATGCATTGCAGAGACTCTTGATGTCCCAACTCCTTTCAAAAAACGTTAACTGAAAATATATAAAACTATTATTCTACCAGTTATATTATATGGGTGCGAAACATGGACTCTTACTTTAAGGGAGGAAAGAAGATTACAAGTATTTGAGAATAAAGTACTTAGGAAAATTTTTGGACCAAAGAGAGATGAACAGACAGGTGAATGGAGAAGACTACATAACAATGAACTACATGGTCTTTATAGGAAGCCAGATATAATAAGAACAGTTAAGTCTCGTAGACTGCGATGGGCAGGACATGTTGCACATGTGGGGAATGGGAGACTTGCATGGAAGCTTCTTGTATGAAAGCCAGAGGGAAAACGCCCAGTTGGTAGAGCAAGAATGAGGTGGGAGAATAACATTAACTATGATTTGAGGGAAGTAGATTATACAGGGAATGATTGGAAAGCATTAACTCAGGATAAGGATGTATGAAGAGCTTATGTCTGCGCGGCCATGAACCTATGGGTTCGATAGTACCAGTGAGTAAGTAAGTAAGAACGGTTAAGTGACACAAGAAATGTTTTAATAGAAAGGCAAACACCACTTTTGGAATAACTCGATTTATCGTCTATATATACACAAAACAACGAGTATTTTGAGGTAAGACAATATCCACACATTCATACAAAACAAAGTAAATATGATATCTGTGATGATAATTTCAAGATGTTCAAGGAGGTTGTAATTAGTTTTCATGTTCGAAGTCAAGGAAGGCTATGTTTTTTGTATCACTCTAACTTATATACCATAACGAGAATCGAGCTCAAGACGGTAGCAAACAAGCACTTAGTTGTATTGTCCTCATACCCTTTGATGTTAGGAAAAAAGTTGAACTCTGCTCTTAGAGTAGAATTTTCTTGCACTTTCTGCAAATGTTTATTTCTATTACGTGCTCTTGCACAAAAAAATGAAAGTCCTGTTACATTTCGCTGGATTGCCCTCTATCCACATTATTACGTCATTCTAAAGATAAAACAACGAAATTTTTACTAAAATAAGCCTAGCATATAATGTACGCAATTTCCCCGCCAGTTATTTCTATTACTGTTTTGAAATTCAAATAGCATAACAGTCTCATATTCATTTATGGAATAAATAAAATTATAGAATTTTACACTTGATGACAAATTTTCTGCGCATCGCATCTTGATCCTGTATGTGTTCGCGTGGCACGTGTAATTATGTTTTCTAAACATCTATCTACAGTGACGTAACATCCCTATGTTGGGCCTTAGCCTGCCCTCTGTTAGGAGTTAATTTAGTGACGCTCATTTCCCTACAAATCTCTGGACCTTACCATTTTCTTCTTCTTATTCATAATTTGTAGGATTTTCATCCTGTATATTTCCAAAATCACTCCTCGGAGGAAGAAATATTGGATGTGCATCCACTGTCTCTTGGCTGGTCTTCCTCTTGTTTTTCTCCCGTCCATTGGTCTATCTTCTTTACCTCTTTTTCTGAAAGTCAGTTGTCTTCCATTCTTTCTACATGATCTTTCCAATATTTTCTTCTATCTATAATTAATTTGTCCACCGTTGTGGTCTCGAGGTAGCGTGCTGCCTTGTCACGCAGCGGGCCCGGGTTCGATCCCCGGTCGGGACAGTTTTTCTGGGTGAGGTTTTTATCGGGGTTTTTCCTCACCTGTAAGACAAATGTCAGGAAAACTTTAAGGCCCAAACGGTCCCCGAAATCATATGACCATCACCATCATCATCTTTCACCGGTGTGGAAAGCAACGGGAAGCTACCACACCTACAATTCCCTAGTAAAGCTGCAAAGCATAGCATTAAAATGCTACGATTGCAGTGAAAGATATGCCCTCGTGAAGAATTACTATGGATGGATAGTAAATTTGGTTATGTCTTGAATATGACATTTGTCCCTAATTTCTGTGTTGTATATTTTATCAAATAATGTTTTCCCCTGAATAGTTCTTAAGATCTTCATTTCACATGTGCTTATTATTTGTTTAGTTTTTGTTGTATCAGCCCTAGTTTCTGCTCCATATACGATAACTGGTCGAACTATCGTTTTGTATACGCGGATTTTGCTTTCTATTGACATACGTTTGTTGCGTAAAATTAATCTTTTATGTATCCTGGTATTTGTGCAGCTTTAACAGCTTGTTTTTTTACTTATTTTATTAATTTTTTAGTGTTTGTTATTAATGCACATAAATAATGAATTAAAAGTAAATTTCTCTTACACAAAAAAAAAATCACCGAGGAAAATTGGTCTGACCGGGGATCGAACCTGGGCCCGCTGCGTTAAGAGGTAGCGACGGTATCCCGAGACCAAAACAGTGGACTACTTTTATGTAAATAAAAACTACTGAACTTGATTTAAAATGAATATAAACATTTGCGCAATTTTAGCACCAAACAAATTAAACAAAACATGAGTAAAATTAAGTTACACGATTGTGTTTTGAATTTGTATTGAAAAGCTGGACATCAATCCAATGAAACTCGGATCAGTTTTTATTTCATCAATTGAATAATGGAATTAGCGGTTAAACATCCCCGATTTTTAAACGAACACCTCGTAAAAATCTAAATAAAGGCATTACATTATTTATTACGTATATATATAGCATTGTATTATTTTATATATTTTTATGTTATTACATCTGAATTCATCAGCCCATAGCATAATGACCTGTATCAAAGATTAATTTTCTGTTTATAATTATTTATCAAGGATACTCAACTGAAATCTTATAAAGTCATGGGGGATTATTGAATTTTATACCTAGAATATCTTTATGATGATTTTTATTGAATTGCAATGAAGATTGAAATAATGGCAGGTGCAATCGTTCATGCAACTTCAATTAATTGTCCTTCAAGAAGAAACCGATTATTAAAATCATTTATAATTAACATAATCATTATATAAATTGGCAGTGAAAATTTGACTGTGTCTCATTCAGATAGAAAAAAAATAGAGGCAGCGGAGATAAAATTTTTAAGACCAACGGCAGGCTACACTCTTATGGAGCAGAAAATAAGTTCTGAGATAAGAGATCAATTAAATATTTTTAAATTGACGGATAAAATTCACAAACAAAGACGAAATTGATATGAAGATCTACTAAAAATTCCAGATGACTGACCTTCTAAAATTATTTTAAACTACAGACCCACAAGATCTAGAAGTCAAGGAAGACCATTTGCTAGATGGAAAGACCGAATCTCTTGAAGTCGGAACGGACCAGAGTGCCTAAGCCTTCATGTTGCTGATGATGAATAATTTATCAATTTCAGATAATGTGAAAAAAGTCAATACGAACAGTTAAGTCACGTAGACTGCGATGGGCAGGACATGTGGCACGAATGGGGAATGTAAAAAGGCATGGAAACTTCGTGTAGGAAAACAAAAGAAAAAAAACGTCCAGTCGGTAAACCAAGAATGAGATGGGAGAATAACGTTAAGCATGATTTGAGGGAAGTAGATTGTGCATGGGATGACTAAAAAAATTACTTCAGGATAGAGATGTACAGAGAGTTTATGTCTGCGTGGCCATGAATCTACGTGTTCTATAGAACCAGTTATTCTTTATGAGGTTTAAACGTTTTTTTTATTTCTCTTATTATTTAGTAAAGATATTGATAAAAAATAATAGTTTTAAAAAACTAAAAGAACACGCTTAATTAGAAAACTAAAAAATGAATAATAATTTTAATTTCCAATACGCTTGGGATAAAATAAAGTGGTCAACAAAAAAATCATCAACACATATAGAATAAAATTAGAGTTATCAACAAAAACAAAATAATTTTACCATCAAAAGCGTGGGGTGCTCTATATCAATTAATATATTCGATAATAAATAGATATTGGTAAAAGTAAGCTCTCTAAGAATAAAATGTAAAAATCATAAAAATCACCCCACGCTTTTGATGGTAAAATTATTTTCCTTTTGTTGATAACTCTAATTTTATTCTATATGTGTTGGAGATGATTTTTTTGTTGACCACTTTATTTTATCGCAAGCGTGTTGGAAATTAAAATTATTATTCATTTTTTTAGTTTTCTAATCAAGCGTGTTCTTTTAGTTTTTTTAAACTATTATTTATTTTTTATTTTTTAGTTATAATATTTTACAGAATAAGATAAAAATGTAAATATCTTTAAATTCGATACTATTGTAGTATGAGCTAAAAGTAATACTCTTGTATAAAAAAAACCCTCCCAGCCGGATGTGAACCAGCGACGTATGGATTACTAAAATTATATACCACTAAGAGTTCACTGCTCTACCAACTGAGCTCTTACAACGATTGACTAAAAACTCGACAAGTCCGCAACCTATTACACCAGTTTTCATTTTTTTGATTTTCGGATTTTAGAAACAAAATATGAAATTATTGTATTGTCACAGGTTCTCTACACGTATACAAAGTTTCAAGTCGATCCAGTGTTTCTAGGTGGGTGAAAATCGCGTTGAAAGATTCTGTTACATTGATACAAAAACACGTTTTTTTGATTTTCTGATGATTATGACCAGGATTTTAGAAAATAAATATGAAATTATTGTATTGTCACGGGTCCTCTACACGTATACAAAGTTTCAAGTCGATCCGATGATTTTAAGTGGGTGAAAATCGCGTTGAAAGATTCTGTTACATTGATACAAAAACACGTTTTTTTGATTTTCTGATGATTATGACCAGGATTTTAGAAAATAAATATGAAATTATTGTATTGCCACGGGTCCTCTACAAGTATACAAAGTTTCAAGTCGATCCAATGTTTCTAAGTGGGTGAAAATCACGTTGAAAGATTCCGTTACATTGATACAAAAACACTTTTTTTTATTTTCTGATGATTATGACCAGGATTTTAGAAAATAAATATGAAATTATTGTATTGTCACGGGTCCTCTACAAGTATACAAAGTTTCAAGTCGATCCGATGATTTTAAGTGGGTGAAAATCGCGTTGAAAGATTCCGTTACATTGATACAAAAACACTTTTTTTTATTTTCTGATGATTATGACCAGGATTTTAGAAAATAAATATGAAATTATTGTATTGTCACGGGTCCTCTACAAGTATACAAAGTTTCAAGTCGATCCGATGATTTTAAGTGGGTGAAAATCACGTTGAAATATTCCGTTACATTGATACAAAAACACTTTTTTTTATTTTCTGATGATTATGACCAGGATTTTAGAAAATAAAAATGAAATTATTGTATTGTCACGGGTCCTCTACACGTATACAAAGTTTCAAGTCGATCCGATGATTTTAAGTGGGTGAAAATCGCGTTGAAAGATTCCGTTACATAGATAGATAGATACAGGTCAAGCTAATATAAAGCGTGTAAAATAGGTTAGAACTATATTCTCTTTCTATTAGGAACATGTTTTCTAATGACATTCGTTGGTACAACCAATTTAAATAGTTGAAACACAAAACAATACCATAATTTAAAATTGTTTAAAGAAATACTTGCGATAGAATTCAATTCATTAAATTAATAAATCTTGCTGATATTTTCAGCTCAGCCATAAGAAGGACGAGCAAAGGAGCTTATAGCATATTTTTTTACTAAAGCAACTCTTTGAATGTAGAGACGCTGAAAATGTGAATGGGTAAAAAAAAAAAAAAAATCGTCAAATTAATTAAGCAAAGGGTCTAAGATACACAAGTAATACGTCAAAGCGAATTAAAGGGAAAAGAACTCGGAGTAACAACAAGCCAAAGAAAATCAAGGTCTAATTTTATTAACGAGTATTTCAACTTTGTGTGCTGCTATGTTTTAAAAATAGGTGACAAGAATAAAAAAAAGGAAGAAACGTTCCAATTTAAACTCCCTTCAGGACAAAAATAAAAAAATGATACCTAATATGAAAATAAATGTTTCTAAATTTTAATTATAATGCATTAAATGAATAGCAGTTGCTGTGTTTCTTAGTTATACAAGTCTGCATTGAATCTGTTTAAAATCATTTCTATAACACTTCGTTTTTCATGTTAGCTTTTATGAATTAATTTAATTAGTTTTTAACAGCCAGTTAGAGTGGCATACGTACTTACTCACTGACACTATCGAACCCGTAGGTTCATGGCCGCGCGAACATAACCTCTCCATACATCCCTATCCTGAGCTAATCCTTTCCAATCATTTCCTGTATAATCTACTTCCGTCAAATCATAGTTGATGTTATTCTCCCACCTCATTCTTGCACTACCAAGTGGGCGTTTTCCCTCTGGCTTTCCTACAAGAAGCTTCCATGCAAGTCTTTCATTCCCCATACGTGCAACATTCCTGCCCAACGCAGTCTACGAGACTTAACTGTTCTTATTATATCTGGCTTCCTATAAAGACCATGTAGTTCATTGTTATGTAGTCTTCTCCATTCACCTGTCTCTTCATCTCTCTTTGGTCCAAACATTTTCCTAAGAACATTATTGAACATTATTCTCAAATACTTGTAATCTCCTTTCCACCCTTAAAGTAAGAGTCCATGTTTCACACCCATATAATATAACTGGTAGAATAATAGTTTTATATATTTTCAGTTTAACGTTTTTTGAAAGGAGTTGGGACATCAAGAGTCTCTGCAATGCATAATAGCACGCATTTCCAGAATTGAGCCTATGTTTAATTTCTTTGTGCATCTCATTCCTATTTGTGATTATTGTTCCTAGGTATTTGAATTCAGCAACTTCCTCAAAATTTCCCTCATTTGTCATTAGCTGTCCATTTCCATTATATAGTGTATTTCTACGTGTGACCATATATTTAGTTTTATTGATATTTACTTCCAGTCCTAATTTCTTAGTGTTACTCAATAGTGTGTGCGAGTTAGAGCGATATTTTCATGTTAAATGGAGGAGGCGAAACCGAGTATCGTCTTGTCGAGTCGATAAAAAGTTATCCCACATGATCGGTGGTTATGGCGAAGTACCCAGTGTTGTTATGTCATTATGATGGTCGTTGTGGTGACAATTTGAAGGTGAAGAGCAGAAGAAAATGACGAATTTTATAAATAACACTTACAGATTTTATCAGAAACGAGGTGCGTCATTATGCATTGTCGTCCCATCTTATCTCAAAAAAACATTTTTATTCAATGTCACCAGGGTGTCATTTCGACATTCTGGTATTCTCTCCTGCCATGGCGTTATTGTAACTTACTTCTAAGGTTGGGGCGCCTGGAAGGCGATCTTACGCTGCTCTGATGGCATATGGTAGGAGATGATAATGGTAATGATGCGCGAGGGGAGATCGTACTCCTAAACTAAATGGATATAATAATGTCGATGTAGAATACAAAGCGCAGAAATGAACTTCTTAGAACAAAAGGCTGCACAAGATTGAATCGGATAAGGAATGAATATATAAGAACAGAGTTAAATATATATCCATTGAATGAGAAAATCAGAGAATATAGAGAGAAATGGTTTACACATGTGCAAAGAATGAATGTAAGAAGATTACCAAGAGCAGCATTCAACTACAAGCCAAGAGCTTCAAGGGATGTAGAAAGGCCAGTGAAAAGATGGACAGAACAACTGTGAGGCAGAACAGGCAATTTGCCTAGCCCGTGAAGTGAAGAAGAAGATGATGACCAGATGGTGTTCGGGGTCCGTTTGACCCTTAAAGATTCCTAACATTTGTCTTAAAGGTGAGGAAAAATCCCGAAAAGAAAATCGCCCAGCAAACTTGTTCCGACCACTGTTCGAACTCGGGCCCACTGCGTGGCAAGGCAGCACGCTACCTCGGGATCACAGCTGTGAACGTAAAAAAAGAAACATTAAACTGAAAATATATAAAACTGTTATTACAAGTAGGCCTACATGGATGCGAAACATGGTCTCTTATTTCAAGGGAGGAGAACATATTACGAGTATTTGAGAATAAAGTTCTTAGTAAAAGTCATGGACCAAAGAGAGATGAACAGACAGGTGAATGGAGAAGACTACATATCAGTCAGCTATATGATCTTTTTGGGAAACCAAATACAGTTAGAAGAGTTAAGTGTTAAGTGTAGTAGGCTGCGATAGCCTTGACATGTGGCACGATTGAGGTATGAAAAAGGGGCATGGAAACTCTTTTTAGGACAACTAGAGGGCAACGCCCAGTAGACTGACAAGAATGAAGTGGGAGAATAATATTAACCATTATTTACTGTTATAACCACATAATATACAGGAACTGAGTATGTAATTTCATAAAATCCGGCCTCTTTAATAATATCATAATTGCTATATTTAGAATGGAAAATTATAAAGAACATAATAAATTTAATCTAATGTGTGGCACTATTAAATGAACCCTTAAAAACACAAGAAAAGAAACAAAAAATGGAATTTTATAAAGTAATGGTTGTTCCTGTATTGATGTATGGATCAGAACGTTGGACGATCACTAAAAGACAAGAACAAAGATTGGAAGCAGCTGAGATGCGATTTTTAAGAAATATAGCAGGATATACTCTGCTGAATAAGAAAAGAAATGAAGATATAAGAAAGGAACTAAATATTTTCAAACTTACAGAACGAATAATTAAATATAGGAACGACTGGAAAGAACATATTGATAGAATGCCAGAAGGAAGATTTCCAAAATTATTGCTAAATTATAAACCGCACGAAAGGAGAAATGTTGGACGCCCACACAGGAGATGGTCTGAACAATTTTAACAATTCTAGCTTTCATGAAACCGGACCGAGCGAACAGGTTTAATCCCTGGATGATGATGATGAAGATATAAAAAAGGAATGTATTTAGTTAAAGACAAGTTAAGGTGCTGTTACGAAGCGAGTTGTTTCAAGCGATACGGTTTGAGACTCGTATTCAGGAGGTGCCTGGTTCAAACGCCGATGCCGACAAATCTGAGCTTTTTCTAAATTTTCCTCATTCGACTGAGAAATATTGGATTGGAAATTCGTTAACAGGACTCATTTCTTGGTATTCACAATTTCACACTAGGCCTTTTGAGTTTAAAATCATGAATATCGGAAAACACACGAAGACAAACATACAGTTTACTAACTATACATATAGGCTTACTGTAGAGCCTAGACGCGATATGAGATAGATATTAATATATATATATATATATATATATATATATATATATATATATATATATATATAAATTTCATGTCACGTTGTTTGTCCGCGATAGAATCCTAAACTTCTGAGCCGATTTTAATAAAATTTTGCACACTGTGTGCAGTATGATCCGACTTGAGACTTAGGGTAGTTTATAACTAGATTTATAGTCGCATTATTTTTATTGCAAAATTATTTGTTTATTATCAGTCACTATCCCAAACTGCCGTCCATTGCGATACACACGCCTTGTCAGGATCCCCCATAAGTTCTCAATCGGGTTTAAATCAGGACATCTGACTGGCCACGTCAAAAGTGGTATTTCTTTCTTCCTGAACCAGTCCTTTGATTTGGAAGCATTATCTGGCTGAAAAATTAGATCTTCGCCAAATTCCTCATACATTCGTATCAATTAGGACTCCAGAAGCTCCTCAGTGTAGGACTCAGAATTCGTCTTGGTGCGTATCCATGCTATTTTTTATCTTCCTTTAAAGCAGAATGCTGCCAAAATCATAACGCCTCCACCACCGAAGTTTCTACTCATTCTAACTTGCTCTTCAGTACGGAGGTCGTTCCAGTAATACTGAAGGCCACCAGGCCGGTCCAGATTAAACTTCTTCTCATCACCGAACATTACTTTATTCCATTCTGAGGTCCAGGACATGTGTTCTTCACCAAAAGTCATTCTAACTTTCTTATGTGCATCGTTCAGAGGTGTTTTGTTTTAATTTTAGGTTCTTGTCTTCTGACAGAATTTGTCTTACTCGTCTGGCTGTTACTGGCAACTTCAAATCAGCCTGGATTTGAGAAGAAAACATACTCTTACCTTTTGCTTTACGTAAAATGAGATGTTTAGTGCGCTCAGACAATTTTATTGTCCGTCCATATTTCCCGTTTTTTTCATATTGTAAGCCCAGTTTGACAATTATCAATGACACATTTTGAAGCCCCATTTCGTAGGTATTTGTCTATTGGAAAGGCCCATCTCCTTGAAGGCACTAACTCTTGATTTCTCTTCATTTGATAGAAGCTTTCCACGTGGCATTGTACGTACTGCTGACTTGTAACTGATGAACGATGCTCACAGACACGTCGTCTCCATGTAATTGCAGTGTTTTGTTTACATTTATGTCTCTGTAAGAGCCACAAGTTGACCTGCCTTTATACCGATTCCACCCCTAGGACAAGGTTTTCTTAGATTTTTACGTATTATTTACATATATAATAAATACAAAATGAGGAGACCTGTATGAAATTATGTCCAAGATAATTATATGTAATATATGACATACATACGGCATTTGCATAAATATTTCAGGTTGTTTTACTACTAAAAGTTAGTGGCTTTATACCAACTTCCTCCACTGTAATTCCCCAGTAAATCTGCAAAGCATGAAAATGCTATGATTGCACTGAAATACCTGTCCTGGGGCAGAATTACAATGGATGGAATATCTTATACATAACCTCAAAGGTGTTTTTAAATTAACTTTAAAAGTATTGATTAAAAATATCAGTACCTACATTAATTCAAATTTCTTTATGGTAATATAAAAAATGGACAAGAATGTTTTCAGAAATGGTTTAAGTATTTGAAAGTTTTGAATAATATTGCAACCGGCAACGGTTCCGAAAACTATTTGCATAATTAACCTTGTTTATTGAACCCATTTTTTTGATCTCAACATGTTCAGTAGAGAATCTTCTATTTCCTACTTTTGTTCTATCACCTTTGATAGAAAATCCTTTGTAAATCGAACTACATAAATTTAAAGTGTTGGATAACAGCTATAATCAAAGAATCACCTTTATACCGTAAGCGTATGTCCCTGACATTTATATTTCTATAAAGGTACACTTTTGTACAGCCCACAGATTCATCCTTTTGTACGCCTACGCTACACATACACGCAAGTACAAGTGTACAGTTTAATCCAAACACAATGGCAAAGGAAAACCGAAAATTGAAAACAAGCACTAAAAATAACAAAGGAAATCGTGAAAGCAGTAACAACACTAAACGTAAGGAAAATAAAATATTAAACCGACAGAGTAAAATAAACTACTGTCGCAGAACTTCCTCACGTCGATTTTGGCATAAATAATCCACACGGATTATCATGCAATATTTCACTATAACTTTATTTAATTTCACACATAAACAGTATCAATTAATTACAATTTGCACTAATAATTAATCTTGATTTAAATATTTATCTGTTTCACAATTATTTCAAATCTCTGATGAGTCCTCTCGCTACAATTTGTTCTCAGCTCACTTATCGCTGTCAAAAACACGACCGATTTGCTTCCGTCTTCGCCACAGATTACATAGGGAGGGAGAAAATTTCAAGGCTTATGATACAGACCTTTCCAGTATGGAAATTCCTGGTCATCGATCTTTTCCGAAAGGTGAAGTAGAGACTCGTAGAGATCTCTGAAATAAGAGCCTAGACTTTTTTATGATCTGTGCAGACAGTGAATCAGAATAGTATATAACAGTGAGCCACACGGTGTTTATAGGAAGTCAGATATAATAAGAACAGTTAAGTCTCGTAGATTGTGATAGGCAGGACACGTGGCGCGAATTGGGAATGAAAGAGGTGCATGGAGGCTTCTTGTGAGGAAAACAGAGGGAAAACGCCCAGTTGATAGACCAAGAATGAGGTGGGAGAATAACATTAACTGAGATTTGAGGGGAATATATTGCACAAGGAATGATTGGAAAACATTTGCTCGGGCCATAAAACTACAGGTTCTATAATGTCATTTAGTTAGTTAGTTAGTATTGTTATTATTTGACTGTTGTAATATCGAAGAAATGAAAATAATTTATGGCTATCAGTACATTTGTCTGGAATTGATTCATCCCTTAATATTTAAAAAGTAGAAGCTAATACCCGCGTGCGCTGCTACGCCTAAATAAATGAAAAATAATGTGTTTTTACACGCTTTATATTAGCTTGACCTGTATCTATCTATCTATCTATCTATCTATCTATCTATCTATCTATCTATCTATCTACGTAATTGAATCTTTTAACGCGATTTTCACCCACTTAAAATCATTGGATCGACTTGAAACTTTGCATACTTATAAAAGACCCGTGACAATATAATAATTTCATATTTTGTTTCTAAAATTATGGCCAGAATCATCAGAAAATCAAAAAAAGTGTCTTTGTATCTATGTAACGGAATTTTGAACACGATTTTCACCCACGTAGGAACACTGGATCGACTTGAAACTTTGTATACGTGTAAAGGACCCGTGACAATAGAATAATTCCATATTTTAATCATGGCCAGAATCATCAGAAATAAAAAAAGTGTCTTTGTATCTATGTAACGGACATTTTGAACACAATTTTCACCCACTTAGAAACATTGGATCGACTTGAAACTTTGTGTATTTGTAAAGGACCCGTGACAATACAATAATTTCATATTTTGTTTCTAGGATTCTGGCCAGAATCATCAGAAAATCAAAACAATGAAAACTGGTATAATAGGTTGCGGACTTGTCGACTTTTTAGTCAATCGTTGTAAGAGCTCAGTTGGTAGAGCGGTGAACTCTAGTGGTATATAATTTCTGTAATCCATAGGTCGCTGGTTCAAATCCGGCTGGGAGGCTTCTTTTTTTAGAAGAGTATTGCTTTTAGCTCATACTACAATAGAATCGGATTTAAAAATATTTACATTTTTATCTTATTCTGTAAAATATTAAAACTAAAAAATAAATAATAGTTTTAAAAAATTAAAACAACACGATTTATTAGAAAACTGAACTAAAAAAATGAAAAATAATTTTAATTTCCAACATGCTTGAGATACATAATTTTACCATCAAAAGCGTGGGGTGCTTTTTATGATTTTTACATTTTCTTCTTAGAGACTTTACTTTTACCAATATCTCTTTATTATCAAATATTAACTGATGATGGAACACCAAATCAACTGATCCAAACAATTTTTAATATGTATAAAAATAACATCATAGCAGTACAAATAGGAACAGAATTGTCAAATTGGAAACATATATATTGCGGAGTCAGACAAGGATGCCCTCTATCACCACTTCTATTTAATGTATACATTAATGCTATCATCAGACACTGGAGATTGACAGTTGATGGTAATATTCCTCTCTCAAGACACACAATTTTAGACACACTCTTATATGCAGATGATCAGGCTCTTTTCGGCAATAATGAAGATGAATTACAATATTCCACTCATCATCTTAATATAATAGCCCAACGATTTAACATGGAAATATCAACAACAAAATCTAAAGTTATGGCCTTTCAAGGGAAATTCCCAGTAAGAAATAAAATTTGTATTCAGAATTCAATATTAGAGCAAGTTAATTCATTTAAATACTTAGGATATAATCTAACTTATAATGAGGAATGTGATATATCCTTTAAAATACAAAACTATAATAAAGCTTTAAGAATTATCAACCAAGTTTTTAAACCATCAAAAGTGCAGAGACACACAAGAACGAAAATCTATAAAATTCTCGCTAGACCCATAATCTGTTATGGCAGTGTGAAGCTTGGACCATCAGAACTCAGGATGATCGTCATATTACAGCCACGGAGATGAAATTTCTGCGACGAACTGCAGGTTATAGCCTTCTAGACCACCAAAGAAATTCAACGATAGCCAGAGAGTTAAACATCGTACCTATATCTGAATGCCTCCAAGAATATAGAAACAATTGGCTAGCCCATATTCAGCGCATGGATCGTCACAGAATACCAAAACAAATTCTTCACTACATTCCTCGAGGCAGAAGATCTGTGGGTCGACCTTTTCGGAGATGGCGGGAGACCGTAACGGGCCACTGGGCCTAATACTTGAAAGGACGATGATGATGATTAATTGATAAAGAACACCCCACGCTTTTGATGGTAAAGTTATTTATCCCAAGCGTGTTGGAAATTAAAATTATTTTTCATTTTTTTTAGTTCGGTTTTCTAATAAAGCGTGTTGTTTTAGTTTTTTAAACTATTATTTATTATGTTTAGTTGAATAAGTGGAAAGAAAAAGAATTATAAATTTATATTTTTTAGATACCCCGTGCCAGGAATCTACTTACCCCGATCTTCTTGACATAAATGAGCTGAAATACGAAAATTAATGTGTTTTATGTTTAGTTAAATATGTAAAAGGAAACATTTATATCGTAATTATTTTAAACACCCCGTGCTGTTTACTCGGCGTTGTCCGGAAAACTACTCATTCCGATCTTCTTCCATAAATGAGCTGAAAGACAACAAGTAATGTGTTTCTTATGATTAGTTGAATAAGTGAAATGAAAAAAATGTAAGATTCCCCGTGCTGATTACCCGGTGTTGCCAGGGAAACTACTTATCTCGATCTTCTTGGCATAAATGAGCTAAAAGACAAACTTCTTTATTGTGAGTTATCCGTAAAATAATACCCGCCATGTGCTGCTATGCTTGCACAGGAATCTATGTACTTGTCTCGACCTTCTTGGCATCAATGAAAGACAAAAATGGTTATTGTGAGTTATCCGTAAGAGATAAACATATGCTGTCGGGGACTTTTTTGTAGAGCATTTTGAAATATTTAATTCTGTGTACATCAATTTTGTGTATTTGTTATGGTTTAGGCAGCTACTTTCTTGACGTTTTCCACTACAAAGGACGATTTTTAAGGGTGTAGGAGTTGAATATCACAACTCTCTTATAGCCTGTGTTCATCCCGGGAATCTCCTGAACATTTTGCAAAAATGCCCCATTACAATCGGATCAACGGTATGACCGCGCATAAAGTACGAACAAACAATCATACAAACATTCATGTTTATATAATGGATAACTTTATGGAAGCGAGTTGAAAAATATAAAGAAAATATTCAAAATGTTTAAAGAAGACGGATGGAAGATGAAGATGGTCAACAGAAAGAGGAAGATTAGACGGCCGCAGTAATAAGAAAGCAGGCCTGCTGTGAATGTGCAATGGCGACGTGCTACGTGCCTTGAATCTGTTGTCATGGAAACGAAAGTCTGTGTCTCAATACTGGCTGTACAATGTTGAAACCTTGTATTAAAATTTCACAAGGGATAACACGTCAGTCTGTGATTTCAAGCTAATTTATTTCTTTCAGATCCATTTCACTCCATTAATATTTTACTTAAGATAAAGTAACACTTCAAAAGGATAACTTAATTATCAAATTTCATGAATTGTTGAATTTTATTTGTAAAGAACAAAAACGGAAAATTTAAGATATATCCACGCAGTTTTCAATCCACAGATACTATTAAAATTATAGGTCTAGGCCTACTGGTATATTGTTGGTAACAACAAAACTTCCCTAACGAACCCCTTTTCATATTTCAATTAAAATGATTCAAATAATATGAATTATTTGTAATTAGAAAGAAAGCAGTATAGTGCATTATAAGGCGGGGTTATTAATGGTTTTTAAGAAGTGAAGAAAATATTAAAAACCGAGCGATAGCGAGATTCTGTAAAATAGTTCACAAACTTGTATTGCATAGGCCTATTATCTTTTGCACGATGATGTTTTCAAAATAATAAATAATAGTAAAATAATAACACCTTTGTTGGAAATATTTGTGTTCATTATAAACAATTGACTAAAGTTAACAGTTTGGGCAATGTTTATTAGTTGAAACAACAGCAGGCCTTGAGACCGATTACTGCGATTACTGATAAAATGGGGGCAAGTACGTATTTATTGTTTTATATTATTTCAAATAAAGTTCAGTTCATTAAAATTGCAGTGGTTTGTTTCGTATAATGTATATTAACACAGACTTTTGGATTTTTTTGTATATACATTGTACGTAGTATACATAGAGGGCAGTGGTTTTACTTCCTACACTCGTGTTAGTAATATGTAATATTACAGTGTAGTTATTTTTATTACAGTATATTTATTTAGGTTGGCAACCCAGAATAGTAGGAAGTTGAACTTTCAATCGTGGTCGCCATTGCTATAACACTATCGCGCAAAAATAATTTTTATTATTCTACTTAAATTCTGGACTTCTTTATTTTGCAAGTGATATAATTATCATAAGTAATGCCACTAGTGGTTTCCAAATTATCGATAAATTCACGGCTCACGAATTGAGGAGTGAATTTATCTAGATAATTTGGAAATCAAGAGTGGTATTCGTTAGGACTATTTAACGATTACAATTAAGCTGTTTAGTCACAAATCATTATTTAACTATAGTTATTTTAAAAATATTTATTTATTTAATGTAAACGGCGATGTTTGAAAAAACAAATGAGAAACCCATTGGTACGCTTCATTTGCTTCTTTTGTTCATCACTGCAACCAGATCATTATTTATTGCCAAAGGATTGCAATGTTGTAAGAATGCACCCTAGTGGAGAAATGTATAACCAACGTTATAGGTATTAATTAATTTCTGATGTCCTGTTGTAAAAATGTCAATTACATTTTTCTGGAACGTCATTTCCTGGAAAATAATTCGTTTAAGAAATTGCAAGCAGTGTTTTTTTGGTATAAACAATTGTTACAAATGTTTTTATATTATCTCTCGCATGCGCTTTATGTTGACATTCATGCACTATATATACAATCTGGTAGCCGTGTTTCTTTGAGACTCAATCACTGCAAAATAATGCTATGACCGATTCAGAATGTTAAAAAGGAGGTGCTACCTTTATTATGACTATTTAACTCATGCCCCAAATGGAAGTCAATGGCCAATCACGTTTCAATGATTTCTGTTTTACAACCAATCAGAGTTGTGTTTCACGAAATATTTATCAGTGTTATAATTACCATATTAAAGAAAGCTCCTCCTTTTTAATATTCTGAACAGTTAAACAAAAGAAGCAGATGAAGCGTACCTATCGTTTCTCATTTGTTTTCAAACATCGCCGTTTACATTAAATATATACATATTTTAAAATAACTATAGTCAAATATTGATTTGTGAGTAAACAGCTTAATTTTATTCGTTAAATAGTCCTAACAAATGCCACTCTTGATTTCCAAATTCTCTAGATAAATTCACTCCTCACTTCGTGAGTCGTGAATTTATCGATAATTTGGAAATCACTCGTGGCATTACTTATGATAAACTTTAGTTGGTAAATTGTAGGCGAAACACGACTGTGATTGGTTGTAAATAAAAAAAATCATTGAAATGTGATTGGTCATTGACTCCCATTTGGGGCATGGGTTAAATAGTCATAAGTAATGCCACGAGTGAAAAATTATCGATAAATTCACGACTCATGAAGTGTTGAAAAAATAGTTGGAATTTGATCACCCCTAGTTGTAACTTCAATACATATTTTGAATACAGACTATCTACTGAGCATGCTCAACTGTAGAATCGAGATGCTTTACAACTGATGTAAATCTGAAGATCCGCTGTTGTTCCGCATGCAAGTATGAGAAGAAAGTAAACCGTTTTGCTTGCTTGGTGTACTGTGGAAATTCACAAACCATTTATACGAACATAAGCTTATCAAGTAGACTTAAAAATTCATACAATAACAGTATTTACAACACACGAGATACTGCTAAACAGAACTGTCGGTTAATAAGAACAAACTCAGTAAGATACTTAAGTAACTTTTTTTTATTTACATATACGTTACAACCCGTGTTTCACCAATGGTATATCACGGGATATTTACAGTTTTACAATTGTTCAATTATTGTTCTAGTTGTTCTTGTAGTTGACGGAAGATCCTCGTAAGAAATTCTGCAACGTTGACTGTGTTAAAGTGGAACTTCAGAGTATTTGGCGGAGTAGCAATTTGTAGTATAGCTGGTCGATCTCTGGAGAACATGTTGCATTCAGTCATCAGATGGTGGGCCGTCTGCAGTGATTTTTCTGGGTAGTTGCAATAAGGTGAAGCAGTTTTGTTCATTTTGTGTAGGTAGGATTTAAATAGTCCATGGTTGGTGAGAAATTGTGTGGTTATATAGTTAGGCCATAGGGATAGGGACAGTCTATAGGGTATGTTGGGGATGAACATTTTGGTATGGAAGGCGTCGTTTGATTTGGTGTAAATTAAATTCCAGATTGTTTCATAGTATTCTTTTAATAACTGCTTGCCTCGTGTTATAGGGATGGAGTTATAGTCGATAGTATTTTTGTAGCTAGCGGCTATTTTAGCCAGATAGTCAGCTCTTTCATTCCCTCGAAGACCTGCGTGACCTTTAACCCAGTGGAGGTCAATCTTTCTCGTCTTTTTGAGTACGATTAGCTTTTCTCTGGTTTGGATCGCCAAAGGGTTGGTTGATTTTCTATTAGCTATGGCTAGAAGAGCGGCTTGTTCAATTCGTCATGTTTCTTAGGTGGTAGATGCCTGTTTCCTACTCAGAGGTTTGGAATTGTTAATCGGTGAGGAGGGGCAGTAGAGTAAGATTTTTAATCGTTAGCTTGAACACCTGAAACTAAATATATGATCACTAGAGGGTGGATTTCTGCACATTTGCATGTTTTATTCCTTCAAAGATAAACATATGCATGGAAGAGGAAAATGCGTTTCATGTGATTTGGAATCAACTGGCAAAACTTTACAGTGGATATAAATGCATATTCATGAGAATTAGCACATATTTCACTAATATGTGCATATGGGTTCATATATTTCACTTTTTTCTCTATTTAATATTAAAATATTACTTTGTAACCCCATGAAATGGCAAGTTTTTGCTTTATTGTTCATGTTTTTGCAAATTAAGACAATTTTGTTTTCATAGAAAGCCAGCATCCCTATTTTGCATTTTCACACAACAGTTGACAATGCCGATCAGGGGGTCTGCAGTTTTAAATCTCAACAGGTCTATAAAGCAATCTGGCCTAAACCATTTCCTGAAAGGAAGATTTCGGAAGAGATGAACGTGCTTGCCAACAATGGACAGTTTATTGGTGGTAATTTCCTTGTTTTCGTTTTCAACCGGCGATATTCTTTGAAGTTTGAACATCGGCTTTATTGAGACTGTCGGCATTCACGACGAAGACTCAAAAATCATTCCTGAAATACACTTTCATATGTGCAAAATATACTTCATTTCACACAAAGGAAGCCTGTTGTACATTATTGACCACGGTGACAAAACAAATCGGGAATCTAAGTTTAAATTATTTTCTCAAATACCATTTTGTGAGTGAGTGTCAGTGGACCAAGACAAGTGTTTTCAATGCCGAAGGAAAAATCCACTAAAATATCTTTGCTTCATCAATGGATTGGTGAGAATCCTACATTAACAACAAATGGTAAAATTGTCCAATGCCTAGTCTGCGACAAACATGTGAGTATTTTAAATAACTTATTATTATTTTTTTTTTCAAGTCCCGGTCTGAGCGTATAATTTTTCTCTTCAAATATGATTTATCCATCATTGAGATGTACGAAATCAATAATAAAAACTTGGAAAAAGCCGTACTGGCTGTAATGTATAATTCCCAAATATGTCTTCTTAATAAAGGAGCCGCCATTTGCAAGATAGAAGCATGGCTTCACAGCATTTGGTGGATGGGAATTACAATGTATATAGAGAAATGATTTGAGTTTAGATCGGTACTTGCTCAGGTAGCTCAGTTGGTAGAGCACTTGGTCTAGAGAACCAAGGGTCCCGGGTTCAAGTCCCGGTCTGAGCGTATAATTTTTCTCTTCAAATATAACTTATTATTAGTTTATCATAAGTAATGCCACGAGTGATTTCCAAATTATCGATAAATTCACGACTCACGAAGTGAGGAGTGAATTTATCTAGAGAATTTGGAAATCAAGAGTGGCATTTGTTAGGACTATTTAACGAATAAAATTAAGCTGCTTACTCACAAATCATTATTTAATGTAAACGGCAATGTTTGAAAACAAATGAGAAGCGATATGTACGCTTCATCTGCTTCTTTTGTTTATCACTGCAACCAGATCATACTATTTATTGCCAAAGGAACGCAATATTGTAAGAATGCTCTCTAGTGGAGAAAAATGAAACACATCAAACTGTATATCAATTCATTTCTGATGTCGTATGATGTAAATATGACAATTATATTTTTCTGGATTATTACCTGGGAAAAAATACATTTAAGAAAGTGCAAAAAGTCGTTTATTTTTTTGGTGGTATAATCAATTGCTACAAACATTTTTATATTAACTCCCGCATGCGGCATGTGTTGACATTCATGCACTATATACACAATCTGGTAGCCGTATTTCTTGCAGGCTTAGTCACTGCAAAATAATGGTCAGACCTGTTCAGAATATTAAAAAGGAGGAGCCTTCTTTAATATGGTAATTATAACACTGATAAATATTTCGTGAAACACGACTCTGATTGGTTGTAAAACAGAAATCATTGAATGTGATAGGCCATTGAGTCCCATTTGGGTCATGAGTTAAATAGTCACATTAAATCAATATAATTCTGCACTGAATGTCTTTTCGTATACAATAAAGTAAGGTGATATTACAGACAAGATTAATGAGAATGACACTACAAAATACAATTATTAACTTACGAAATTATTAATTACGAAAAACTAAAATTTTACAATTGTTGCTTCATAAATAAAATGATGTGAGAAAACAGTGTATTCTACTATAAGAATACAATTAATTTTTGTGCATATTTTTTAATTTTAAGAGCATATTTTCAACTTTTTTGCTGCATATTTGCATGCATATATTTATGGGTTTTAGTGCATATAAATCCGTCCTCTAATGATCACACATAGAAATACATTGTATATTGGAAATGGATGGTTAATGCCAAATGAGGGAATTTTGAACAGATAGGCTACCTAGCAACATCATTACAAACAGAAATGAGATGTACAAAGGTAATGACAAATGAGGGAAATTTTGAGGAAGTGGCTGAATTCAAATACCTAGGAACAATAATCACAAACAGGAATGAGATGCACAAATAAATTAAACATAGACTCAATTCAGGGAATGCGTGCTATTATGCATTGCAGAGACTCTTGATGTCCCAACTCCTTTCAAAAAATGTTAAACTGAAAATATATAAAACTATTATTCTACCAGTTATATTATATGGGTGCGAAACATGGACTCTTACGAGAATTTGAGAATAGGAAAATGTTTGGACCAAAGAGAGATGAACAAACAGGTGAATGGAGAAGACTTCACAACAATGAACTACATGGTCTTTATAGGGAGCCAGGTATAATAAGAACAGTAAAGTCTCGTAGACTGCGATGGGCAGGACATGTTGCACGTATGGGACATGAGAGACGCGCATGGAAGCTTCTTGTAGGAAAGCCAGAGGGAAAACACTCAGTTGGTAGACCAAGAATGAGGTGGGAGAATAACATTAACTATGATTTGAGGGAAGTAGATTATACAGGGAATGATTGGAAAGCATTAGCTCGGGATAGGGATGTATGGCGAGCTTATGTCCGCGCGGCCATGAACCTACGGGTTCCATAGTGCCAGTGAGTAAGTAAGTAAGTAAATGAGATGCACAAAGAAATTAAACAGAGGCTCAAATCTGGAAACGCTTGCTATTATGCATTACAGGGGCTGTTCTCGTCCCGACACCTCTCAAAAAAAAAAACTTTAAACAGAAAATATATAAAACTATTATTATTCCAGTTATATTATATGGATATAAACAAGGACTCGTACTTTAAGGGTGGAGGAAAAAAGTACTTGTATATGAGAATTTGGAACTTTTTTGGACCAAAGAGAGATGAACAAACAGTGAATGAAGAAGCCTACTTAACAGTGGGGTATATGATGTTTTTAGGAAATATAATAAGATATCATAAGAACCGTTAAGACTCGTATTAAGGTAGTTAAGGCAAAAACACGTGGCACTATTGGGGAAATGAAATATGGGCATGGGAACTTTTTGTAGCAAAACCAGAGGGAAAAACGCCCTGTTGATATACCAAGATTGAGGGGGAATATAATATTAACCGTTATGAGGGAAGTAGATTATACAGGGGATGGTTGAAAACATTAGTTCAGGATAGGGATGTATGGAGAGTTTATGTCCGCGAGGCCAAGAACGTATGTATTCGATATGGCCAGTGAGTTAGTTAGCTAGTTAGTTACATAAAATCGATCCAGTAATAAGTCACTGGAAACCATGGGTATCTTATATCAACATGCTGGAAATATATAGAAACAATTTTGTTTTTCAGAGTATTAAGTCACTGCTGTAATATGTATTTTATATGGCTATGAATAAAAGGTCGTAAGTGAAAAAGTACAGAAATGTCTATTCAATTTAGCAATTGTGGTAACAAATGGCGAGTGATGCACCGATATTCAACAGGCTTACGTACAAATGCAAGTTTATAAAAAAAAGAGCTCAGCTGGCCGTACAAAACTAACATCTCTATTAAAAATTCAGGCTGCAACATCACGAGAATATGGGGAGATGCTTCATGCGATTTATCGAAAACCGATAAGAAAAATTTCCCTTTGAATCTATGTGAAGTAACAAGTAGAAAAACTACTTCAAGCTGTTTGAGTGAAGATTCAATGAATCTACTGGATTACACATTAAGAAAGATTACGAGTATTTGAAAATAAAGTTCTTAGGAGAAGTTTGGACCAAAGAGAGACGAACAGACAGACGAATGGAGAAAACAGCATAACAGTCTTCTTCTTGTAAGCCCATGTTTCCCTTAACAGAGATTTAGGCGCTCTCCCCGTACAGGGAAGAATTTGAATCACACTAATTTAGTTACACTTGTAATATAACAGTAAGCTATGTAATATTTATAAGAAACCACATATAATAAGAACAATTATGTCTCGTAGATTACGATGGGCAGGACACGTGTCACGAATGGGGAATGAAAGAGAGTCAAGAGTCATGAATAATTTTTGTAAGAAAAATAGAGGGAAAACGCCCAGTTGGTAGACGAATAATGAGGTGGGAGAATAACTAACCATATTTGAGGGAATTAGATTGTAGATGGATGTTTGGAGAGCTTATGTCCGCGTGGCCATGAACCTGAGGTTAGGTAGTGCCAGTGAGTTAGTTAAGATTTATACATTGGGGTATTTCACTTCTCGAGAACGCTCATTTATTCTATTTATTTGAAAGATTACGAGTATTTGAAAATAAAGTTCTTAGGAAAATGTTTGGACCAAAGAGAGATGAACAGAGAGACGAATGGAGAAAACAACGTAACAGTAAGCTAAGCTATGTAATATTTATAAGAAAACAGATATAATAAGAACAAGTATGTCTCGTAGACTGTGATGGGCAGGACATGTATCACGAATGGGGGATGAAAGAGGGCCATGGAAACTTTTTGTAAGAAAAACAGAGGGAAAACGCCCAGTTTATAGGCCAAGAATGAGGTGGGAGAATAACATTAACCATATTTGAGGGAATTAGATTGTAGATGGATATTTTGAGAGATTACGTCCGCGTGGCAATGAACCTAGGGTTAGGTAGTGCCAGTGAGTTAGTTAAGATTTATACATTGGCGTATTTCACTTCTGGAGAAACGTTCATCTATTTTATTTATTTAATTATTTTTCCTGGTGGAGTTAAGGCCATGTGGTCTTCTCATCCACTCACCAGGACAAACATATCTTACATTGGAATATAACAATCACACTTAACTCTAATATTAAAACCTATAAGAATTAGACCACCAATCTAAATGCACATGTATATTCACTAAATTTTGTAGATGACCAGGTATTAATAGCACAAGACCACGATGACATAGAATATATGACTAAAAAACTGAAAGAAGAATAAGAAAAATGGGGACTTTACATAAACATTGAGAAAACTAAATATCTGTGTATAGGAGAAGAAATGGAAAATATAAATATCAACAATGGAGAAGAACTAAAACCTAGTATTGAATGAACTTATTTAGGAACAAAATTAGACTGAACAATGAACTACATGGTCTTTATAGGAAGCCAGATATAATAAGAACAGTTAAGTCTCATAGACTGCGATGGGCAGGACATGTTGTGCGTATGGGGACTGAAAGACGTGCACGAAAGCTTCTTGTAGGAAAGCCAGAGGGAAGACGCCCAGTTGGTAGACCAAGAATGAGGTGGGAGAACAACATTAACTATGATTTGAGGGAAGTAGATTATACAGGAATGATCGGAAAGCATTAGCTCAGGATACGGATGTATGGAGAGCTTATGTCCGCGCGGCCATGAACCTACGGGTTCGATAGTGCCAGTGAGTAAGTAAGTAAGTAAGTAAGTAAGTCGGTTATCAATATTTGAAATACCAACTTAAAATATTTACCAATATTAATACTATTTTTATAAGCAAATAAAATATCCGTATGTTTTACTTTATTCATAGAACAAAATATGAACGTATGGCCAAACAGGTCCGTGAGCAATGCAAATGAAAATGTATTTATTTCCTTTCGAAATGTCAATAAATTCCATTGCTAGTACAATAAATGCTGTTCAGCGGTTACGTGCAATGCCCGAAATTCCATAATAAAAATGTGCTACTCCCATGGAAACTGGTGTATTTATATATTTTTTATGTAACCAGCAGTCCTTGCCTGTTTTTGTGTGTATTCGCGTGTGCTGTGTTTATTCACTAAATAATTTTAATTAAATAATTATAAAATCATGATCAATGAAGCAAGTAAATCGTGATAACGATATGCAAATACAGCATTTTCCCTGGAAAATAAAATAAATATATAAAAACTACAGCTGAATGAAATTAACCAGGATTACTTATTAGAGAAACTCAAATAAGCAGGTGACCAGTTGTGAGATTTAAATTCGGGTTCTATCTAATCGAGTTTCAAACATCTGAGTTCTTTCGCTATGCCAATAAACTCTGGCATATTGGTCTTCTTCTTCTTCTTCTTCCTTCCAAGTATTAGGCCAAAGCCTGTTACGATCATATAGAAAATTTTCCCTCCAGCGTTTCATAGGACGGCCCAGTGATTTTCGTCCTCTTGGCATATAATTATAAACAGCTTTGGGGATCCGATTTGAACTCATTCTTTCCAGATGGTGTTTCCAATTTAGTTGGTACTGTTTAATATATTCCAAAATTGGCGTAGTCTTTAATTCTTTTAAGATATCGGTGTTCCTTTTCCGATCCCCATCTGGTGTAACCGTCATTAGTTTGATCCTTCCGGGAAATTCTCGTATAAGACTTGAAAGCATAATAATAGTCCCTTCGATTGGTTGTTGGCCAAAGGAAGGCAAGACCAGTAATGGGGCTGCCATCTTACAGCCTCTGGTCAGGCTTTTCTGGAGAAGAAAAGAAAATAAAGAAAAGAAGAAATGGAAAAAAGTAAAGACTCCCTAGCCCTCGGATGCCCTAATAACGTCGGGGTCGAAAAAACAAGAGTTAACCAAGAGAGGTTAGATAGTAAAGTTAAAAGAGTGTAAAACACAAGTAAGTGGAAGAAAGTTTTTGCTCAGCTCGGGCACCTTGTGGTCGCCATCCACATATCCCCTAGATGAGGACCCCTGATTGGTAAAAGTATATAAGTTCGATTATAGTAATTTTTTTATTATATGCCTAGATTAACTTGTAACATACGGTGCGGAAACTTGGCAGTTGAATAAAAATTTGAGTTTAAAGCTTATGTCTATTGAAATAGACTGTTTTAGACGCTCAACTAGACATTCTAAATTTGAAAAAAGAAATCATAAATACTATTATCAGACAACAAATGAAAATCCAAAATTCAATATTAGATTTTGTGAGATACAGACAACTATAATAATAATAATAATAATAATAATAATAATAATAATAATAATAATAATAATAATAATAATAATAATAATAATAATAATAATAATAATAATAATAATAATAATAATAATAATAATAATAATAATAATAATAATGTTTTATTTATTCTGGCAGAATTAAAGCCATAGGGCCTTCTCTTCCGCTCAACCAGCACAAATACAAATAAATATTTTACAATATAGATATACACGTCCACCGCTGTAGTCTCGAGGTAGCGTGCTGCCTTGTCACGCAGCGGGCCCGGGTTCGGTCCCCGGTCGGGGCAGTTTTTCTGGGTGAGGTTTTTATCGGGGTCTTTCCTCACCTGAAAGACAAATGTCAGGAAAACTTTAAGGTCCAAACGGTCTACGAAATCATACGGCCCTCATCATTATCATCATCCTTCACCGGTGTGGAAAGCAACAGGAAGCTACCACACCTACAATTCCCTGGTAAAGCTGCAAGCATGAAAATGCTATGATTGCAGTGAAGGACCTGCATTCGGGCAGAATGACTATGGATGGATGGATAGATATACACTTTACTAATTATAAAAAGTTAAAAATATGTTAAATGTAAATTTCATATGCAAACAACATTTTATACGATAATAACAATAATAATACTTACGATGATAATAATAATAATAGTAATAATAATAATAATAACAATAATTATTATTAATATAAAATTATAAAAGATAAATTATACGACAAACACCAATTAATATGTGTACACGTAGGGTGCCAGAGAAAAATTATCCAGACAAGCATTGGAATGGATTCCACTTGGTAAAGGAAAGAGAGGTCGACCTAGATTTAAATGGATGGATGATGTAAGAAGAGGTATGAGGGGGCAGGTCTAGAAGAACTGAAATGGGAAGATAGAGAAGAGTGGAGAAAGGAGATAAAAATTTCAAAAAAACTTTGGGAACAGGGAGATGGATGTTTTATTACATTGTAAACATGTTTATAAATAAAAACTTCTTTGGAGACAAAAAATTGATGCAGCAGGCGTAAAATTAGCGCAAGGAAAGGCTAAGCGCTAACAATGCTGTTTTAATATAAGAAACGGAAGACGATGTACAACGTTCATACACCACCTAAATTAAATATGCAAAAATAATATCGAAATATCAAAAGTGAAGACGAAAATAATGGTAAATTAGAAGAAAATGCCAATAAGATCGAAAATACTCGTTGATGACAAACTATTTGAACAAGTCCCCTTCTTCTAATATTTAGGTTCTAGACTTAGTAATGAGAAGGATAAAGTATATATAAATATAATGAGATTTCAAACAATTTGTGGAACAATACAAAATTCCTTTCACTACTGAGTACCACTAAGAAATTGAGACTGGCAGTAAATATCAATAAAACTAAATATATGGTCACACATAAAAATACATTATATAATGGAAATGGACAGCTAATGACAAATGAGGGAAATTTTGAGGAAGTGGCTGAATTCAAATACCTAGGAACAATAATCACAAACAGGAATGAGATGCACAAGAAAATTAAACATAGGCTCAATTCTGTAAATGCGTGCTATTATGCATTATAGGGACTCTTGACGTCCCAACTCCTTTCAAAAAACGTTAAACTGAAAATATATATAAAACTATTATTCTACCAGTTATATTATATGGGTGCGAAACATGGACTCTTACTTTAAGGGAGGAAAGGAGATTACGAGAATAAAGTTCTTAGGAAAATGTTTGGACCAAAGAGAGATGAATAGACAGGTGAATGTAGGAGACTGCATAACAGTGAATTACAAGGTCTTTATAGGAAATCAGATATAATGAGAACAGTTAAGTCTCGTAGACTGCGATGGGCAGGACATGTGGCACGAATGGGGAATGAAAGACGTGCATGGAAGCTTCTTATAGGAAAACCAAAATGGAAAACGCCCAGTTGGTAGACCAAGAATGAGGTGAGAGAATAACATTAACCATGATTTGAGGGAAGTAGATTATACAGGAGATGATTGAAAAACATTCGCTCAGGATAGGGATATATGGAGAGCTTAAGTCCGCGCGGCCATGAACCTATGTGCTCGATAGTGCCAGTGAGTTAGTTATATAAAATGCCTTTAAGAATAAAATAAGGCCTGAAACAAGAATGAACTTTTAAAATACAATTCCTACGTACTTCATGATGTGAAATCCGGGTACAGACGCTTGTTCTGGGGTAAAGGCGGCCGTCACGCAGGGCTGACATCAAGTGCCGATTGTCTAGCAATAGTGGGAGCCTTAACCTTCCACTACCCCAAGGGCCTCCTGAGGCCTGTAGTGGGAATACTTTACTTTACTTTACTTTATAGAGAGGAGAATTAGTTGAATACAAAGTTGTGAAATGAAGTTTTTGAGAAAAACAAAAGGATTTATACAGGAGAAAACAGAATTAGAAGTGGATGCTCTTAACCCTAGAATGGATAGATACAGAAACAAGATGATTTCAACATGTTGGAAGGACGGAAGATACCAGGCTGTCAAAAATAGTTTACCAATATGATCCTAAAGGAAAGAGATGCGTGGAAAGATCGATAATTAGTTGGAAGGAGGCACTGTGATGACGGAATTGGCTGTTAGAGTAATTCATAAAGCGGAGAAGGAGAAGAAGAAGATTAATTTGTAATCTAACGAAGGAAAATCCTGACAAGAATGTCTGGTGCAATTAAAAAAACAGATGGCAAATGAAGAATTCGAAATAACAGTGAACTTAATATCTTAACACAAAATCACAACATAATTAACTACATAAAGGCAAAACGATTAGCTTGGTTTGGACATATCAACCGCATAAATCTCGATAGAATAGTAAAACAAATTATAACTGGAAATTAATTAATAAAAGAACCAGAGCTAGACCTAAGGATAGGTGGAGAGACGTAATTTAAGATATAAGAAAGCTGGAAATAGGAAACTGGCCAAGACTTATCCAAAATCGTGACAAATGGCAGAAATTGGTTGAGAAGGTCAAAACTTCTACGAAATTCTAGTACCTAATGAAGAAGAAGAAGATTAATATCAGTAATATAGCATTTTCCTTCCTTTATCATAAGGGTAAAGTTCTTAAGTGATAGCTAATATCTTATGGTCAGAAGTAACGGATTAATTAGTTATTTCAATATTGTTACGCATCGTATAGCGACATTTATATTGCGCGGGCAAGACGAGAATGTTGGTCTCGCATTGGTCAGAATAGATTTGCGAGTCGCCAACGCGAGTCAAAAGGCCCGCG
Organism: Diploptera punctata; assembly: GCA_030220185.1. Taxonomy (NCBI): domain Eukaryota; kingdom Metazoa; phylum Arthropoda; class Insecta; order Blattodea; family Blaberidae; genus Diploptera; species Diploptera punctata. The sequence continues at coordinate 1,584,125 of JASPKZ010007796.1, read as the reverse complement.
CCAACCATCGATATTTCTGGGCTGTCAGTCCAGATATTTTCAGGAAAGATCCGTGGCCAGAGACTTCTACGGTTCGAAGTATCTCGAACATAAGCCCAGAAAATTTCTCGCACCTTTATAAATGGGACAAAGGCAGGAGGCCAGTTAGTCTTGTGTTGGACGGCGATAAGTGTACCAGATTGTGGTTAACGACTTCATCAGTAACTGAAAATAATTATGATTGAGATAGATATTGAAAGAAGATTAATTGTGAGTGAAAATTTTGATTAAAAGTTTATTGCAATTTGCCGAAAGAAATAAAGTCTTAAGTGTGTTCATTTACGCTGAAATAACGTAAGAAAAAATTTGGTCATTTGTGACAATATTAATAAGGTCTCGTGAATATTTATATTTTTAGACTTATGTATATTCACCCTGTGGTCAAAGATAGTAATATTATAAAAAAAATAATGAAAAACCTGAAGGAAAGCGATCAATAGGCAGACCAAGAATGAGGTGGGACGATAACATTAACCATAATTTGAGGGATGTAGAATATGCAGGGTATGATTTAGGAACATTAGCTCAGGATAGGGATGTATGGAGAGTTTATCTGCGCGCGGCCGTGAACCTACTGATTTGATAGTGCCAGTGAGTTAGTTAATTGAAGGGCTCGGCTGTAAAACATGGTAACTGACAATTTCTTGAAAATTATAAACTGCGATATGTGACCTCTTGAAATCAATTGGTGAATGTAGTTTTACTTACCGTGACTATGCCCCAAATGGGAGTGAATAACCAATCACATTTCAATGATTTTTGGTTTACAACCAATCACAGTCGTGTTTCGCCCAAAATTTACCACTAAAGTTTATCATAATAAAGAAAGCACCTCCTTCTAAATGGGTCATAGCATTATTTTGCAGTGACTGACTCTTAAGAAATACGGTTACCAGATTGTATATATAGTGCATGCATGTCAGCAGAAAGCGCATGCGATAAATAATATAAAAACATTTGTAACAATTGATTATACCACAAAAAAAGAAAACACTCTTTGCACTTTAACGAATTGTTTTCGAGGAAATGACGTTGCAGAAAAAATAATTGGCATATTTGCATCATAGGACATCAAATTAATTAATATCTATAACGTTGGTTATAAATTTCTCCACTAGGGTTCATTCTTACAATATTGCGATCCTTTGGCAATAAATAATATTGTGATCTGGTTGCAGTGATGAACAAAGGAAGGAAATAAAGCGCACCAATCGTTTCTCATTTGTTTTCAAACATCGCCGTTTACATTAAATATATAAATACTTCAAAATAACTATAGTTAAATAATGATTTGTGAGTAAAAAGCTTAATTTTATTCGTTAAATAGTCCTAACAAATGCCACTCTTGATTTCGATAATTTGGGAATCACTCGTGGCATTACTTATGATAATAGATCTGCTATCTATTAACGGATGTAAAAAATACATGCACCAAATGCTTCAGAAGGTCACATATCACAGTTTATCAGTTTATATGCTACAACTCAATTTTCAAGAATTTGTCACTTACCATGTTTTTTCAGCCGAGCCCTTCAATTAGAGAAAAGTCTAAGAAATCTGAATTTATGCCAATAAAAATTAATATTGATATAAAACTCTGAAAGTAGGCCTATACTGGAAGCAATGGAGTGAAACATTTGGACATGTATTCTAGGTGAGAATCATGTACTTTGATAAGCTCTCCAACAAATAGTGTTTATTTACTAACATTAGTTACATAAGCAGAACTTTACCTCTTACATTGCAAGTTAGTAACTTTCCTTTGGATGTTGTACTTACTAAAACATATTAAGGCAATCAAATACCATCTACTGCATTACACCCACAGAGATTCACTACCACAACACAGAAGTTTATTGGTAAGGTAACTCACTTGCACTATTGAACCCATAAGTTTATACCTCGCGGACCTAAGTTATCCATACATCCCTATTCTCAGCTAACATTTTCCAATCATCCTCAGTATAAGCTATTTCCCTCAAATCATGGTTAATATTTTCTCCCATCTAATTCTTGGCTTGCCTACTGGTGATTTCCCTCTGTTTCTACCTACAAGGAGTTTTCATACCCCTCTTTCATTACCCATTTGTGCCACATGTCCTGTCCATCGCAGTCTACGAGACTTCACTCTTCTCGTTATATCTGATTTCCCAAAAATACCATGTAGCTCACTGTTTTGTAGATTTCTCCATTCACTTGTCTGTTCATCTCTCTTTGGTCCAAAAAAATTCGTAAGCATTTTATTCTCAAATTCTCGTAAAGTTTTCACCTCCCTTAAAATAAGAGTCCATTTTTCGCATCCATATAACTGGCGGACACTTTCTATATACCTATCTCTATCTATAATGTCATAGCCCATTGTTGAACCATAGCTCTCCTTCTTTAGGAGTTACTAAACTTACTTAATTTAATTACCTTATTTGCCCATAGATGTCACGAATGGCATAGATACTGACTCAATCAGACATCTAGCAGGCAGCCAAGGTATTACTATGATATCGGTGAATTTGGCTTAGATGCCTTTTTATTCAGGCTTAAGGATATTTTACGAGCCTGAAAATCTTCAAACTCGGGACCCACGGCTTAAAGTCCTTCCCGGAGGACTTGCTCCCTGGATTTTTCCATCCTAAAAAATCCATCGATCCCTTCCGGATTTGAACCCGCGACCCTCAAGACCAGAGGCAAGGAGTATAACCACTAGTCCATTGAGACCGATTTACATGTTATATATATATATATATATATATATATATATATATATATATATATTCCACAGCTGTGGTCTCGAGTTAGCGTGCTGCCTTATCACGCAGTAAGCCCGGGTTCGATCACCGGTCGGGGCGGTTTTCTGGGTGAAGTTTTTATCGGGGTTTTTCTTCACCTGTAAGACAAATGTCAGGAAAACTTTAAGGCCCAAACGGTCCCCGAAATCATATGGCCATCATCATCCTTACCATTATCATCATCATCATCCTTCACCGTTGTGGAAAGCAACGGGAAGCTACCACACCTACAATTCCCTAGTAAAGCTGCAGTCATAGCATGGAAATGCTATGATTGCTGTGAAGGACCTGCCCTCGGACAGAATTACTATAGACAGTTATACATATATTCACTTTAACGTTTTTTGAAAGGAAACGAAGATGCCACTAGTAATTAGCAGTATATAGTTTTCATTTGCTGTGGTAAAGGAATGCGGAATAAAAGTAAAACATACTTACAACTTCTAGTTTCTTTCGGAAGCAAGGATGAGAGAAGATTACCTGCAAGTTGATATAGTGAGGCTGGGTTAGATAATCTGAAGCAATACTCAAGGCACACGAGGTGGTGTACTAATCCACCTAGTTCCTTGGAGATTTCACTAGATGGCCTGCCACTCGCCGGATTTTCCAACTTTCTCCTCCATCAATACCGGCAGAATCTCATTATAAAGTTCTTGGACGCAATACCTTCAATACTTACTACTAAATTAACTGTGTACTACCCGTGTTTCAATCTCCCTTCCTGCCTTCCTCTTAGTTATACAATGTCCATATTGTAATTTGTAACTTGCACATCTTGTGTACATGCAATAAATACAATGTTAAATTGTAACATACCTACTGTTTTCTGTCTACTGTAGTGTTCGGAAATTACCATTAAAACTCTAAGGGCTTATAGAGGAACTGAGTTAATAAGGTTTGAATAAAAAATAACTTTAAAAAAAATAACGTATTCTTACTGCAGATAAAAAATAGCATTACGCGGTAAATCTCCCCCATCTCCAGAGGATAAACCGACAGAAATTTAATAATCTTCTTCTTCTTCCGTATGCAGTATTGGGTGATGATGCACGTTCTGCGACTACAATAATTGATATTTCCATCGGTTGAAGGGTCTTCCGAGCTCTCTTTTGCCTTTAGGGTTGAGGTGGTAAATCATCTTTGGTAAACGGGAATTTGACATTCTCTGGACGTGTTGCAACCATTTAATCTGACTATTTAACTCATGCCCCAAATGGGACTCAATGGCCAATCACGTTTCAATGATTTCTGTTTTACAACCAATCACAGTCGTGTTTCACGAAATATTTATCAGTGTTATAATTACCATATTAAAGAAGGTTCCTCCTTTTTAATATTCTGAACAAGTCTGACCATTATTTTGCAAGAAATACGGCTACCAGATTGTATATATAGTGCATGAATGTCAACACATGCCGCATGCGGGAGTTAATATAAAATCATTTGTAGCAATTGATTATACCACCAAAAAAAAGAAACCACTGTTTGCACTTTCTTAAATGTATTTTTTCCCAGGTAACAATCCAGAAAAATATATTTGTCATATTTACATCATAAGACATCAGAAATGAATTAATATACATTTTGATGTGTTTCATTTTTTCTCCACTAGAGAGCATTCTTACAATATTGCGTTCCTTTGGCAATAAATAGTATGATCTGGTTGCAGTGATAAACAAAAGAAGCAGATGTAGCGTACCTAACGCTTCTCATTTTTTTTCAAACATCGCAGTTTACATTAAATATATACACATTTTAAAATAACTATAGTTAAATAATGATTTGTGAGTAAACAGCTTAATTTTATTCGTTAAATAGTCCTAACAAATGCCACTCTTGATTTCCAAATTCTCTAGATAAATTCACTCCTCACTTCGTGAGTCGTGAATTTATCGATAATTTGAAAATCACTCGTGGCATTACTTATGATAATTTTGTTTATGTTCCACAATTTCCCTACTATTCCACTGCATCCTTATCTCATCACTCTTCATTCTATCCCTTAAAGTTATAATAATAATAATAATAATAATAATAATAATAATAATAATAATAATAATAATAAAGTATAAAATTATTAAATATTGACCTACAAGTTCCGTCTCCTCAACTTTACTTATGTGTAGCTCTTTCGAGACTAGTTACATAATCAGCAGGATTCAAAACTGGTGTTTCACTGAAGAGGAGACGGACCTTGTAGGTAAATATTTCATAATTTTTATACTTTAATTTTGAATAATACTTCAACGGAACATATCATGAAACTTATAATGATAATACTAATTCTTCTTCTTCTTCTTCTTCTTCTTCTTCTTCTTCCGAATGCAGTATTGGGTGATGATGCCCGTTCTGCGACTACAAAAACTGATCCTTCCATCGGTTGAAGGGTCTTCCGAGGTCTCTTTTGCCATTAGGGTTGAGGTGGTAAATCATCTTTGGTAAACGGGAATTTGACATTCTCTGGACGTGTTGGAACCATTTAATCTGATAATTTTGTATATGTTCAACCATTTCCATACTATTCCACTGCATCCTTATCTCATCACTTTTCATTCTATCCCTTAATGTTACTCCAGTTAGTGATCGGAGGAATCTCATTTGTGAACTATTAATGCGGGATTTATCTTTTGCTCGAAGTGTCCAGCATTCACTTCCGTATAGTAGAGCAGGTTTGGCTATGGCATTATGAAATCTCAATTGGATTTCTTTCCTCATTTGTTTTCCAAAATTTCTCCTAATTATACCATTTAATCTGTTATATTTTTCTAAATTTGTTTCCACATAATACTAATTATAAACATAATTAACAAAATTACAGAAGAATATGGATTAAAGATATCTACAGAAAAGACAAAAATTATGGCATTTCAAGGTGTAGATCCTGTCACAAGTAAAATTGTACTGGACAATAAAATTTTGGAGCAGGTGAATAATTTTACATATCTAGGATGCAATATCTCATATGAAGAAGAAAAGGATGTAAATGCAAAAATATCTAAATTTTTAAGAATTTTAGGGTTAATAAATTCTATCTTCAAGCCACAGTTAGTCCAAAAGCATTCAAGACTGAAAGTGTATAAAACACTGGCTCTTCCAACTCATTTGCATGGTAGCGAAGTATGGACATTGAATCAGAAGGATATACAGAGACTTAGATCTGCTGAAATGAGATACCTTCGGAGGACTGCAGATCACAAAAAAAAATGAAGACATCTTAGAAGAATTACACATGGAATCTTTAGAAAACAAAATTTCTGATTATAAGTCAAGATGGATACAACATGTTCATCGAATGGAAGATCACAGAATACCCAAACACTGTTAGGACTATTTAACGAATAAAATTAAGTTGTTTACTCACAAATCATTATTTAAATATAGTTATTTTAAAATATTTATATATTTAATGTAAACGGCGATGTTTGAAAACAAATGAGAAACGATAGTACGCTTCATTTGCTTCTTTTGTTCGTCACTGCAACCAGATCATATTATTTATTGCCAAATGAATGCAATATTAGTGGAGAAAGAAATTAAACACATCAAACTGTATATTTCTGATGTAATATGATGTAAATATGACAATTATATTTTTCTGGAAAAAAAAAATACATTTAAGAAAGTATAAACAGTGGTTTCTTTTTTTTTTTTTTGGTGGTATAATCAATTGTTACACGGTTTTTTATATTAACTCCCGCATGCGGCACGTGTTGACATTCATGCACTATATATACAATCTGGTAGCCGTATTTCTTAGTGAGTCGGTCACTGCAAAATAATGCTATGACCTATTCAGAATGTTAAAAAAGGAGGTTATGGAGGTGCTTTCTTTAATATGATAAACTTTAGTCGGTAAATTCTAGGCAAAACACGACTGTGATTGGTTGTAAATAATATATCATTGTAACGTGATTGGTCATTGACTCTCATTTGGGGCATGAGTTAAATAGTCACTGTAATTAAACAAAATTCAAATCCCTTAATTAAAAGGAGGAAAACAACAAATTCAGAACAGGGGTCTAAATTACCCGAAGTTCCTCCTCTATTAATAATTTGCTTGTTTTTATTTTGAGGGTGAAACTGATCCCCTCGCGACTAACTGATATAGTATTTTTCACGCGAATAATTGAGGGTTTTCGAGTCCTGGTCGATAGTGATGATGATGATGATGATGATGACGATTATTCGAATTATCTTTTATTCAAACCCTTTGAATTACATATCTCTTGCCAGCCATATATGTAATCTTCATGTTATTAAAATATCGCTTGTTGTATTCCACATCGAAGAACGTATCAATACTATGGGATTATGGGATTATTCGAAGCATAATGGTTCTGTTTAGCTGGGGGCAACAGAGTTAGTGTGAATATGGTAGAACAATTCATCTCGTCTCGAGGCGAGGGTGAGAGAGTGTAATATAATACAAATTTTAAATTATTCGCTCAGTCTCTTGCTATCTCGAAAACCCCTTGTTCTTATAGTTACAAAGTTTGAACATAAATTTGCAGGCATAATATCACGAGATGGGGAGGGTGTGTTTGTATAACACATTGTATACACGTGTGATCATCAAAATGCTTTGTTTCGTCCTTCATCATCAATATTTGATGTCTCTTGCGCCAGACATTCTAAGAGACTAAAACAGATTGCTTCTTTATCAACTACAATAAAAAGTATATAGCCTAGTATTTTGGGCACAGCATAGCTTACTGCCTCGGTGCACTACTGACTATGTTTATTGCCTCTGGTCCCGAGGGTTGCGGGTTCAACTCTGGCCGTTCTCGATGCATTTTCTTCTTCTTCTTCTTCTTATTATTATTATTAGTCCACCACTGTGGTCTCGAGGTAGCCTTGTCACGCGGCGGGCCCGCGTTCGATCCCCGGTCGGGGCAGTTTTTCTGGGTGAGATTTTTATCGGGGTTTTTCCTCACCTGTAAGACAAATGTCAGGAAAACTTTAAGGCCCAAACGGTCCCCGAAATCATATGGACATCATCATCATCATCACCCTTATCATTATCATCATCATCCTTCACCGGTGTGGAAAGCAACGGGAAGCTACCACACCTACAATTCCCTAGTAAAGCTGCAAGCATAGCATGAAAGTGCTATGATTGCAGTGAAAAGAATTACTATGGATGGATTATTATTATTATTATTATTATTATTATTATTATTATTATTCGCTTCACGGACTAGGCAAATTGCCTATTCTGCCTAAATGCTGCTTTTGGTAATCTTGCTACATTCATTCTTTCTACATGTCTAAACCATTTATCTCTATATTCTTTGATTTTATCATTCGGTGGATATATATTTAACTCTGTTCTTATATCTTCATTCTAGTCCACGGCTGTGTTCTCGAGGTAGCGTGCTGCCTTGTCACGCAAAGAGCCCGGGTTTGATCTCCGGTCGGGATAGTTTTCCTGGGTGAGGTTATTATCGGTGTTTTTCCTCGCCTGTAAGACAACTGTCAGAAAAAGTTTTAAGGCCCAAACAGTCCCCGAAATCATATGGCCATCGCAATCATCATCATTCATATTCATCTTAGATTAAGCTTAGGATTAAGGAATCTCCTGGCGCACCACTATCATCATCACCCGTCATATCATCGGGGCAACGTAACCCCGCCTTCCGGCTCCCCAACCTCAGAAGTGGGATACAAATACTCCATGCCAGGAGAGAACGCCAGGAATGTCGAAAGACAACCTGGGGCATTTGAAAAAAATAACTTCATTCTTTATCTGATCTAATCTTGTGCAGCCTTTTGTTCTTTTAAGGAAGTTCATATCTACGCTTTGTATTCTACTTTGTAATTTTTTCGCCATTGCCCAAGTTTCACTCCCATAAAGTAATGCAGGAACTGTCAATGTTTTATAAAACTTCAATCTACAGATTGTATATATAGTGCACAAATGTAATACATTCTGCTTTCGAGATATAATAGAAAAGCATTCGCAGCAATTGATTATACCATAAAAAAAAGGAACCATTGTTTGCACTTTCCACATATTATTTCCCAGGAATTAACGTTGCAGAAAAATATAATTGACATATTTACGTCATACAACATCAGAAATTAATTAATTGATAACCTGTAATGATGTTTTTAATTTTTTCTCCACTAGGGTGCATTCTTACAATATTGCGATTCTATTTGGCAATAAATATGATTTGATTGCAGTGGTGAACAAATGAAGCATAACAAACGTTTCTCATTTGTTTTGAAACATCGTCGTTTAGACTAAATATACAAATATTTTAAAATAACTATATTTAAATAATGATTTGTGAGTAAACAGCTTAATTTTATTCGTTAAATAGTCCTAACAAATGCCACTCTTGTTTTCCAAATTATCTAGATAAATTCACTCCTCAATTTGTGAGTCGTGAATTTATCGAAAATTTGGAAATCTCTCGTGGCATTACTTATGATAAACATTCTGGCGGCCCTGGATTCGACCAACTTCTAATGCAAATGAGAACATATTATGTTCTGGCGATGAAGGCGTTCGTCACGAAAAACTGACAACTCGGCTAATATCTCGTGTCGATTTTCTATAAAGGCGTGGCCTCCAATGAGGCACTACTCCGAGGGCTTGCTAACAAGGGAACTGTCAACCATCGCATGCAGAAACCTACCTTGAAATTTCTTATCATCATCATCATCTGGGCCCATGTCTCCACCCCTTGGGATACCTCGGTCAAAGACCATACTCCCAAGTACCAGTATCTTGTCCTCCCTATCTATTCGCGCCCACGTTCAAGAGTTCTCGGCTTAAACCAACACCTCAGGGAGAAGGTGTTGGAGTCCCAACTTCAGGGAAATTGCTGAGCTACATAGTACGTCAGGTCGCTCATTCCTGACGATCCGACAGTTGGTCCTCGGGCTCCTCGAGCCTAGCCGGGAGGACTTCTGTTGCAGATCCACCGACCGTGCCCCTGATCTACCTCCTGGGACGCCTCCTGCAGCCGTTGTGAGACCGGCTAGGGCTTGAGTCCACAAGCCCCGCGGTGTGAGACTTTAGTACATCCAGGAGCTCATCTCCTGATGACCCCACAGTTTGTCCACGAGCCCGTAGGCTTAGACAGGAACCAGCAAAGTTGCTCCCCTCTGCACTGGTCCGAGTCGTGCCATGGTCTGCCCCCAGGGACGTGTCCTGTTGCAGTTGTGGTCCAGCACGGAGCTCGCAAGCTCCAACAGGTGAGCAATAGTACGTCAAGGCGCTCAACTCCTGCCGACCCCACTAATGGTTCATGAGTCCCCTGGACTTAGCCTGGAGGACTGTCTAGCAGATCCGCCGACCTTTCCCCCAGTGTACTACCTGGGGACGTGTTTTGTTGCTGAAGTGGGTCCAGCCTGAGCATTAGTACGTCAGGTCACTCAACTCCTGACGACCTCACAGATTGTCCTTGGGTCACTCGGTCACGGGTTCGCCGCTAATCCCACACCCAAAAGACCGCGCTTCCTCCTTTTCCGAGCTTACTGTCCTGGTGGTAATTCCCAGCATTACGCCCGGTATTGTCCCAACCAGCCCGTTCGCAAGACTAGGCCTAGTCGTGCCGCTGCTATGAGTCCAGCCCACTGAACAATGTAGGCATCCAGGGTGCTCATCGCCCATGGTGCCCCCACAGAGGTCCTCGGGTTCATTGAACCAAGAGAAGGAGCTTCTGATCTCCGGTCTCCCAATGCTTCCCCACGGCGGCCGCTGATCCCGCTGTGAGCTTTGAAAACAGGTCGCTCGTCTTCCTCCTGTTGACCCCACTTATGGTCCGCGAGTCCATCGGACTTGGAAGGGAGGACTGACTAACAGATCCACCAACCTTTCCCCCACTACGCCACAGAGGGGACGCGATTGGCTGCTGAAGTGGGCGCAGCACGAGCTATGTAGTACGTCAGGTCACTCGAGTTCTGACGACCTCACAAAGGGCCCGCGGGTCCGGTCTGGACCTAGCCGGGAGGAATGCAAAGCAAACCACCGACCGTTCCCCTATCCACCACCCGGGGACGCGCCCTGTTGCTGTTGTGAGCACAGCTGGGGCCCGAGAACCGGACCCCCAGGGCTTGAAATTTCTTATATAGAATGTGATGTAACAAGTTCGTGTAATATATATATGTCGGCCGCTTTTAATTGTAAGGCACAGAAATCGTCGCCAGAATCCAGCAATGGCAACCCGCTGTGTGAAACAGATGGATATCCCCGCTTAAATAGTGCAGAGCGGCGCTGACGGCATGTAGTGAGGATTATCCAATCTACCAAGTCAAGGTTTATATTTATTCCCTATAGTTTAAATGAGAGATTTGGCGCTGGATTTTACTGTCTTGTTGTTAAAAGCAGCATATATTTTTTGACATGGCAATGGTTTTACCACAACACTTCTCTGGGAGATATTTCAATATATGTGTTCGGCATGTATGTATTGGTTGACAGTTCCCTTGAAAGGCCTGTAGCGGGCCACTTTACTTATTATCTATAATCACTGGTCAACAAAAATGAACTTTTTTTCACAAGAATAAAAATAATATATTCTGTAAGCATTTTTCATGCTGAATTCAAATATCATTTCAGTTTTTCCCGATCAGACAGGAGTTTTGTATGATATTTATTTGAATGTTTTATAATACTACTCATTCTGACTTACCTAGAAAGTGGTAGATAGTGATTTTTGGGCATATTTTGCATCTGAAACATCTCTCTTCTTAGTCCAGCAGTAGTCAGCCAGCATGTTAGAACTCCACTTGCCTCGGTACCTGTTTTCCATTGTAGAAATTTGCTGATGATAATGCTCACCGTGCTCATCGCTGACAGCCCCAAGAATTTCCGGGAAGAACTCTAAGTGAGAGTCCAAGAAGTGAATTTTTAAATACCGGTACATGTTGCTTTATTAGAATCCATAAGGTCAGCCACTAGGCCATGATAGTTTTCTGCTTTACGGTTTCCAAGGAAATTGCAACATCTATTTTTGCTTTTTCAAGTGGATTTAACAGTCCTCAGAATTTTCATCAGCCATTAATGATCGTATTTGTGTTCCTATAAAAATTTCTTCTTTCAGTTTAGCCTCACTGATTTTGGGATTTTTTTTTTATTTCAAGTACAAGAATCCTTCAGAAAGTTTATCCATAATTTTGACGAAATTTTTCATTACTCCTAATTTAACATGCAATGGAGGTAAATATATTTTTTCAGGGTTCACTAAAGGGACCCGTGACACATTTTTATGGTCAAGGATAAGAGATTCACGTTTAGGCCATTATTTGTAACGTAGTGAGACTGACACATCACAATGATTGATTAACAGGTCTGAGCATGTCAAAACATGAATGAACCTCAGCAGTCCTGTCTTTTGATGCTTCAGCGTGGCATTATATATAATTTCCTCGAATACAACTTGAATAAAATCGCTAAATATAGAGTAAAGGTTCCAATGAAAGGTAAAAGAGAATGCTAAAATAAGATTTTAAAAAGTAGCTGTCACAAAAAAAATTGTGCCAGATGGAAAAATTCTGACTACAATTCTGATTTCAGCATGAAACAATGCACTAGATTCACTAATCAGATTTCTTGCGAAGAAAACCTTGTCGGCCAGTGTAACATTTAGTATTTTCATTGTGTTGCATAATTATTTTCTTTTAATAACACTGAAAAAGAAAATAAAAATCATTTTGCGGTTTGTTCAATTTACCAGGCACAATTTCAGCTTTTATCTACAGAATTTATTATGGCTATGATTTTCATGTGTATCATTTTCAATCACCTCATCAGTTAGTCAAGTTTCTCTATTTTTCACCCTGACATAGGAAAAAGTCACAAAATCAGTGAATGTTGGGTTGTGTATATGTAATTAATTGAGACATAAATCATTAAATAATTATTGTTTTGTAGCTATACAACATTATTTTGTTTATGCCCATCACTGTGATATCGAGGTAGCGTGCTGCCTTGTCACGTAGCGGGCCCGGGTTCGATACCCGGTCGGGACAAGTTTCCTGGGTGAGTTTTTTTCGGGGTTTTTCCTCACCTGTAAGATAAATGTAGGAAACTTTAAGGCTTGAACGGTCCCCGAACATCATATAGACATCATAATCATCATCATTCATATTCATCTTAGATTAAGTTTGGATTAAGGACATTCCTGGCGCACCACTATCATCATCATCCATCATATCATCAGGATAACGTAACTCCGTCTTCCAGGCGCCCCAACCTCAGAAGTGGGTTACAATTACGTCAATGCCAGGAGAGAAAAACCATAAATTTCGAAATGACAACTGGGACATTGAAATTTAAGGCTCAAATGGTCCCCAAACATAATTTAGCCATGATAATCATCCATCTAATCTTCAGATTTTCACAGCTGCTGCCGTCTTCCTGTGCCAAACCTCCAAAGCCTTCGGTCTTGTGCATCTTCAATGCTTAGCCCTCTTGCTTGCATTGCTATCCTCATGTTTTCCTTCCAAGTTAACTTTGGTCTTCCTATTTTCTTCTTTCTGGTCGGTTGCCATTGACATATTTGTTTCGGCCATCTCTTGTCATCCAACTTAAAATATGTCCTAACCATTTTAATTAATTTTATTTAATTCTTTCAATTATGTTTCCTTCTGCTTCCATTATATTTCTAATTTATTTATTCCTAACATGTTCTATATTTGACTTTCTGACACTTCTGCGTAAATAATCCATTTCTAGAGCTATCTCAATCATCATCATTCATATTCACCTTAAATTAAGTTAGGATTAAGAACTCTTCTGGCGCACCATTATCATCATCATAACCCACCATATTATCGGGGTAACATAACCCTGCCTTTCAGGCGCCCCAACCTCAGAATTTGGTTACAATTACGCCATTGCCAGGAGAGAAAAAAACCAGAAATGTCGAAATGACAACCTGGGCATTCAATATAAAAATAATAGTATTTTTTTTTTTTTTGTAATTTACATCTAACAGTAATTTTTGTATTTTTTACCTGCTTTAATAGTGGACAAGGCCTTAAGGTCTTAACTCTGCAAGGTAAAATAAAGGTATTATTATTATTATTATTATTATTATTATTATTATTATTATTATTATTTTTATATATATATATATATATATATATATATATATATTTAGGAATATACCATAATACAGTGTTTCTCCTTCGACCCAAAGTAATTTTTTGCCAGAGGTTCCTATCTAAAGCATCTTCTTCCCTCAAATCTCTAGCTTCCATACTTCTCTTCAGTTCATCCATCCATTGTACTCTAGGCCTGCCTCTTCAACTTCTTCCATTTCTTTCCTATTAAGGATCTTCTTTGGTATTCTCTCTTCTTCCATTTTTATGAGGTGTCCACACCATTTCAAACGTTTTTCTTCTATTTTTCCTGATATGTTTTTTTTTCAACTTGCGTAATTTCCCTTATTGTGCTATTTCTGACCTTATCCGTTCTTGAAATTCTTGTCGATCGCCTCCAAAAATCTATTTCTACTGCTAACAGCTTGTTGGCTTGTTTTCTACTTACTGCCAGGTTTCAGACCCACGTAACAAAATGCTTTGTAACAGAACTTAAAATATATTTCTTCGTTCTCTATATCACCATCATCATCATCATCATCATAGTACATTCACGAATTTAGGCCATTTGTTGACCTGTTTCGGCCTCAAGAGAAACACCATCCATAAGTCTTTTGAGAGGACGTCCTGGTCTTCTTCTTCTTCCTGCAGGTTGATATCTTAACTCTTGATTTCCAAATTCTCTAGACAAATTCACTCCTCACTTCGTGAGTCGTGAATTTATCGACAATTTGGAAATCACTCGTGGCATTACTTATGATTATCATTAGTGTTGTAACTATGAAATGACATTGTTATTTTATTCAAATATGGAAACATCTTCATATTTTATAAACTTTTTATACATTGCAAAAAACGTCCAATTTAACCTCCATATTCGGATAAAGTGGACACCAGAGTCCACCTTAGCTTTTAGTCTATTTTTAAGTTTTATTTACTCTATTAACTTATAGAGACAGGCACAGATTAATCTGAAAATATTTACGACTGATCAAAATTAAAAAGTGTTGATATTTATTTAATGTTTTGAAAAATTATTGTTGATTATAACATTCACACGTCATTCAACTGCAGAAAGCGACGGTCTTTGGGTTTAGTAAAATTACAAGGATATTAAATAAAATTAATTAAGTGAATGGGGTTTACAGACTGCATCCTCATTTTAAAATATACGTATTCGTGTAAAGTGGACCCAGGTCCTTGTGGTGGGTCCTCATTAACCGAATTACTTTGTTATGTTTGATTATTTTATACAGCCACCATGTCACATAATATCAAACCAAACTTATCAGTATATTAAAACAGCATCTAGATAACATAATATATTTTTGGAGTTTTTGAAACATTTATAATATTCCACAGCAGAAATTAAGAATTGATTCTTAGCTTGAAAAACTTTTATAGTGGTCATTTTCATAAATATCACAAATTTATACATTTTGTGCATATTTTAGGAAAGTAATGAAATCCATAACTGAAATGTGTAATTTTAACCTCCATGTGATTAGTTAAGGAATAAAAGCTTCAGCCATACATTATATAGGGTGTCCAATTTCCACCAAATCTAATTCAGTACATATCGTGGAAGTATATAGTAGTATTAGAACTTTATTAGATTTATTATTATTATTATTATTATTATTATTATTATTATTATAAATAATAGAAGTAACTGACCTTTAAACCCGTTGATGAGGGGAAGAAGTTAAAATATTTTCTGTTAGAAGGCAGCACCAATTAAAGAAGATATTATAGGTTCCACTCAAACTAAGGGTCCACATTACTCGAACTTCCTATATTAATCATTCATTTATCTAATTACTGGAATTAATACATTTTATAATCTTTGCTAATCACATGTTGTTGATAAAAATCACTTAAAATGACTAATAAATGAAAGAAAAGTTATTAAAAGTAGTGTAAAAAACTAGTCCATTGAGTTAGTTTCAATTTAAATTTATAAAAAAAATTAATAATTTAAAATTATTTGAAAAATCACATTTATCCATTCCGCAAAAGTTCAATTCAGTACATATTATGGTAAATAAGTCCCTAGTCAATACTTTTCAATTCTTCTAGGCATTCTAGACACGCAGAAAAAAATTACACTATTAGTCGTGTGGGGTCAGCTTTACACAGTCACAAGACAAACAGTTCTAACTCGCCAGAAGTGACCGTTAAACTGAACCTTTTGACAAGAAAAGGAAGCTGTGCATATTTTAGGAAAGTAATGAAATCCATAACTGAAATGTGTAATTTTAACCCCCACGTGATTAGTTAAGGAATAAAAGCTTCAGCCATACATTATATAGGGTGTCCAATTTCCACCAAATCTAATTCAGTACATATCGTGGAAGTATATAGTAGTATTAGGACTTTATTAGATTTATTATTATTATTATTATTATTATTATTATTATTATTATTATTATTATTATTATTATTATTATTATTATTATTATTATTATTATTATTAATTGATAATCAAATTTTAGAGCAGGTAAACAGTTTTAAATATCTAGGTTTCAATTTATATGTTAAAATTGAAGATATTAATGAAAAAATAAATAAATTTAATCTAATGTGTGGCACTATTAAAAGAACCCTTAAAAACACAAGAAATGAAACAAAAATTAAATTTTATAAAGTAATGGCTGTTCCTGTATTGATGTATGGATCAGAATGTTGGACATCACTAAAAGACAAGAACAAAGATTGGAAGCAGCTGAGATGCGATTTTTAAGAAATATAGCAGGATATACTCTGCTGGATAAGAAAATAAATGAAGATATAAGAAAGGAACTAAATATTTTCAAACTTACAGACCGAATAATTAAATATAGGAACGACTGGAAAGAACATATTGATAGAATGCCAGAAGGAAGATTTCCAAAATTATTGCTAAAATATAAACCGTGCGGAAGGAGAAATGTTGGTCGCCCACACAGAAGATGGTCTGAACAATTTTAACAATTCTAGCTTTCATGAAACCGGAACGAGCCAACAGGCTTAATCCCTGGATGATTATGGTGATGATGATGATGATTTTATTATTATTATTATTATTATTATTATTATTATTATTATTATTATTATTATTATTATTATTAGCTGATAGCGAGGAGATATAATAGCCAACACGCATACGCTATTGAGTAACTCAAAGAATTTGGGGCTGGAAGTAAACACCAATAAAACTAAATACAGTCCCTATTTTAACGCTTAAATGGCTTACGCTGCCTAAACCATAACAAATACACCAAATTAATGCACACAGAATTGAACATCTCAAAAAACTATACAAAAACGTCCGCGACAGCATATGTTTTTTCTTCTACGGATAACTCACAAAAACCATTTTTGTCTTTCATTGATGACAAGAAGATCGGGATGAGCAGATTCCCGGGCAAGTATAACAGCGTACGGTTGGTAGTAAAAGCACATTTAAATTTATTTAGGGGTAGCAGCGCACGCCGGGTATTAGCTAGGGACGGGGGGGGGGGGTACGAGCGTGCGGTGTGTATATGTGTGGGGGTGTGTGGGTGTATGTGTGTGTGTTTTTTTTTCTAATTTGTTTTCTAGCATTTTTTTAAATATTAATGTAGCCTGTTATTGTTTTTTGATACAGGTGTATTTGTAGGTATTTGTTTATATTATTAGTTTTATTTTTTATTCATGAAAAAATAATGCACGTACGGTCAAGCAGGCCCGTGCGCAATGTAAATGCATATGTATTTTCTTTATTCTGAAAAAAAGGCAATAAATTACATTATCTACCTAGATGGTATAAAATCATATCCAATTATTTTTAACAAGCTTTAAAAATAAATAATATTTTTAAAACTCTCCCCAGGGACAAATTAAACAAAAAAATAAAGGCCTTGAAGATTTCTTTGGAGTAGTATTAAAAGAAAGGGTGAGGTGAAGAAAGAGCAAGATTACTTGGCATTGTATACACTTGTGGGAAGAGGCAGTTTTACAGAAGTGTGAATTTCCCTGTGTGCATCTAAGGTTACAGTGGATTTCCCTAGAGATGTAAAAAAAATCTACTCTACAAGTGAGAATATTATATTAGACTGTCTTACTCTATCCCCGCCATATTATTCCTTTATACTGTCGAATCTAACACTTTACGAATCGAACACTTTCTTCATATTGTAAAATATGAAAATGATTTTGTTTCAATAAAGATCATATATATGTACTGTTACAAAATTCATGATCATATGAGGAAAAAACTGTCTCGTGTGTATTACGTGTCTGGCTAGAATGGGATCGATTCTCCGCTATGCAACAGATGCTTTTTGAATAGGCCTGTAGGCTTCTGGAATTGGCTGCACGAAACCTTGTGATAGCAAATAAGAAACTATCTGGTACGAAAAGTAGCGAAAATCCGTTAAAAATTATATTCCGTTAAATTTAAGTAATTGTTTCATCAATGATACTCATACAGCGAATAAAAAAACGCAGGACATTAACAGAACAAAAACCCTCCTTGATAAAATAATGTTTACCAAGAAGGTGGTTGATGATTTTAGCTTTGGACTCATACATTAAAAGAACCCTTAAAACACAAGAAAAGATACAAAAATTAAATTTTATAAAGTAATGGCTGTTCTTTTATTGATGTATGGATCAGAACGTTGGACGATCACTAAAAGACAAGAACAAAGATTGGAAGCAGCCGAGATGCGATTTTTAAGAAATATAGCAGGATATACTCTGCTGGATAAGAAAAGAAATGAAGATATAAGAAAGGAACTAAATGTTTTCAAACTTACAGACGGAATAATTAAATATAGGAACGACTGGAAAGAACATATTGATAGAATGCCAGAAGGAAGATTTACAAAATTATTGCTAAATTATAAACTACACGGAAGGAGAAATGTTGGACGCCCACACAGAAGATGGTCTGAACAATTTTAACAATTCTAGCTTTCATGAAACCGGAACGAGCCAACAGGCTTAATCCCTGGATGATGATGATGAAGAAGGTGCATGATAGCTGGGCAGTGGCGAACAGCATTCTGCTGAGATTGGTGCTGGTCCCGAAAAGCCAACAATGTTTGAATTATTTATTTTAACAGTTGAAGAGACTATAAAACAAGATACAATTTTATAATTTTATATTAATTTGGTCCACAGCCTCTGTGGGTCTCGTGGGGGTAGTTTGTCTGCCTTGTCACTGACGCGGGCCTAAGTTCGATCCCCGTCGGGGAAGTTTGTCTGGGTGAGGTTTTCATCGAGGCTTTTGCTCACCTGTAAGACAAATGTCAGGAGAACTTTGAAGATCTAAACGGTCCCCGAAATCACATGGCCATCGGGATCATCATCCTTTGTTCAGTATCACACCTCACCGGCGTGGAAGCACAAACAAAAAAGGAAGGCACCACAACCTACAATTCCCTAGTAAAGCTCACGGCATAGCATTAAGATGCTATGGATGTCAGTGTAACAGACCTGCCCCGGTCGGGCAGAATGACTTACGGATGGATGGATTATTAATTTGTTTGTATTCTTTAAGTCCACCGCTATTGGTCTCGATGGTAGCGTGTGCTGCTTCTCACGCAGCGGTGCCTGTCGGGACAAAAAGGCGCCTGGGTGAGGGTTTTTTTTTGGGTTTTTCCTTCTCCTGTAAAGACAAATGTCAGGGAAGCGTAGATAGCCCAACAGTCCCCGAAAATCATCCGGCCATCATCATCATCATCCTCATCATTATCATATTCATCTTTCATCGGTGTGGAAATCAATGGGACGCTACCACACCTATAATTCCCTAGTAAAGCTATAAAGCATAGCAATGAAAGACCTGCCCTCGTGCAGAATTACTATGGATGGATGGATATTCTTTAACACCTCAACGAAATTTTACCATTGATTTATTGACATGATGTACTATAGGCCTAAGTCAAGAAGACACCGGGAAGACAAAGAAAAATATGGCCAGACATATTTTGAAACCAAAACATTCAATATTGCCTAATCCCTGGAGTGTAGAGGAAGAAGAAGAAGAAAAATAAGGATATTAATTCCCTCGGCCGAATCTAGTCTTAGTAATTCACAGGACCTTTAGTATTCCAGCTATGATTTAAACTCGAACTGTATTTTCAGAGACATAACTTTTTGATAATATAAACAGAAATCAGTGATTTATAAATTGAAAATTTCTTCTTTAAATTTATGCTTTCTGGTAACTCGGTCTAGGCGTGACATCGTTTTGTCACATCCAGCGGGTTCGGGCTCGATCGCCAGTTGGAACAACTTTCCTGCTTGATTTTTCAATTCTCTGCGCCATGACATAGTTACTGGAGTGTCACCTTCTTTTTCAAAGAGCCGGGTTTGATTTTCCGGCGTAATAGAAAATGTTGTTTTCTTGTTACTTGATTCAGTGCTCGTAACTCAGTGGCACTACTGAACCCACAGGTCCATGGCCGCGGGGGCGTAAGCTCTCCAACACATCCCTATTCTGAGCCAATGTGTTCCAATCGTCCCCTGTATAATATATTTTCCTCAAATCATGGTTCATGTTATTCTTGGTCTACTGACTGGGCGTTTTCCCCTCTGTTTTTACTACGAGAAGCTTCTATACTGTGTTAAACTAAATAACATGGACTAAATAAGTAATGCCATTTTTAGTTAGCAGTATAACACTGAGGAACATGCTGATGGAACTAAATGGCAAGTGCGAGGATTATGGGATGAAGATAAATATAAATAAGACGAAGGCATGATTATAGGAAGGAAACCAAGAGAGATAAACATGAGGATTAAAGATGAGGCCACCCTTTGGTAGTCTTCCATCCTGCATTCTTTTTACGTACCCATACCATTTTAGCCTTCTGTGTTCAATAATAAAAAATAAATAAAATAGCTTTATTTTACCTGGCAGAGTTAAGGCCTTAAGGCCTTGTCTGCCACTCAATCAGGTTCTAAAAAAATACAAAATACAAAAAAATAGTCTTACAACTACATAAACAATTACATATTATAAAAACAATACAATACAATCAATATTTATAATCTGTTTTGATTTACTCTAAATTTAACGAATTAAATATATAATATGTAAAATGTATAAAAAAAGAGAAAAATTATTATAAATAAAGAGGTTTTAATTATTAAACAGGTAACTGTATAAGCGTGACTTAAAGGTGCCAAGTGTGCGGCAACCTCTGATATCTTGAGGAAGGAAATTCCAGTAGCGGGCAGAGGCTACTGTGAAGGAAGTAGAATAAGAGGAAGTGCTATGAAGAGGAAATGTTAGCAGACTGTTATCTTGTGACCTAGTGTCAATATTGTGGTAAGAGGATAACTTCTCAAATCTGGACGCCAGGTAAGTAAGGATGTAGGAATTCAGAAGCTTGAAAAGTAGTGAAAGAGAATGCAGTTTACATCTGTCAGTAAGACGGAGCCAAGTGAGGTTATTAAATCTCATCCATTATATTTCTTTCTGTATTCAACCATTTTCTAATTTCTGTATTTCTAATTTTTTCAGTCGAGATTTTTCTGGTAGTTCTTCTCCAAAAACCAACTTCAACTGCAGTTATTCTGTTGATATGTAGTTGTGTCATCGCATTGATAATTTAAGAGTTAAAAAATCATGTTGTATGTAAGTTGTTTTTTTCTCCCTAGGAAATTAATTAGACTATTTAACTCATTCCCCAAATGGGACTCAATGACCAATCACGTTTCAATTATTTCTGTTTTACAACCAATCAGAGTCGTGTTTCACGAAATATTTATCAGTGTTATAATTACCATATTAAAGAAAGCTCCTCCTTTTTAATATTCTGAACAGGTCTGACCATTATTTTGCAGTGACTGAGCCTGTGAGAAATACGGCTACCAGATTGTATATATAGTGCATGAATGTCAACACATGCCGCATGCGGGAGTTAATATAAACACATTTGTAGCAATTGATTATACCACCAAAAAAAGAAACCACTGTTTGCACTTTCTTAAATGTATTTTTTCCCAGGTAGTAATCCAGAAAAATATAATTGTCATATTTACATCATACGATATCAGAAATGAATTAATATACAGTTTGATGTGTTTCATTTTTTCTCCACTAGAGAGCATTCTTACAATATTGCGTTCCTTTGGCATAAATAGTATGATCTGGTTGCAGTGATAAACAAAAGAAGCAGATGAAGCGTACCTATCGCTTCTCATTTGTTTTCAAACATAGCCGTTTACAGTAAATATATAAATATTTTAAAATAACTATAGTTAAATAATGATTTGTGAGTAAACAGCTTAATTTTATTCGTTAAATAGTCCTAACAAATGCCACTCTTGATTTCAAAATTCTCTACATAAATTGGGAATCACTCGTAGCATTACTTATGAAAAACACTTTAAATAATGTATCACGCTCGGAAGACGAAGTAGAAGATGAAATTGTAACCCAAAAGAACATTATGAGAGTAGAGAATTTTTAACATAGTAATAACACATCCAAACTAAAGTTGTGTGCATGTTGAGTACATGTGTTGCTTGAAACACAACTCTGTAGCGTGTGTTTTTGTTTGTTGCGGTTGTGAATACAGCCTGCATCCACCCGAATGTTATGTAATCCATCTCTTATACCCCTATATCCTTTATACTGTTCCTCCAAAACTTATTAACAGTAGCAAATAAATTAACCAGTCAAAGTATTTACTCCTTTTTACTCAAATCTACCCTATTTTCAAGTATGGCTGAGTTCATAATACACACCGTGTCCACAAATATAGTATCGTACTGCTATGTCGCTTTGGAAAATCGTATCTAAATTAAATTGGTGACAATCAAAAGAGAAACTCAAATCGTTTTGTGCATGTTAACAATGTCAACAATGGAGAATGATGGACAGCAATACAGAAACTAAACAAAATTTAATCATGTTTTTTTTTGTGGTAGATACAGGTTCATTGTTGGATATTTACGAGTAGCAGACAGCGATGTGGCCACATTCAATGTCTATGAGGTATAGCAAAGGGGATTCATTCATTGTTAAATTTAAAAATGTAAATAAATATTGTTGTATTGTTGCTTAGATCAGTTGGAACACAATTCATAATTTGTTAACATGTGTGAAGAAGGTACAGTGTACCGAAACAGCTGTCACTGAATTATATCTTAATAAATATGAAAATCAAATAAAACCAAGTTTTATTTTTATTCAATTAATAGATATGGATTTTCATCAAGTAAACATCAACTCAATTGATTATTTTTCTAAGAACTTCATTCTCAAATACTGTTTTCTCCTCCCTTAAAATAAGAGTCCAAATTTCGCATCCATATTATATAAAATGGGAGAATAAACAATTTTATATATTTTCAGTTTCGCGAGGAAGCCAGGAATGAAATAATATTGGCGCAAATCAAAATTTGAAAATGTCGACAAAAAATGTTCAATCAACGCCTTTAGACAGATGAAACGGTAAATAATAAAATCTTTTGTGCGATATGCCTAGAAGTTCCTTGGCCAACCAGCCTGCCTCTACCCCTACAACCATATGTGGCAATTAGGCGTATAGAAATTGAAAATCACTGTGAAAGACCTTTCGGAAGAATATGTTCCATATTCAGCTCGTTAAAAAAGTACCTATAAAATACCTCAACTTCTTAAGATATTTTTAAAAGTAGTTTGAAGGTCTTTCGGAAGAACATGCTCTATCTTCAGCTGTTGAAAGGTATTTTAAAGGTATCTTTAAACAAGCTGAAGATGGAACATTTTTCCCGGATGACCGTGAAAGTATTTTAAAGTATCTTAGTTGAGGAAGACCAACATAGGAGAAACGTTTGGTAATTATGTCGGGTTTCCAGTCGTTATAACAGGTTTTATCACCTGGAAACACTGATTATTACAGCTATCCAAATTCTTCACGATACTGAGTTGTTATTGGTTCATACTGGCCTAATTCCAAGATAAAATGTATTACCCAATGGGGCCTCGAACCAGTGAAATTCACGCAGATCTGCATCAAGGCATGCATTAAACTGCTTGACTACGCCGCGGAACGATGTGATAATGATAATGATGATGATAATAATAATAATAATAATAATAATAATAATAATAATAATAATAATAATAATAATATTGTATCTTGTAAGCCCATGTTTCCCTTAACAGAGATTTAGCCGCTCTCCCCTACAGGGAAGAATTTGAACCATACTAATTTAGTTACACTTGTTTTCGTATAGATGTCATTTGAGCGGTCCGTGGTCAGCATTCCGCCTCATACTGACATCCAGGAAACCAAGGTACTACTACTACTACTACTACTACTACTACTACTAATAATAATAATAATAATAATAATAATTTTATTTAGGAATATTCCACAATGGTGTTTCTCCTTCAACCCAAAGTGATTTGTCGTCAGAGGTTCCTGTCTACAGCATCTTCTTCCCTCAAATCTCTAGCTTCCATACTTCTCTTCACTCCATCCATCCATCGTTCTCTAGGCCTGCCTCTTCCACTTCTTCCATTAGTTTTCCAATTAAGGATCTTCTTTGGTATTCCCTCTTTTTCCATTCTTATGAGGTGTCCATACCATTTTCTTCTATTTTTCCTAATATTTCTTTTTTCAACTTGCATAATTTCCCTTATTGTGCTGTTTCAGACCTTATTCCTTCATGAAATTCTTGTCGATCGCCTCCAAAAATTCATTTCTATTGCTAACAGCTTGTTGGCTTGTTTTCTACTTACTGTCCAGGTTTCGGACCCATATAATAAATTGCTTTGTAGCATAACTTAAAATATATTTTTCTTCGTTCTGTGTATTATATTTCTATTCCAAAGCACTGAATTCAACATACCAATGATTCTTCTTCCATCAGATATTCTTCTTTAAATAATCTTCTTCTTCTTCACTCTACGGGCTAGGCAAAAATTGCCTGTTCCGTCTTTCAATAATAATAATAATAATGATAATAATAATAATAATAATAATAATAATAATAATAATAATAATAATAATAATATGAAAAATAAATAGACACTACACTCTGGTCTGTAAAGCGTACACTTACATAATCATACTAAGGCATGTATTCAGTTACGAAAAGCAATTTTTATTAATATTTGACATATTTAAAAATTTAAAAGCAAAATTCGTATTTGAGATTTCAGTTTTCCTCAACCAGATAATACTTTTTTAAACACTCTGAAGGTCTTTCGCAAGAATATGTTCCATCTTCAGCTTGTTAAAAGGTACCTTTAAAATACCTCAAATACGTAAGATATTTTTAAAATACTTTGAAGGTCTTTCGGAAGAACATGTTCTATCTTCAGCTGTTAAAAGGCATTTTAAAGGTACCTTCTAACAAAATTAAGATGGAACATTTTTTTCTGAAAGGCCTTGAAAGTATTTTTAAAACATGTCTTATTTTAGAAGACAACTGAATTCCCAGGTACGATTTTTTTAACTTTAATACAGTAACTTCTATGGTATTTCGTATTGAATTTTAAAAGCATTCATTTATCACTCTGTAATGACATTTCTGAAACCAAACAAGACTCAAATGTAACACAGTGATACAACCCGAAAATATTCCACTGCTATTAATTCAATGTTACCAATTTATTATTATTTATTTGCCTATTAAAAAAATCAATATAAATCCGCCTCCAGAAAGCAAAATTATTTTTTATTTTAATTTTAAATTATTTGAGGGAGATAAATCATGTAAGGGATGATTTTTATTCCTGTCTATGGGTATTACGTTTTTCAGGAATAATAATAATAATAATAATAATAATAATAATAATAATAATAATAATAATAATAATAATAAATATGTATTTCCGGTTTCAAAAATGTTGATACATTTTTCCGCCACCAATTATTTTTCTTCAATTTCGGTTCATAATTTTCCTCCATTCGTCTCTATCATAACACATTTCTACCTCTATTTCCCAGTCCTTCAAAGTGTCTCTAATCCCTTGGATCCACGTGAGATTTGGTCGTCCTTTCCTTCTCGTTCCTGATGGTGTCCAGTCCATTATTTTATTTTGTAATCTTTCATTCTCCATTCGCCTAATATGCCCGTACCATTTTTGTTGATTTTCTTGGTTAAATTCTAAAATTGAGTTTTGTACATCCATGTTCTCTTTTATACTTCATTTCTAACTTTCTCTCTCCTTGACATCCTAGCAGATCTTCTCCAATAGTCCATTTCTGTTACCATTAATTTTCTTTTTATCTGATAATTTATAGTCCAAACCTCTGAACCGTAAGTCATAACACTTCTAACTATTGTTTCAAAAATGTTAACTTTAGTTTCTCTTTTGATATATTTATCCCATAATATTCCATTACATATTTTCTTGAGTTTATCTTTGATCTTATTTCCTTTTCCTGCTTCCCACCTTCTGTAATAATAATAATAATAATAATAATAATAATAATAATAATAATAATAATAATAATAATAATAATAATAATAATAATAACAATAATCTTTAAGCAGGTCTTAATGTTACGGAACCCGATGTTTCTTTGTTCGCGGAGGGAGCACTTGTTAATTAAAACGCTCGTCTCTTGTTCCACACGACTTAACTCGAGAAGTGGCCGCAAGAGCTTGCCTTCTCTTTAAATAACTTCAAACACTCTTTGTAATTTAGGATTTTCAGTTTTATATTACAACGAGGAGCACATTTGCAGAAAAGAGCAATTTCCTTTCGCTAGAACAACGATTCTTCATTCTGATAGCAGAACGCCTGCAATCACCAATATTTTACATGCCAAGATTTGCCACTTATTCATTCTTTTATTTCTTACTTTTCAATGCTTTTGTATTGTATTTTTTTTTCATTTGCATATCAGTCATTTTCGGCAACCAATTTCTTTTTGATTGTTTTCACAATACACCAAAAGTGTACTTAATGTCAAATTCGTAATGTATCCTTTTGAATATATCAGTTAGTTCAATTAATTTAGTATTTTTAATAAATCAGAAGAAAACGAACAAAAATAAACCACTTAATGTGTCTCTAATTATACCATATACCTCATTATAACAGTTATATAGGATTCCGTTTTCACTATGGTCCGCCACGTTCAAATAACTAACAGAAGAAATTTGTGATACACTGGAGCTTGCTTCAGCTGTCCTACCCCAAATCTCAGACCGGTTAGAGCCAGCAGTTCTTCGGCCTGAGACCTTCAAGAACTCAATCTGTAGCGTTGTCACTAACGCTAAAAGAAGAAAACGTACCGGGACCAACAAGGCTCGGGAACAAAAGGCCTTGCCATTCAAGGTCTTAGGTGGGCCAAAAATCCCACCTGAAACCAAAAAAGCGACCATAGGCACTCAAACTGCCATGGCTCCTTTAACCAAAAGTAGGCCGGTTCAAACTAGCCTCACAAAAAGAGATTGTCTAGTAATCACTAATGAAGTATTAGACAAACTAGTTAAGGAAGTAGTAAATGATCCAGATTCGATAGTATTATCTATCGAATTGGATCATAAATCACACACTTTTCTAATAGAGTGTATGTGCACCCATGATGAAAATAGGAAGTGCCCTGTTACATCTTAAATTGTCTCCAATTGGAGCAAAAAGCTGTTCAATTTGGATTTAATTTTATTAAATTCAAACCACTCTATTAAGGTTTTTAGTGGTTTCCCTTGATGTTAAGGCAAATGCCGGAGTGGTCCCCTAGCATCCACTAGTAAAGTCATCAAAGTCCAATAAATATTCAAAATTCAAAATTATTAAATTAGAACAGCTAAATCCGAAAAGAGCCGTTTCTGATTGGAATGCCGACTTGACTTCCCGCCCTTGCCCTTTTTAGGGCTGGCGGCTTCTGTGGTGGTGGCAGTCTTTCCTATTGGCAGCTCAGTGAATCAACTAGAACATCAATGAAATTCACCTAGAAACTGAGTGCAGGATTGGTGTGCCCAGCCGCTGGACCTTTGATACCGGACTACGGATAGTTGTCGTTAGCAGGGGATATATATTACTACAATCAAGATGAACTATTAAAGTTCGAACAAGACATATTAAATACCAACGACGAAATACTTAAATCAAAAGGGCTAAAGAGGGTTGGAAATCCCTAAAGATAGCCGGAAGTTGTTGTTTACCGTTGAACAGTTCCCATATAGTCGGTCGGGGACACTTCCATAAAAATGGATGTTTCCCTGACGGACATAGAGGGGATAATGTTTGAGAAGTGACACAATTTCCAATACATAGTGATGATGATGATGATGATACATTGTTTAAAGGAATGTGCATTGTGGCCCCGATTTTATATAACTTTTTTTTCAATTCTGAAAAACTGCTGTTCAATTCTTCATTGATTAGGAACGTTCCTGAATATGTTTATTTAAAAGCAGTCTCGCACATGGATGCTAGTTTTTCTGAGTACTGAGCGATTCAAATACAGTATTCGGAACATTTTTACACGCTTTATATAAGCTTGACCTATATCTGTCCATCTATCTACGTAACGGAATCTTTGAACACGATTTTCACCCATTTAAAAACATTAGATCAACTTGAAACTTTGTGTACTTGTAAAGGACCAATGCCAATACAATAATTTCATAAATTGTTTCTAAAATCCCGGCCAGAATCATCAGAAAATCAAAAAAATAAACACCGGTATAATAGGTAGCGGACTTATCGAGTTTTTAGTCAATTATTGTAAGAGCTCAGTTGGTAGATCGGTGGACTGTAGTGGTGTATAATTTCATTAATCCATAGGTCGCTGGTTCAAATGCGGCCCGGATGATTTTTTTAGAAGAGTATTAAGCAATTAAATTTTCATGGGATTCCGGTTTATGACTATAAATTAAACTAAAAATTTAAAAAATAATAGTTTGAAAAACTAAAACAACACGCTTTATTAGAAAACCAAAGTAAAAAATGAAAAATAATTTTAATTTCCAACACGCTTGGGATAAAATAAAACTGGTCAACAAAAAAATCATCTCCTACACATCTAGAATAAAACTAGAGTAAAATAATTTTACTATCAAAAGTGTGGGGTGTTTTTTAATGATTTTTGGGTTTTCTTCTTAGAGACTTTACTTTTACCAACATCTCACTTCGTGAGTCGTGAATTTGTCGATACTTTGGAAATCACTCGTGGCATTACTTATGATAACTAATTCTATTTTCATGCAGAAGTGATGTTTCTTCTAATTTTGAGGAAAGTTTCGAATATTTCAATCCAAGTAGAATGGATTTTATTTCTATTAATATTTATACATTATTATACAATATCGTCAAAATCAAAGAGAATGTAAATGCATTACAATTAAAGAAAACCCGCATCCGAAAATTATGAGTATTTGAGAATAAAGTTCTTAGAACTATTTTTCGACCAAAGAGAGATGAACAATCAGGGGAATGGAGAAGACTGAATTTTACGTGATCTTTATGGGAAACCATAATAAGAACCTTTAAGTCTCGTACACTGCAGTGGGCAGAACATGTGGCATGAATGGGAAATGAAAGAGGGCATGGAAACTTATTGTAGGTAATATACCAAAAGCAGCATACATCTACTCACCACGAGGAAGAAGTTTGGGAAGACCAAAGAAAAGATGGAAAGAGCAGCAATGTGGAGTCTGAATAGGCCAGCAAAAAGCCTAAACCGTGACGAAAAAACAAAGAAGAAATAAAATTATGTATATGTAATGTCCACCGCTGTGGTCTCGAGGTAGCGTGCTGCTTTGTCACGCAGAGGGCCCGGGTTCGATCCCTGGTTGGGGCAGTTTTTCTGGATGAGGTTTTTATCGGATTTTTTTCTCACCTGTAAGACAAATGTCAGGAAAACTTTAAGGCCAAACGGTCCCCGAAATCATATGGCTATCATTATCATCATCATCTTTATCATCATCATCATCATCACCATCCTTCACCGGTGTGGAAAGCAACGGGAAGCTACCACACCTACAATTCCCTAGTAAAGCTGCAAGCATAGCATGAAAATGCTATCATTGCAGTGAAGGACCTGCCTTCGTGCAGAATTACTATGGATGCTTGCAGCTTTACTAGGGAATTCTAGGTGTGGTAGCTTCCCGTTGCTTTCCACACCGGTAAAGGATGATGATAAGGGTGATGATGATGATGATGCCATATGATTTCGGGGACCGTTTGCACCTTAAAGTTTTCCTAACATTTGTCTTACAGGTGAGGAAAAGCCCCGATAAAAACCTCACCCAGAAAAACTGCCCCGACCGGGGATCGAACCCTGGCCCGCTGCGTGACAAGGCAGTATGCTACCTTGAGACCACAGCGGTGGACTTGGATATATATATATATATATATATATATATATATATACATCCATCCATAGTAATTCTGTCCGAAGGCAGGTCTTTCACTGCAATCATAGCAGTTTTCATGCTATGCTTTGTAGCTTTACTAGGGAATTATAGGTGGGGTAGCTTCCCGTTGCTTTCCACGCCGGTGAAGGATGATGATGATAACATGAATATGGATGATGATGATGATTGCGATGGCCATATGATTTCGGGGACCGTTTGGGCCTGAAAGTTTTCCTGACATTTGTCTTACAGGTGAGGAAAAACTCCGATAAAAACCTCACCCAGAAAAACTGTCCCGAGCGGGGATCGAACCCGGGCCCGCTGCGTGACAAGGCAGCACGCTACCTCGAGACCACAGCGGTGGACCACATATATATATATATATATATATATATATATATATATATATATATTAAATTTCCCACTATAAAAAAAGCATCATGCTAATAAATAACTCACAGCTCTTGCTTTTGTTTTGATGGCTGACCCTCTTCGTATATACGATGATACTCTTTTGATGCTCATTCATTTCTCATTCCTCAAGTTGAACTTTGGTCTTCTTTTATTTCTCTCCTGTGACTTGCACTCGATTATGGTTGCATGATGTCTACTAACCAGTCTAACATGTCAGACCACGGTGTAGGATTCCATTTTCTACTGTTCCATTTGTTCCTTGATACCAATTCCGTCTAAAAATCCCAGTCACCCTTAACAATGTAAATACACTCTTTATTGTTAATTTCAAATTCAAAGTACCGATAATAGTAGTAATAATGATTAAATAGATTAATAAGATTAATTAATATTTTATAATTGTAAATGTACATGCCCCCACAGAAGATAAAGATGACAAGATCAAGGATGAGTTCTATGAAGAATTAGAATGCTTATTTGATAGCCTTTCACGATATCATATGAAAATTGTCTTAGGAGATTTTAATGCAAAAGTGGGGCGGGAAGATATATTCAAACCAACAATAGGCAAATTCAGTCTTCATGAAGATAGTAACGACAACGGGGTTAGATTAGTCACATTTGCCACATCAAAGAATCTCATTGTTAAGAGCACAATATTTCAGCATAAGGATATTCATAAATACACCTGGACGTCCCCAGATGGAGAAACTCGGAACCAGATAGATCATGTATTAGTGGATAAATGCTGGCACAGCAGCATCATCGATGTTAGATCAGTTAGAGGGACAGACTGCAATTCGGATCATCATCTGGTCAGAGTGAAAATCAGACAACGGCTATCGCTTATGAGAGGAACAATTGCTAAAAATGATTCTGTAAAATTTGAATTAAAAACTTGAAAAACGATGAAATGCGTGCGGCAAGAACACCAAATCAAAATTGCTAATAGATTTGAAGTACTGGGATTTCAGATGACAATGTGGCAAACGAAGAAGAAACTGATATAAATAAAGAATGGGAGGCTATAAGAGATACTATTAAATTGTCAGCATCAGAAAGCATTGGTTGTTTAAAAAAGAGGCAAAACAAGAAATGGTTTGATGAGGAATGTGCCGACATTGTGAAGAAAAGAAAGCTAGCAAAATTGAAATGGTTACACGAGCCAAATGAGGTAAATTTAGAGCAATTGGGTAGTATTAGATGGGAAACCACCAAGTTACTAAAGAGTAAAAAGAGGGAATATTTGAGAGAGAAGATTAATGATCTTGAAATGAATGCGTCCCGCGCCGTAGCCGAGCGGTTAAGGTAGGAAGCCTTGGCGCAGAGCTACGGGACTTGCGCTGGTTCGAGTCTCCATGGGGGAAGAAATTTTCTCATGGTATTTCGGCCAGTATGGGACCGGTGCCCACCCAGCATCGTGAGGCAGTTGGGTAGCTACAATAAGTAGCGGCTCCAGGTTGAGGAACCAGCTATAACGGCTGGGGGACTCGACATGCTAACCACATGTCACCCCTACACTGGCTGTTGATCATCTACCTCTGTGATTGACACATGTGGATGTGAAGGGCCAGCAGCCGGCTGGTAAAAGGGCAACCGCTGAAAAGTGGAAAGACCCTCAATCGGAAATCGGAAATGAATGCAAAAAATAGGAACATTAGAGAATTATATCAGGGAATTAGGATAGAGAAGAAAGGGTTTCAGGCTAGAACAAACATAATTCGGAATGAAAATGGGGATATGATTGCAGATTCCAGGAGTATATTAAATAGATGGAAAAGTTACTTTAATCAGCTATTAAATGTACATACAGAACAGGACATTGAAGAGGAAAATTTACAGACAGCAGAAATGCTAGTCGCAGAACCAAGTACATTAGAGGTTGAAATGGCGATAGAAAAATTGAAGATGTATAAAGCATCAGGTTCAGATGAGATCCCAGCAGAACTGATAAAATCAGGGGGAGAAAAATTGATGGACAAGATACGCTGGTTGCTTAGTATGATTTGGGAAAAAGAAGCTCTTCCAGATGAATGGAAGGAATCAATTATCGTACCAATTTATAAGAAAGGAGATAAAACTGATTGCAACAACTACAGGGGCATCTCATTACTTTCAACTTCGTACAAAATTCTAACAAATATATTAGTAAGCAGACTTACTCCCTATATTGATGACATTCTAGGAGATCATCAATGTGCATTTAGAAGGAACAGGTCTACAACAGATCAGATTTTTAGTATAAGACAGATTTTAGAAAAGAAATGGGAATATAATGGTACTGTACATCAACTATATGTAGACTTCAAAAAAGCATATGATTCAATTAAGAGGGAGAAGTTATATAGTATCCTGCTGGAGTTTGGAATTCCTAAAAAGTTAGTTAGACTTATACGAATGTGTCTAAATGGCACAAAGAGTAGGGTGCGTGTAGGCAAACAGTTTTCGGACACTTTTGAAATCCAGAATGGGTTGAAGCAAGGAGATGCACTATCTCCTCTACTATTTAATTTTGTACTAGAGCATGCAATTAAATCTTTAGAGAATGAGGAAGGCTTACAACTCAATGGTATTAATAAGCTGTTAGTTTATGCTGATGATGTAGTATTATTGGCCGATAGCGAGGAGATACTAAAGGACAACACGCACACACTATTGAGTAACACTAAGAAATTGGGACTGGAAGTAAA
The DNA here is from genome assembly GCA_030220185.1 of Diploptera punctata. Lineage (NCBI taxonomy): Eukaryota > Metazoa > Arthropoda > Insecta > Blattodea > Blaberidae > Diploptera > Diploptera punctata. The sequence goes on along the minus strand of JASPKZ010007796.1, from coordinate 1,550,851 downwards.
TATCAATAAAACTAAATATATGGTCACATGTAGAAATACATTATATAATGGAAATGGACAGCTAATGACAAATGAGGGAAATTTTGAGGAAGTGGCTGAATTCAAATACCTAGGAACAATAATCACAAATAGGAATGAGATGCACAAAGAAATTAAACATAGGCTCAATTCTGGAAATGCGTGCTATTATGCATTGCAGAGACTTTTGATATCCCAACTCCTTTCAAAAAACGTTAAACTGAAAATATATAAAACTATTATTCTACCAGTTATATTATATGGGTGCGAAACATGGACTCTTACTTTAAGGGAGGAAAGGAGATTACAAGTATTTGAGAATAAAGTACTTAGGAAAATTTTTGGACCAAAGAGAGATGAACAGACAGGTGAATGGAGAAGACTACATAACAATGAACTACATGGTCTTTATAGGAAGCCAGATATAATAAGAACAGTTAAGTCTCGTAGACTGCGATGGGCAGGACATGTTGCACGTATGGGGAATGAAAGACTTGCATGGAAGCTTCTTGTAAGAAAGCCAGAGGGAAAACGCCCAGTTCGTAGACCAAGAATGAGGTAGGAGAATAGCATTAACTATGATTTGAGGGAAGTAGATTATACAGGGAATGACTGGAAAGTATTAGCTCAGGATAGGGATGTATGGAGAGCGTATGTCCGCGCGGCCATGAACCTACGGGTTCGATAGTGCCAGTGAGAAGTAAGTAAGTAATATAGATCATAATACCATATTTGGCGTTCATATATCTTATACATATTCGCTGTTATATACTCATATATTGTTTAGTTTAATATTTTTTATAGGATGCAATATCTCATATGAAAAAGAAGAAGAAGAAGAAAAGTATGTAAATGTAAAAAAATCAACATTTTTAAGAATTTAGGGTTAATAAATTCTATCTTCAAGTCACAGTTAGTCCAAAAACATTCAAGGCTAAAACTGTATAAAACACTGGATCTTCCAACTATTTTGTATGGTAGCGAAATATGGACGTTGAAACAGGAGGATATATAGAGACTTAGATCTGCTGAAATGAGATACCTTCTGAGGACTGCAGGATACACACTAGTAGATCACAAAAGAAATGCAGACATCTTAGAAGAATTACACATGGAACCTTTAAATTTTCTGATTATAAGTCAAAATGCGTGCAACGTGTTCATCAAATGGAAGATCACAGGATACCCAAACAAATGTTAAGATATCAACCTGCAGGAAGAAGAAGAAGACCAGGACGTCCACTCAAAATATTTCTGGATGGTGTTTCCCTTGAAGCCGAAACATGTCAACAAATGGCCTAAATTCGTGAATGTACTATGATGATGATGATGATGATCCATCCATCCATCCATAGCAATTCTGCCCGAGGGCAGATCCTTCACTGCAATCATAGCACTTTCATGCTATGTCTGCAGCTTAACTAGGGAATTGTAGGTGTGGTAGCTTCCCGTTGCTTTCCACACCGGTGAAGGATGATGATGATAATGATAAGGTGATGTGATGGCCATATGATTACGGGGACCGTTTGGGCCTTAAAGTTTTCCTGACATTTGTCTTACAGGTGAGGAAAAACCCCGATAAAAACCTCACCCAGAAAAACTGCCCCGACCGGGGATCGAACCCGGGTCCGCTGCGTGACAAGGCAGCACGCTACCTCGAGACCACAGCGGTGGACATGATGATGATTTTTAACAGAAATTGCATTTTAATGTATTCGTTACCTGCTTTATAAAATAATATCTGACGTGATGTTGATAAAATGTCATTTAATGTAGTTTTGAAAGAACTTTGAGAACTTTTGACTTAACTTTTTGTGTATTTAAGTCACGGTAGTAAATATGGATACAATATTGTAAGAAATAAAAATAGAACAACGTTATGACGTAATATGTTTCCTGTTGTTAGAACACGACAATGAACAAGTTAGTCCGTTATAGAGTGCATTATTGCATGATGTGCAAACCTGGTTATACAACATCCTGAAAACCTTAACCCACATTATGTTCCTTTACCGTCTGCATGGTTACAGAACCGTGAATTATGAAGTTACACTTTCAGCAGACCTCAATGATTATCAAAATGGAATTCACATACCCGCATGGGTCCGTTAATCATAAGTAATGCCACGAGTGATTTCCAAATGATAAATTCACGACTCACGAAGTGAGGAGTGAATTTATCTAGAGAATTTGGAAATCAAGAGTGGCATTTGTTAGGACTTTTTAACGAATGACATTAAGCTGTTTACTCACAAATCATTATTTAAATATAGTTATTTTAAAATATGTATATAGTTAATGTAAACGGGGTTGAAAACATCAACGCTTCATTTGTTCATCACTGCAACCAGATCATATTATTTATTGCCAAAGGAACACAATATTGTAAGAATGCACTCTAGTGGAGAAAAAATGAAACACATCCAACTGTATATTAATTCATTTCTGATGTCCTATGATGTAAATATGACAATTATATTTTTTCTGGAATGTTATTACCTGGGGAAAAAAATACATTTAAGAAAGTGCAAACTGTGGTTTCTTTTTTTTGGTGGTATAATCAATTGCTACAAATATTTTTATATTAACACCCACATGCGGTATGTGTTGATATTCATGCACTGTATATACATTCTGGTAGCCGTATTTCTTAGAGTCAGTCACTGCAAAATAATGCTATGACCTATTCAGGATGTTAAAAGGAGATGCTTTCTTTATTATGATAAACTTTAGTTGTTAAATTCTAGGCGAAACACGACTGTGATTGGTTGTAATTCGAAAATGATTGAAATGTGATTGGTCATTGAATCCCATTTGGGGCATGAGTTAAATAGTCACCTGAAAATAATAGTTATGTACACAAGGGAAGTAAGTAGTACATTACTAGTCAAGGACGTGTTTGAGTCCGAGCTTTAGCGAGGGTTAGCAAATAAGTTCCAGACTAGTAATATACTTACTTCCCGAATTGCGTTTATAATTTCGTTCACTCCTATAGTAATTATTATGTTTAATTTTTATATTTCGTGTGAATTATATCTTGGTTTGAAGAGTTCAATTGTTTGATAGCAAGGGAATGTTAATAAAACAACTGAAATTGTTTATTGTTGTCTGAATTAGTGGCAGACATTTTAAATAACAATTTTAGACTGCATATTAATGTTGATAAAAAAACTACAATTGTTTATTGTTGTCTGAATTAGTGGCATATATTTTAAATAACAGTTTCAGACTGCATATTAATGTTGATAAAACAACTACAATTGTTTATTGTTGTCTGAATTAGTGGCATATATTTTAAATAACAGTTTCAGACTGCATATTAATGTTGATAAAACAACTACAATTGTTTATTGTTGTCTGAATTAGTGGCATATATTTTAAATAACAGTTTCAGACTGCATATTAATGTTGATTAAAACAACTACAATTGTTTATTGTTGTCTGAATTAGTGGCATATATTTTAAATAACAGTTTCAGACTGCATATAATGTTGATAAAACAACTACAATTGTTTATTGTTGTCTGAATTAGTGGCATATATTTTAAATAACAGTTTCAGACTGCATATTAATGTTGATAAAACAACTACAATTGTTTATTGTTGTCTGAATTAGTGGCATATATTTTAAATAACAGTTTCAGACTGCATATTAATGTTGATAAAACAACTACAATTGTTTATTGTTGTCTGAATTAGTGGCATATATTTTAAATAACAGTTTCAGACTGCATATTAATGTTGATAAAACAACTACAATTGTTTATTGTTGTCTGAATTAGTGGCATATATTTTAAATAACAGTTTCAGACTGCATATTAATGTTGATAAAACAACTACAATTGTTTATTATTGTCTGAATTAGTGGCATATATTTTAAATAACAGTTTCAGACTGCATATTAATTCTTCTTCACTTCACGGACTAGGCAAAAATTGCCTGTTCCGCCTCACAGTTGTTCTATCCATCATTTCACTGGCCTTCCTACATTTCTTGAGCCTCTTAGCTTGTAGCTGAATGCTGCTTTTGGTAAGCATATTAATTATAGGCTACACATAATTAATTGTGATGTAGAGAAAGCGGCGAATGCTGCGGTTCATTTTCTATTACTAGCAAAGTCGAAAAATAGATATGAAAAAGTATACAGAATATATAAGAATGTATTACTCAACATTAGAGAAACATATTGAAATAAATAAGAAGAATACTAATGAAAATTAACCAAATTTTGTGACTGATGTTAATAATTGTAACAGCTGTTCTGTCACTATACAATTGAATTATCATAAGTAATGCCACGAGTGATTTCCAAATTATCGATAAATTCACGACTCACGAAGTGAGGAGTGAATTTATCTAGAGAATTTGGAAATCAAGAGTGGCATTTGTTAGGACTATTTAACGAATAAAATTTAAGCTGTTTACTCACAAATCATTATTTAACTATAGTTATTTTAAAATATTTATATATTTAATGTAAACGGCGATGTTTGAAAACAAATGAGAAACGATAGGTACGCTTCTACTGCTTCTTTTGTTTATCACTGCAACCAGATCATACTATTTATTGCCAAAGGAACGCAATATTTAAAGGAGGAGCTTTCTTTAATATGGTAATCATAACACTGATAAATATTTTGGTGAAACACGACTCTGATTGGTTGTAAAACAGAAATCATTGAAACGTGATTGGTCATTGACTCCCATTTGTGGCATGAGTTAAATAGTCAAAGTGAGAATTAAGTGTGATACAATAAAAATTGTATTGTATTACTCAATAAAATTTTAGGTAGATAATATTTTTACATTGGGGGCACGCCGTAGCGTAGTGTTTAAGGCACTGCGCTAAAGCCGAAAGGTCGAGGGTTCGAGTCCCTATGGGGCCCAGGATTTTTTAACTGACCCACACCTTCTGGCGGCACTTTGGTCCTGGGGTCGACTCAGCCTCTAACGGAAATTAGTACTAGACGCTTGTTCTGGGGGGTAAAGACGGCCGTCACGCAGGACTGGCAACCCGGCTGTCATTAAGTGCCGATTGTCCAGAAAAAGTTGGAGTCTTAACCTCCTACTGCTCTAAGGGTTTCCTGAGGCCTGTAGTGGGAACACTTTACTATAATCTAACTGACCCTAAAATCAGTTTCACAGGGAAATATGAATTAACCCACTCGCTTCACGTTTAAATACTCAATGCATTTCCGCAGAAACCGGATTTAAGTTACCGTAAATTATATTGTCTATTTTCAGGCACTCAAAACAAGCAAAAGATAACGGTACTTGAGATCACAATAAGGACGAAGTCCAAAATACATTCCTCTACTATTCCAAGCCTAAATGTTAACAAAATATTACCCTGCCAAGGGATGTACAAAATATTGCATAATATAAAGCAGCAGAGTTAAGCGAGTGTACCTCGTCTTCTAAGTTGAAGGCCATTTAACTGCCGGCGAGTCTACCTCGTCTTCTGAGGCGAATGGGTTAAGTTAGATCATATATTATGTCTATTGCAAGCTAAGGACTAATATGTTTATTTTAGAGGAAATTGACACAACTAAACACACATTTAAAAAAATAATTCCTGTTCAAAATTGGTTTCTTAGAAATCATACAATTACTTGGTTTTATATATACAAACTTGTACACACAAACGCACTCACTAATATGCAGTCGATTGGAAAACAACTCAAATATGGCCACGGTTTTATAAATTGGTTTCTCAGAAATCAAATAAATGTGATTTTATATATACACACATGCACACACACAAATACACTAATATGAAATCTATTGGAAAACAAGTAAAACATGACCATGCTTTTATAAATTTATTTTTGTTACCGTTATAACCATAGAGACAGCTGAATTGATTCCACAATAATGGCACACGTTACGTATCTATCGAAAATGGGATATCAGGGAAGCTATGAGTTTATATATAGCCAAATCATTTGTGGTTACCTTCATGCAATAATTATACAGTAAAACCTATTAAATTAAATAACAGATTTTCTGAAGAAGGAATTATAAATCGTGGTGTGAGACAAGGCTGCCCCCTATCCCCAACACTTTTTGCAATTTATATCAATGAAGTAATATGTTGCTGGAACAAAAAATATAAATTTGGAATAAGAATATCAGAAAATAAAAAATTAAACACCATATTGTTTGCAGATGACCAAATAATAATAACAAATTCCGGAGATAATCTACAGAAAGGTCTGTATGAACTTAACAGAATTACAGAAGAATATGGATTAAAGATATCTACAGAAAATACAAAAAATATGGCATTTCAAGGTGTAGATCCTGTCAGAAGTAAAATTGTACTGGACAATAAAATTTTGGAGCAGGTGAATAATTTTACATATCTAGGATGCAATATCTCATATGAAGAAGAAAAGGATGTAAATGCAAAAATATCTAAATTTTTAAGAATTTTAGGGTTAATAAATTCTATCTTCAAGCCACAGTTAGTCCAAAAGCATTCAAGACTGAAAGTGTATAAAACACTGGCTCTTCCAACTCTTTTGTATGGTAGCGAAGTATGGACGTTGAAACAGAAGGATATACAGAGACTTAGATCTGCTGAAATGAGGTATCTTCGGAGGACTGCAGGATGCACACTACTAGATCACAAAAAAAAAAAAGAAGACATCTTAGAAGAATTACACAAGGAATCTTTAGAAAACAAAATTTCTGGCTATAAGTCAAGATGGATGCAACATGTTCATCGAATGGAAGATCACAGAATACCCAAACAAATGTTAAGATATCAACCTGCAGGAAGAAGAAGACCAGGACGTCCACTCAAAAGACTTTTGGATGGTGTTTCTCTTGAGGCCGAAACAGGTCAACAAATGGCCTAAATTCGTGAATGTACTATGATGATGATGATGATAAACCTGTCGGTTCCTTAAATATATTTCCGTCTTGACAGTTTTCCTTCTTATAAAGGGTTCCCAAATTACAAGCTTGAATTTTCTCACGCAGTGTAAGGGTTTTACATGCACGCTTTAAATACATAACGTATTGACTGAAATATAGACAAATAATATATGTAACACAGTTACTTTTCACGGCAATACAAAACAATTATAATGCACAAAAGCGAGAAGGAACTCAACTACAGGAAAACTGCTCCCTCGCAGGTAACGTAAGCAGGCAAGGAAAAGCGAGGGATTCCCCGCTGTTACACATACGAAAGGGTATCCCCGCAATACAATGTCAACACAAGAAGGTAAAAGATCTAATGCAGAAAGTGTCATATGCAGAATTTTCACGTGTGGTCATTAATACTGTAATTAGAACGAGTTAAGATTAATTTTCCGTCTTACTGAGGTAAAAATTAACTATTGGTACTTTAAAAACCATTCCGTTTCCGCGTTATGAAGGTTTCCGGCTTATACAGGACGATTTTACATACAAAATCGTATCGTGCTGGATACTTTTTTTCCGTCTCTACAGGTTTCCTTCTTATAAAGGTTCCGGCTAAGACAGGTTTTACTGTATCAAATCCCAATTTTAAGTTTCCTATGCTATTAACTTTTCCTTGAATAAGTCCAGACATTTAAATGTATTGTAACTTTAATTTTCTTTTATTCAATTAGGAACGCTTACGTGGAGAATGTTCAGGTGGGACATAATGAATTATGTATGTAACTAATGTCATATATACAGGGTGTAACACGACGTCACCGACAAAATTATAGGGATGATTGGCCATGCAGAGAGGATCATTTTTTGTGAAGGAACATATAGTCGCAAACACGTCGTTTATGAATTATGCGCAGATGAAGGTGTTCACCCTTAAGGATCAGAATTGAATACAAACAATCGTACATGTATAATTTTATTACAAAATGCATGTTTTAACAATAAGTGTTCAAATAGTAGACCCTGTGTCTCATTGCATGTTTGATATCGTCGCAGCAACGATCGGCCAGCACGGCCGATCATCACAGGATTATTTTTTGACATCGTCATAACACTTATTGTTTGCGGATCGACGCTGCAAAGTGAAGCTCTAGCTGTTGTTAAATCCCTAGGAAATAACGATTTCAAGGCATCTTCAGGTTGGCTGGAGAATTTTAAACGACGACAAATGTAGTGTGATTGAAATTTGCGGGGAATCAAAGGATGTGGACAAAAGTGTAGTTAGTGAGCTGAAACCGAATCTGCATACTTTAATTTCAGGATACCCACTTAAGAGACAGTTTTAACGCTGATCAAACGGGACTTTTTTTCGCGCCTTACCGTCGAAATCGCTCCTGTATACAATACTTCACTTTCGATCGGCAGCGGAACTACAATTAATCCAAGAACTACGAAAAATATATATATACGGAACTCTATAATCTACGAATATTAATAAATTTTAGTTGTTTTTATAATGCGGAGATTTGTCTTACTTACTTACTTACTCACTGACACTATCGAACCCGTGGGTTCATGGCCGCGTGGACATAACCTCTCCATACATCCCTATCCTGAGCCAATGCTTTCCAATCATTCACTGTATAATCTACTTCCCTCAAATCATAGTTAATGTTATTCTCTCACCTCATTCTTGGTCTACCAACTGCGCGTTTTCCCTCTGGCTTTCCTACAAGAAGCTTCAATGCAAGTCTCCCATTCCCCATACGTGCAACATGTCCTGCCCATCGCAGTCTACGAGACTTAACTGTTGTTATTATATTTGGCTTCCTATAAAGATCATGTAGTTCATTGTTATGTAGGCCTAGTCTTCTCCATTCACCTGTCTGTTCATCTCTCTTTCGTCCAAAAATTTTCCTAAGTACTTTATTCTCAAATACTTGTAATTTCCTTTCCTCACTTAAAGTAAGAGTCCATGCTTCGCATCCTATAATATAACTGGCAGAATAATAGTTTTATATATTTTCTTGGTCTACCAACTGGGCGTTTTCCCTCTGGCTTTCCTACAAGAAGCTTCCATGCAAGTCATTCATTCCCCATACGTGCAACATGTCCTGCCCATCGCAGTCTACGAGACTTAACTGTTGTTATTATATTTGGCTTCCTATAAAGATCATGTAGTTCATTGTTATGTAGGCCTAGTCTTCTCCATTCACCTGTCTGTTCATCTCTCTTTGGTCCAAAAATTTTCCTAAGTACTTTATTCTCAAATACTTGTAATTTCCTTTCCTCACTTAAAGTAAGAGTCCATGCTTCGCATCCATATAATATAACTGGCAGAATAATAGTTTTATATATTTTCTTGGTCTACCAACTGGGCGTTTTCCCTCTGGCTTTCCTACAAGAAGCTTCCATGCAAGTCATTCATTCCCCATACGTGCAACATGTCCTGCCCATCGCAGTCTACGAGACTTAACTGTTCTTATTATATCTGGCTTCCTATAAAGACCATGTAGTTCATTGTTATGCAGTCTTCTCCATTCACCTGTCTCTTCATCTCTCTTTGGTCCAAAAATTTTCCTAAGTACTTTATTCTCAAATACTTGTAATCCCTTTCCTCCCTTAAAGTAAGAGTCCATGCTTCGCATCCATATAATATAACTGGCAGAATAATAGTTTTATATATTTTCAGTTGAACGTTTTTTGAAAGGAGTTGGGACATCAAGAGTCTCTGCAATGCATGATAGCACGCATTTCCAGAATTGAGCCTATGTTTAATTTCTTTGTGCATCTCAATCCTATTTGTGATTATTGTTCCTAGGTATTTGAATTCAGCCACTTCCTCAAAATTTCCCTCATTTGTCACTAGCTGTCCATTTCCATTATATAATGAATTTCTACGCGTGACCGTATATTTAGTTTTATTGATATTTACTTCCAGTCCTAATTTCTTAGTGTTACTCAATAGTGTGTGCGTATTGTCCTTTAGTATCTCCTCGATATCGGCCAACAATACTACATCAACAGCATAAACTAACAGCTTATTAATACCATTCAGTTGTAAGCCTTCCTCATTCTCTAAATATTTAATAGTTTTACTGTATGCTGTAAATATACATAAATGGGAATTAAGTTGGCTTATTTTAAATATAGAAGAATTTGTTAAAAAAGTAGCTTAAGAATTAATCAGAAATAAACTATTGTGTTTAATACGTAAGAAAGTCGCATTTCTATCTACATGTGGATTAGGTAGTTAGTTGGGATTGTAAAGAAGGTAAAAACTGTGATATAAACGCTGCGCCTGCGTACTATAAATTCGCATGTAGAGTATTTATGTTGTTCGCTGAACCTACACCGCACAGCAGTTTGTTAGAACAAAAAATCTGAATACCTAATGTTAGCCGAAGTGTAATTAAACGCACAAGTACCGAAAACAACATAAATCAGGTTGAACAATTCACATCTCCCTATGCAATGCGCACTACAAACACAAGCTCGCTCCACGTGGAGGTAATTACAACATATTCACTCGCTAGGGTATCGAACCTAAACTCTCCACATATGCTGATAACGTTATTTTAAACAACTAGTAATGTTATGGAATAATTTAGGGGGGGTGATGGGAGAAATTTCTATTTTCTACATTTTTTGAGCAAGAGTCTTCAATGTTTGTGTAAATATTCACTGCATAATACATAATGATATGTGTAAGTGTCATTCTTGTGAGACATTTATTTTATCCGATTGAGGGTCTTTCCACTTTTCAGCGGTTGCCCTTTTACCAGCCGGCTGCTGGCCCTTCACATCCACATGTGTCAATCACAGAGGTAGATGATCAACAGCCAGTGTAGGGGTGACATGTGGTTAGCATGTCGAGTCCCCCAGCCGTTATAGCCGGTTCCTCAACCTGGAGCTACTTATTGTAGCTACCCAATTGCCTCACGATGCTGGGTGGGCACCGGTCCCATACTGGCCGAAATACCATGAGAAAATTTCTTCCCCCATGGAGACTCGAACCAGCGCAAGTCCCGTAGCTCTGCGCCAATGCTTCCTACCTTAACCGCTCGGCTACGGCGCGGGACCATTTATTTTATGAGTTATTAAATATTATAGTGGAATGCAGGCTTTCACGGCCGGTAATCATGGTAATAAAAAATTCCGGGCTATGTGGCCGTGGTCTATAACTGGCGTTTCTTCCCGGAATCTTTTATTACTATTAAATATTATATTTAAAAAATCGCATATATCATAATTAAATGGGTTCGACAATTTTTTAGTAAAATGTCTGACTTTTTTTACAAGACCCCTAAAATATTTAGAAAAAACATCTGCATTAGAATTCATATAATTTGCATACAAAATGAGAAAAAATATACCCCACGTGGAATTACTAAAAAAATAATAATTGTATACATTTTATTTTTTATTCATTAAAATACTACTTCAATCATGAAACCCATGCACCACTTTGTTACCCGTTTGTGTTAGGACATGTAGTAAAAATTTGAACCTTCTAGGACAAAATATCTTAATTCCATTCAATTTTGAATGTACAAAAATACAGTGGAAATAAAAGTGTGGAAAAACAAGTTTAAAGATTTGCATGCAGGTAGTATTTAACTGGCGCAGCCTTTGAACTCTGACGTAATTCAGGGCACTTAGAAGCGCCATAGGCCTCTGAAACTTTGCCAACATATACAATAGAGTACAGGCTATTTTATAGTACAAAAAACAAAAAATGCCAATTTTGAGCTCAAATGGTCAATTTTTCACCCAACATCCCCCTTAAATTATTTTCTCCAGGTGCGAATACATAAAGCTGTAAATAATGCCAGATTGCGCGGCGCGCAAGTGTGTACGTACCTTTATGTGTAACGGACAAACGGTACGTTTCCAGACATTAGTTTCTATATTAAATGTAATTATCTTGCTCCGCTCTATAAGTCCTCAAACTCTGTAGTAGTATATTGCGATACAAGTGAGGTAAGCACTTGTTACTGATCGAGAAAAAGTTTTTAAAAAAACGAGGCTCTTGCGTCGAGTTTTTTTCAATTTTCTAGATCTGTTACGTGCTTACTTCATGTGTATTGCATACTATTTTTTGGTCGATGTGACTCATTTTTATTAAATATAGTAATAAATGAATTAAAATATTGGTTGGATGTAAATGACTTCTATGAGAAAGAAACATTTGGTGATCGTTGCTATGCAGCTTTTCATTTGTTTTATTATAAGCAAGGATTGTTGGCTGTGCAGACATTTTTTATATGTAGTACCGTGATTAGAATCTGTTTGATAATTTTATTATGGAAGGAGTCATGGTAGATAGAAGCCTGGAGAGTGGGATGCTCTGCATTAATTCCGGAAAAGTCTAAAGAAAGGTACGAGTTAGTGTACAAAACATTCAAGAAATATTTTATCTTCTTACCGAACGTGTGCTTTTCGAGTCCATATCAGCATTGCGAATTATTTTGTTTGCATAGCAACCAGGTTAGATGTGGGAACGTTGACTTACTTCCAGTAACAACAATATTGGTAAGTACGAGGGCGGATCGGAAAGTAACGCACAATAATTTTTTTCTGCCTTGGTATTGCAGCTAGAATGTTGAAATTTCACAGAGATATAGTTTGAAGTTTTCACTACAGATGGTATTTTGTCTCAGGTGCACCTCTTGCGAAAGAAGCTTGAACTATGCAACAAAAATGGCGCGCATGCTACAGTCGTCCACCTGTGAGGAACAGAGAAGTGTTGTTCGATTTTTGTGGGCCAAAGGGCATAAACCCAGTGAAATTCACAGGGACATGCGTGGCGTGTATGGGGATGATTGTATGGACCGTAGCAATGTCTTCCGTAAAGTTAGTGCTCGCTGGGTGCCTAAGAACCTGACAGACGACCACAAGGGCCAGCGAATGATGGCAAGCTTGGACCACTTAACGCGGTACACCGCACAAGGACATGACTTTCTGGAAGGAATCGTCACAGGTGATGAGTCGTGGGCGTACCACTACACGCCCGAAAACAAAGCAGGCATCAGCAGTGCGCAGATGGCTACACTCCAACCAAACGGACTTCTACGAACAGGGCATATTGAAACTGGTAACATGATGGGAAAAATGTGTTGAGAAAGTTGGTGACTATGTCGAAAAGTAGGTAAAAGATGTAAGTTCACTTGTGATTTTTTTTCCCTTTTTTTTTACTATTAAACTTTAAAAAAAAAATATTGTGCGTTACTTTCCGATCCGATCCGTCCCTCACAGGTGGACGACTGTAGCATGCGCGCCATCTTTGTTGCATAGTTCAAGCTTCTCTCGCAAGAGGTGCACCTGAGAAAAAAAATACCATCTGTAGTGAAAACTTCAAACTATATCTCTGTGAAATTTCAACATTCTAGCTGCAATACCAAGGCAGAAAAAAATTATTGTGCGTTACTTTCCGATCCGCCCTAAGAAATTAGTCACATCAACCAAAAAAGGAAATTTAGACTCGCCCTGTATAATGAGGTTATTTTAATTTAGTATCAACATAAAAATGTGCTCCACGAGATTCCAAAGATCCATCTCGTAACTGAAAACTGTGAAATTATCCATATTTTAGCAATGCTATTTTATAATTTAGTGTAACTCGACTGTCCTGGCCGCTATGCGACTTCATGTCCCTCCGTGCGGAAATATCTATTACGTAACAAGTTACATAACGTGATGTACGCACGAGTTAGGAAGAAACGTACAGCAAGATGAAACGAATCTAGAAACGGACAGACCAACAAGCAATTTAAACAATTACATTTTTCTTTTCTAATATAATTAATTATAAATATACAGGGCTATTCAGAAAGAAGGAACAGACTTTAACACTTATTTCTTCCAAACTACAAAAAATAGAATCACAATTCCAACGTTCCTGGAAAGATAAAAGTTCAAATTTCACTATTCTATGCATTCAGGTCTCTCCTGGCTCATCATTACCATCATATCATTGGGGCAACGTAACCCCGCCATCCAGGCGCCCCAACCTCAGGAGTGGGTTACAATACGCAAATGTCAGGAGAGAATACGACAATTGTCGAAATGACAAATTGGTGACATGGAACAAAAAAAATATTCTTACATATTGATAAGACCCATATCACATAGGAATTCCACTATCCTAGATGAGTCATTGTATATATCAGATGTACCCAACATTTTAGGTACCATAACCTCTCCCCCCTCGAAATTCTTATGTTTTGATGGATCCTCGGTTATTATATTTTATCTGAATTGACTTGAAACGAGAGAAAGAGTATTTCCTTTTTTATTTCTAAAAGAGAAAGTGGAAGTAAGAGAATTTAAAAGAAATCAATGTTTTCTTTTCGAAATGGATTTGGAGCGTCACTGCTGTGTGCCTGAGCGTAACTATCGGTAGTTGCAACAACTCTGAGTATTATCTCCAGATCAGGTTTATAACATGCTAGAGTCTGAAATTAAATTTAGGAATTTTAGAAACGTAGAATACGATAATTTAAATCAGCATTTTTCGTGAACCATCTCCTTTGTTCCTACGACCCCCCCGGGTTCCGCCAACCACAGGTTGTGAAACCAAAGTCTATGTTTATGTGACATGATTGTGCTCGCCAGTAGCGAGAAAAGGAGAGAAATAGCAAGTACCGATAAGGTCCGTCGCAGTGGCATAGTCGGTAGAGTCCCTCCTTCTACTCCGGCGACCCGGGATCGATTCCCGGCGGGGTAGGGGATTTTAAATCTCCATCTTGGGTCTGGAGTTGTTTCCTGTCCTTGTGTTTATACGTGAGAATAAAATAAAGTTAACAAAAAAGGTAAAAACAAAAAGGAAAAGAGGGGGAAAATGCATTAGAAATATTTTCTACGTTACGAAATATCAACCAAGAGAAATATACTTGTTCATTTAAAGAAAACATTACAAAAGATATACTTAAAGAAAGTAATATATAAAATATACATAAAATATCTTTAAGAAAGCATTGCAGAAAATATACTGATCATCAAAACAGAATGCTAATTTCAGTTTCCGTAAATATATTTTTTTCATTCCTGAATATTTGTAAATTTATATACACAGAATATGTTCACCGCTGTGGTCCCTGCCTTGTCACGCAGCGGGCCCGGGTTCGATCCCCGGTCGGGACAGTTTTTCTGGGTGAGGTTTTTATCGGGGGTTTTTCCTCACCTGTAAGACAAATGTCAGGAAAACTTTAAGGCCCAAACGGTCCCCGAAATCATATGGCCATCGCAATCATCATCATTCATATTCATCTTAGATTAAGCTTATGATTAGGGACTCTCCTGGTGCACCATTATCATCATCATATCATAGGGGCAACGTAACCCCGCCTTCCAGGCGCCCCAACCTCAGAAGTAGGTTACAAGTACGCCATGCCAGGAGAGAAACCAGGAATGTCGAAAGACAAACCTGAGACATTTGAAAAAAAATATATATATACACAGAATATTTAGAAGCTACTACGGTGACATATCACGTAATAATGTACTGCAAAGTGTGACGTCATCACCGTTAAAGTTAGTCCCTTAACTCCATATTAGCGAAGATGTTATGTTGAATTATCCTTTCATTGTCACATATTTTTATAATTAGACCACACACGGTAAATAAGGGACCAACTTTAAAATTCGAAATATCTAAGTTAATGCTATATTATTGTTCCTCAAGTATCGCACCATGTTCTGTAGAAAAATATCCAACCCATAACCGCAATCTTATGCCTTCAGTGAAGCAAGTAAGAAAACACTAAAACACTGACAGAATGTGCCCCATTTCTCTTTCTGCAGATATAACTAAAGAAACATGTGTAACTTTTTAATATGAAAAATGTTTGAGTAACCATCTTGTCATAAAATATACATAAAATATAGACTCTTTGATATTCTGTAGAAAAATATCCAACCCATAACCTCAATCTTATGCCATCAGTGAAGCAAATAAGAAAACACTAAAACACCGACAGAATGTGCCCCATTTCTCTTTCTGCAGATATAACTAAACAAAAATGTGCAACTTATTATATGAAAAATGTTTGAGTAACCATCTTCGTCATAAAATATAGACTCTTTGATATTCTGTAGAAAAATATCCAACCCATAACCTCAAACTTATGCCATCAGTGAAGCAAGTAAGAAAAAACTAAAACACTGACAGAATGTGCCCCATTTCTCTTTCTGCAGATATAACTAAACAAAAATGTGTAACTTTTTAATATGAAAAATGTTTGAGTAACCATCTTCGTCATAAAATATAGACTCTTTGATATTCTGTAGAAAAATATCCAACCCATAACCTCAATCTTATGCCATCAGTGAAGCAAGTAAGAAAACACTAAAACACTGACAGAATGTGCCCCATTTCTCTTTCTACAGATATAACTAAACAAAAATGTGTAACTTTTTAATATGAAAAATGTTTGAGTAACCATCTTCGTCATAAAATATAGACTCTTTGATATTCTGTAGACAAATATCCAACCCATAACCTCAATCTTATGCCATCAGTGAAGCAAGTATGAAAACACTAAAACGCTGACAGAATGTGCCCCATTTCTCTTTCTGCAGAAGAAAAGTAGTACCAATAATTAAATGAAGACCATGAAAGCCTGTAGCCATAAAGAATGTTGAACCAAGATATAACTAAACAAAAATGTGTAACTTTTTAATATGAAAAATGTTTGAGTAACCATCTTCGTCATAAAATATAGACTCTTTGATATTCTGCTCGTTGAAGTATTAAGCAAATGTTTATTTTTATTTGTGAACTTTTTTTTTATTGACATTTAACTTTATTTGCATTTTTCTTTCAAGGGAACTGCCAACCATTGCATGTCGAAACCAATCTTGAAATTTATCCCAGAAAAGTGACGTGATATACAAAATCCATGCCCAAAAAATCTGTTTTTGTTTTTAAATGCAAGACCCAGAAATCGAAGCCAGAATGCAGCAATGGCAACCTCTTTACGGAGCAGTTGGACTCCCTGCTTTAGTAAGAGTGGAGTAGAGTGAGGCGGGACCCGGCGCAAACGGCAGATAGTGAGGGTTTTTCGGTCTACCGAGTAACGATTTGTATTACTTCCCTGTAGTTTCAATGAGATATATGGCGCTGGATTTCAGTGCCTTGAAGTTAAAAACGGCGGTTTTTATATTCTTTTAGTACATTAGTTCCCTTCTCTGGGAGAAATTTCAAGTGGACTCTTACTTTAAGGGAGGAAAGCAGATTACGAGTATTTGAGAATAAAGTTATTAAGAACATTTTTGAACCAAAGAAATATGAACAGACAGGTGAATGGAGAAGACTACATAACAGTGAACTACATGGTCTTTATAGGAAGCCAAATACAATAAGAACCGTTAAATCTCTTAGAATGTGATGGGCAGGACATGTGGCATGAATGGGGAATGAAAGAGGTGCATGGAAGCTTCTTGTAGGAAAACCAGAAGGAAAACGCCCAGTTGGTAGACCAAGAATGAGGTGGGAGAATAACATTAGCCATGATTTGAGGGAAGTAGATTATACAGGGGATAACTGGAAAACGATTGCTCAGGATGTATGGACAGATTATGTCCGTGCAGCCATAAACCTACGGGTTCGATTGTGCCAATGAGTTAGGTTTCGGCATAAAATGGTTCGTCAGTTCAAATATCTTGTGTCTTGGTTCTTTTTTTGCAGGATGTTGCCCAATTGAACTACAAAAATCATTGGATACTAAGCGACTCATGCATAATACAAAATAGCTTCTTCTTCTTCCTTCCAATTATTAGGCCAAGGCCTGTTACGATCCTATAGAATTATTTTCCCTCAAGCGTTTCATAGGACGGTCCAAAGATTTTCGTTCTCTTGGTATATAATTATAAACAGCTTTGGGGATCCGATTTGAACTTATTCTTTCAAGATGGTGTTTCCAATTTAGTTGGTACTGTTTAATATATTCCAAAATTGGCGTAGTCTTCAATTCTTTTAAGATATCTTTAATTCATTTTCCGATCTCAAAAATGTATTTTTAGAATTATTATTTAAAATTCACGCAAAATATAAATATGTTTACAAATTTATCACATTAATAGAAGCGGAACATTTTGTTTTGTGGGGTCGTTAAAGATAGCAGAGATTTACTCACCTCTCCTGATCGGATTCACTGATGAGCTGGAGGAGAAGAACGCGTACCGGTACTAGCGTACCGGAATCCAGAAATATCTCCCGGATATATCAGCTGCTCCTGTAATATAAAAATATTCTGTCATCAAACATACATCCCCTGAGTATTGAATTCCTATTTATATAATCATGTATGTAGGCGTTACATGACATTTGATTACCGCAGTGTCACAAACATTGCACGTTCTTCATATTTACCGATACGGGGAATTCGTAGCATTAAATTTCATATATCTAATTCAACCTTTACGATCTGACAACAACATGTCGAGTAAACCTAACAATAACAATAATAATAATAATAATAATAATAATAATAATAATAATAATAATAATAAAAATAATATTAATAATAATAATAACAACAATAATAATAATAACTAAGGGACAGATTCCTATGACATGTCATATTTTTACGAAAACCTATATTCTAAGTCATATTTGAAGAGAAAAATTATACGCTCAGACCGGGACTTGAACCCGGGACCCTTGGTTCTCTAGACCAAGTGCTCTACCAACTGAGCTACCTGAGCAAGTACCGATCTAAACGCAAATCTTTCTCTATATACATTGTAATTCCCAAACACCAAATGCTGTGAAGCCATGCTTCTATCTTGCAAATGGCGGCTCCTTTATTAAGAAGACATATTTGGGAATTATAGATTACAGCCAGTACGGCTTTTTCCAAGGAGCCGCCATTTGCAAGATAGAAGCATGGCTTCACAGCATTTAGTGTATGGGAATTACAATGTATATAGAGAAAGATTTGCGTTTAGATCGGTACTTGCTCAGGTAGCTCAGTTGGTAGAGCACTTGGTCTAGAGAACCAAGGGTCCCGGGTTCAAGTCCCGGTCTGAGCGTATAATTTTTCTCTTCAAATATGATTTATCCATCATTGAGGTGTACGAAATCAATAATAAAAACTATATTCTAAGCTTCTAGTAAGTAAATACATTTATATATGCCTTATTATTAAGATTAAGCGGTTTTTATTGGGTCTTAAAAGCCATATTGCCACTTTTTCAGATCTTTGGTCATAGTAAGTAAAAAGTAAGTAAAGTGATCCCACAACAGACCCGGAGGTCCTTGGGGTAGTAGGAGGTTAAGGTTCCCACTTTTTCTAGACAATCGGCACTTTATGTCAGCCGGGTTGTCAGCCCTGCGTGACGGCCGCCTTTACCCCCAGAACAAGCGTCTGGTACTCATTTCCGTTAGAGGCTGAGTCGACCCCAGGGTCATAGTGCCGCCAGAGGGTTTGGATCAGTTTAAAAATCCTGACCCCAACGGGACTTGAACCCTCGACCCTCCGGCTTGTAGCTCAGTGCCTTAACCACTATGCTACGGTTGGTCATACTTCTGTTATTTCTATGATAGAGTAATATTTTCGTCATATTTTGGGTTTTTTAATAGCTTAGTCACCAGGCGATTGGAAAAAACCAACATTGTATCTGTACAATGTCAGCCACTTGCTGAAATCATCAGTTTCACCATCGACTTCCAGCAGATGTTACTTGTTTTGGAAGGTTTCTGTTAAACGGTTGCAAACGTTTGCACTGGACAATAAAAGAAGATTTCATTTTTCTTTTGATACAATTGAAAATGTGTATGAATGAACAATTAATATGGTATGGGTAAACAATTCATTCAATTATAAGGTGATATTTTTGTCTTTTTTAGGTCATATTTAAACCTTTTTTTAGGTCATAAATGCATGCATATTTTCCGTTTTTTATGTCATAGAAATCCGTCCCTTAATAATAACAACAATAATAATTGGCGTGTACGTGATCAAAATCCATATTTATTTAATTAAATATTAATAATAATTTTATTTATATACAAGTTTTCATAGTTTACAGATAATTCGCAACCTAAGGTTTTATTTTCCTTCCCCAATCGTCCCTATCCATCCACTCCATGTCTTCCAGTCCTCGTACTCTCATTGCAGTTCTTATTTTTTGCATCCATTAGTTTCGAGATGTTCCATTCTTTCTTCTTCCATGTGGATACCATTCCAATGTTTTTCTGGTTAATCTTTCTTCTTGCATTTATCTTATATGCCTTTACCAATTTAATTGCTTCTTATATATAATTTACTATTGAAAATTTAATATTAATACAGTATTTTCTCGTATGACATTATTATTATTATTATTATTATTATTATTATATTATTATTATTATTATTATTATTTTCAATTTTGAACATCTTGCTGCTCTCCTCAAGAAATAATTTCCATCGATATAAGTTTTTGTTCTAGGTTTTGCTTATAATAATAATAATAATAATAATAATAATAATAATAATAATAATAATAATAATAATAATAATAATAATAATGTTCTTTATATACAGATTTTCAATGTTTATACATCTTTATGTGCCCAAAAGTTTAATTTCTTTATCCACTCGTCTCTAACCATCCACTCCATGTCCTCCAGTTCACTTGTCCTCATAATAAAGAATGAATGTTTATTTTCATAATAATATTAGAGTATTACGATACCATGAAACGGGATCTTCGTTCCCGCGCAGATATAAACTCTCTTTATAAAGTGATAAAATGCGTAAAAAAGTTTCATAAAATGCATCGCCATGGAGGAATTAATCAGAAAGTTGATACGAGGACATGCTCCTTGCATTTTTCCTTCCTAAAGAAAATCCATCCACCCTGGCAGGGTTTGAACCCGCGACCCTCAGGAGCAGAGATAAGGAACATATCCACTAGACCACTGCGGTTGACAGAGAAAATTGACACACTACATAAAAATGATAAAAACCGAAATTAGTGCATCAAAATGTAATAGGCCTATTGTATTTCACATATATAAGGGTGAAGGAAGTCATAATTACAAAGAGAAAATTTGAAACATATTTATAATACATGTATCGAACTTTAACCTCTATTATCATAAGTAATGCCACGAGTGATTTCCAAATTATCGATAAATTCACGACTCACAAAGTGAGGAGTGAATTTATCTAGAGGATTTGGAAATCAAGAGTGGCATTTGTTAGGACTATTTAACGAATAAAATTAAACTGTTTACTCACAAATCATTATTTAACTACAATTATTTTAATATATATATATATATTTAATGTAAACGGCGATGTTTGTAAACAAATGAGAAACGTTATGTTGCATTTGCTCATCACTGCAACCAGATCATATTTATTGCCAAATAGAATCGCAATATTATAAGAATGCACCCTAGTGGAGAAGAAATGAAACACATCATTACAGGTTATTAATTAATTTTTGATGTCCTATGATGTAAATTATATTTTTCTGCAACGTAAATTCCCGGGAAATAATACGATTAACAAAGTGCAAACTGTGGTTTCTTTTTTTTTGTTGTGGCATAATCAATTATTACAAATGTTTTATATTATATCCCGCAAGCACTATCCGGTTACATTCGTGCACTATATATACAATCTGGTAGCCACATGCATTCTAGAATTCTTACATCTTTATATATAAATTGTTATATTCAACGTATTTCTTAGAGAGTCTGTCACTGCAAAATAATGATCTGACCTATTCAGAATGTTAAAAATGAGAAGCTTAATTTTAAAGTGATGAAATTAAATTGATAAAATCGAGATGAAAAAGACTGTGATTGGTTGTAAATCAAAATTTATTAAAATGTGATTGGACTTTGACTCCCAATTGGGTCATGAGTTAAATAGTCTCAATAAAAACATTTTCTGAATTGTCAAGTGTTTCGGCCGTGCACCCCTCAATCTTCCCTTTTGTTATTCCAGCTTATTCCCTATGACCACATATATGAGCTTACGATGTATAGCTCTTATTTTATAGAAATGATGCAAAAGTCGTCAAACCCTCAAATAAACTATGTAAAAGTACTAAAAATAATCAAATATATAACCTATAAAATAGCAGCTTCAGAAATGTTTAATGAATACCATAGAGAATAAGAAACAAGTTTTAAAAAATTCCTATTTTATTTGATATAAAGTTGACTTACTAAGAAAAGTTGTGTAATTTTCTTAACGCGATTGGAAAAGTTTCGAAATAAGACATTCTAGGAACTGCTGCTGGTTCTGGCAGTGCAGGGTTTAATATGATTGCAGAGTGAATGAACATTTTCATCACACAAACAGGGTAGCCAACTGCAAAATCCACTTCAGTAAATTAATATGCAGGCAACATCCTGCGGAGATTGTCAAATATACTTCACTCAGGTTGTTACGGCTACAAAGTTATTTCTATTTATATTTCTCTAGAAATATTTTACATGCAATATTGGTTCGCAGCGAAACACAGAATGAAACAATGACCATACTTAGAGGGTGGATCAGAACTCTTCAGAAAAACGATCAAAAATTGTTTAGGGATATTGGACAAGTGTTTTGATATAAGGACCTATGATTTCGGCTGATTCAGTAGAGATAAATGTGTTGCTGATATGTCAGACATTTAACATTTATATGGAAAGTCTTTAGGAAATTTATTGATGGATAGATCAAGATCAATGATTCCCAATAGCCAATTTTGTCGGTCCATGCAATCTCCTGGTTGTAGATGTTTCTCCTTCATATTCCGAGCTTCCAATATAAACCCGGACCGGCCTCACGGGGTTTCACCCGTCAGGCAGCGCTCTCTCCTCGTCCGCATTTCACTCTCCCAGCAGCTCGTCCTTGAACTAGTCAGTTTACTATAGTTCGACAAGGTGAGACGTCAGCTGACATTAGAGCAGCGCATTTATGTGTGTAAAAGTTATTATAAATACGAATCAGCTCGTCGCGTTCGCGAGGAATTTATTCGGAACTTCCCTGGACAATTACCTCCTTCCAGATCGACAATCCACGATCTTGTGACTAAATTTGAGACCACTGGTTCAGTACAAAATAAGAAACACACGCGAAGGCGTACGGTTCTCACCAAAAAATTAGACGAAATTGGCGAAAATTTGGAACGTTCACCACAAAAATCATTACCGAAATTAGCACAACAAGTTGGGATTTCATTATCCGCACACATTGGAAGAACTGAAGAACAACATAAGAAATGAAATCAGAAACTTGACAGTGCCCGAACTACAGCGTGTCAATCTAAATGTGTTTACTCGGTATAATGCCTGTTTAACTGCGGGAGGACAACATTTCCAGCATTTTCTATAAGGTAAGAAACAGTTCAAGGACGGGTGGCAGGCAGGGTGAATTGCGGGAGGAAGAGACAGCACTGCGTGCCGGGTGAAACTCCGTAAGGCCGGTCCGATTTTATATTGGAAGCCCTTTATAAATATATTTCATACCACCTTAATTGCTGAGTTTTAATATAATATAAAATAGTGTATTCAATATTCATTTTCTCCCTTATAACTGAGTTTCTAACCACTTATAGAACACGGCTACATGGAGCGGAATCTTTTAATATTATGATTATCGGTCATGAAAGCCTGCATTCCACGATTAATTCATTACAATTTATTGCTTTCTATATATTTTTATCATCTCGTTTCCAGTATCTATCCTCAAACCATAACTTAAACACAAGATCACAACATAGTCTCTTGCTTAATATACCGCAACATAGGACATCACATCACTCCATGTCATATACTATCTTCACTTCTCGCAACTGGAATTCTCTACCACAAGAAATAAGGGTCTGCCGGACATTGGCAACTTTTAAAAGAAATCTAAATTTATATTTGATCTAACCTCGACTTCATCATTAACCAGTGTAAGGTATATATATATTAATTTGAGTTTCTTGTAAAATTTATCATATTTATACTATTATTATTATTATTATTATATTATTATCATTATTATATTATTATTATTATTATTATTATTATTATTATTATTATTATCGTACTTACTCACTGGCACTATCAAACCCGTAGATTCATGGCCGCGCGGACATAAGCTCTCCATACATCCCAATCCTGAGCTAATGCTTTCCAATCATTCCCTGTATAATCCACTTCCCTCAAATCATAGTTAATATTATTCTCCCATTTCTTGGTGTACTAACTGGCGTTTTCCCTCTGATTTTCCTACAAGAAGCTTCCATGCACGTCTTTCATTCCCCATACGTGCAACATGTCCTGCCCATCGCAGTCTACGAGACTTAACTGTTCTTATTATATCTGGCTTCCTATAAAGACCATGTAGTTCATTGTTATGTAGTATTCTCCATTCACCTGTCTGTTCATCTCTCTTTGGTCCAAAAATTTTCCTAAGTACTTTATTCTCAAATACTTGTAATCTCCTTTCCCCCTTAAAGTAAGAGTCCATGTTTCGCACCCATATAATATAACTGGTAGAATAATAGTTTTATATATTTCCAGTTTAACGTTTTTTGAAAGGAGTTGGGACATCAAGAGTATTACTATTATTATTATTATTATTATTATTATTATTATTATTATTATTATTACTATTATTATTATTATTATTATTATTATTGTTATTATCGTATAAAATGTTGTTTGTACATGAAATTTACATTGCTACATTTAATGTATCTTTAACTGTTTATAATTAGTATAGTGTATATCTATATTTGTCAAATATGTATTTGCATTTGTGCAGGTTGAGTGGAAGAGAAGGCCTTATGGCCTTAACTCTGCCAGAATAATATATTTTCATGTATAGGAGGTAGAAGTTGTTCTTCCTTTGTAAATATATTAATTTATTTGCTTTAATTTTAATTATCTTTAACTTTATTGTATTATTATTAGATCTGTCATTGTTCAGTTTGGTCAGATAAATCGTTTAGTATCTAATAATACTGTGATTTTTTTTATTTGAATGTAACATATGATTGTTCTGTTGAGTGGAAGAGAAGGCCACATGGCCTTAACTCCACCAGGCTAAGTAAATAAACAAATAAAATAAATAACACAGCTCTATAAAAATCATTTTTTTTTTGTTGCCCTGGGTATCTCAGCGAATTTCTGTATTCAAGTGCACAGTTTACGAATATATTCATGAAAGTGCTGAATGTGCTCTAGTTTTTATGATTTTTGCGTATCTTATATCTTAAACAGTGAAAACTCCAAGGAGAAAGTCCTCCGGGAGGGACTTTAAGCCGTGGGTCCCGAGTCTGAAGATTTTCAGGCTCGTAAAAAATCCTTAAACCTGAATGAAAAGGCCTCTAAGCAAACTTTACCGAATTTTCCCGCCCTGGTATACCTTGATTTCCTAGATGTCAGTATGAGGCGGAACGCTGACCACAGACCACTCAAAATGATACCTATACGAAAACAAGTGTAACTAAATTAGTATGGTTCAAATTCTTCCCTGTACGGGGAGAGCGCCTAAATCTCTGTAAACGGAAAACATGGGCTTACGACAACATATCTTAAACAGTAAATGGCTTGTTAGTAATAAAATTTGTGTGTCCAGTCATGATTTGATTTCTGCGCATTTTTTTTCGCGTATACAAACATCACGTGATCCCTACTTCCAAACCCCTCACTCCACACATCGGCCGTGATCTCAGTTATTTGACAAAATTAAAGTACTCACGACGTGCATCTGGATATGATAAAACAATTCGTCAAAGCGTTCGACAAGGAAGGAGAATGTTTCAAATATATTTGTAGAAAATTTCCTAACCTCAGTATGTAAAAGATAAAAGGCGAAATATTTGATGGTCCTCAAATTCGGCAATTGATGAAAGATGCAAATTTTATCAAAGTTATGACTGTTCTGGAAAGTGAAGCTTGGAAGGGTTTTGTATTGGTAGTAGAAAATTTCCTAGGTAACTATAAAGCACCAAATTATAAAGAAATTGTGCAAAACATGTTGTCAAGCTTCAAGATTCTGGGAGCAAATATGAGTATAAAGTTACACTTTCTCCACAGTCACCTGGATAGATTTCCAGATAACTTAGGGAATTATAGCGATGAAAAGGGAGTGCGCTTTCACTAGGATCTAAAATAATGGAGGAAGGGTAATCAGGGTAGATGAGACCGTCACATAATGACAGATTACTGCTGGTCTTTAAAAAGAGATTGTCCCCTAAATAATTACAGAAGAAAATCTTATAAAAGGAGTTGCACTGAAGTATAACATGGTTTTTCGATATTTTTCTTTCTATTTACGTCATGCATTCTATTTTTTCAAAAAACAATTGACATTATAAAAATATCTGTTATATTTGTTTCATTATATAATGGAAATGAACAGCTAATGACAAATGAGGGAAATTTTGAGGAAGTGGGTGAATTGAAATAACTAGGAACAATACTCACAAGAAGGAATGAGATGCACAAAGAAATTAAACATAGGCTCAATTCTTGAAATGCGTGGTATTATTCATTGCAGAGACTCTTGACTTCCCAACTCCTTTCAAAAAAATTGTTAAGCTGAAAATATATAAAACTATTATTCTACCAGTTATATTATATGCGTGCGAAACATAGACTCTTACTTTAAGGGAGGAAAGGAGATTACGAGTTTTTGAGAATAAAGTTGTTACGAAAATTTTTGGACCAAAGAGAGATGAAGAGAGAGGTGAATGGAGAAGACTACATAACAATGAACTACATGGTCTTTATAGAAAGCCAGATATAATAAGAACAGTTAAGTCTCGTAGACTGCGATGGGCAAGACATGTTGCACATATGGGGAATGAAAAGACTTGCATGGAAGCTTCTTATAGGAAAGCCAGAGGGAAAACGCCCAGTTGGTAGACCAAGAATGAGGAGGGAGAATAACATTAACTATGATTTGAGGGAAGTAGATTATACAGGGAATGATTGGAAATCATTGGCTATGGATAGGGATGTATGGAGAGCTTATGTCCGCGCAGCCATGAACCTACGGGTTCGATAGTGCCAGTGAGTAAGTAAGTATATTTTTTTCATATTTTCCGGTGTTTGTAGTGTAAAATGAAAATAAAGATTTAAAGCAAATCTTCCAAAATCAATGATAGTTTCATGGATTGTGAGCATAAATATATCCGAAATTAATCTTATATCAATGGGCAACAAAACCACTGTTGACCAGTGTAATGATTAACGTTAATTTGGAATTTTATTAACTCTAAACATAATTAAATAAATGTAGATTAAATAATATGATTAATTTGAAGTGTTTAAGCACTGAAAGTCGACTTTAAAGCAATGTGTCTCTGTTTGTGCATCTTTCTCAGTTTGTGACGTCATGCAACGTTGAAAAAAAAAACACTTCGATTCGGACGGATATTGACGAAAGGAACCCACATAAAGGCACTAGATTTTTTAACTAACATCCCAATTCCATCTTATTCATCACAGTATCCAAACTGAAATCTGCTAATTACAATCGTAGGATAGCTAATTTACGATTGGTCGGTTATATGTCCTTATTTTTGCCTTAGTAATTTGCCATTCAGAAACTAAGCAGTACAATTAACACACTTACTGACTTTTCCATCGTCATCATCATCCGGTATCATGGCAGCTGCCGCCGTCTTCCGGAAACCAAACGCCATTCCTCTCTGTCCATCCATTGATCTTCCTCCATTCCTCTGATATTCATAGCTGCTTGTACCCCTTCTATCCAAGTTTTCTTCGGTCTTCCTCTCTTCTTCCTTTCCCATTGGGATCCATTCCATAACAATTTTTGGCAATCTTTGCTCTGGAATACTTTTGACATGGCCATACCACTTAGGCATAACTCTGAAGGACAGAATCTCGAATACAACACTTCAAGCGATATCCTCAACAACTGATCCTGCACAACAAGCCATCAGGAAAAAATGGAAGCGGGGAGGCCACGTCGCAAGAATACAGGACGACAGGTGGACAATAAAAACAACCATGTGGGACCCGTAAACAGGCAAGAGACAGCGCGGAAGACCAAGACGACGATGGGCTGACATCTTCAAAGACGAGCAGGGGCGCAATGGTCCAGAGTCGCCAGATGCAGGAAAAGCTGGAGAACGATGGAGAGCCAACTGTGTATTAACTAATCACAGAACAGACAGTGTATACAAACCAAGTGCTACATCCAAGTCAACTTCTCACCACGGAGTAGCTCACCGGGTGACACTCTCAAATAGAGCTTAACCCCTGTACAGGGAGGCCTTTGCCCTAAAGGGACATATCAGGCTTTATTTATTTATTTATTTATATTTATACCACTGTAATCTTCTGTTTTCTATAATGTCTATGATGTCCGGCTCCTCTTGTATACCCATAATTTCCAAACATGATTTTTCCAATAAATCTAATATACTTACTTACTCACTGGCACTATCGTACCCGTAGGTTCATGGTCGCGCGGACATAAGCTCTTCATACATCCCTATCCTGAGCTAATGCTTTCCAATCATTCCCTGTATAATCTATTTCCCTCAAATCTAATATATAAAAATGAATGTTTGTTTGTTTGTCTGTTCGTACTTTATGTGCGGTCATATCATTGATTCGATTGTGATGGGTTTTTTTTGCAAAATGTTGAGGAGATTCTCGGGATGCACATAGGCTATAAGAGAGTTGTGATACTCAACTCCTACACCAATAAAAATTGCCCTTTCTAGTGGTAAACGTGAAAAAAGAAGCTCTTTTGGCGATTATTTGGCTTTCGCTGCCTAAACCATAACAAATACACAAAATTAATGTACACAGAATTGAATATCTCAAACATAGTAGTGAAGTGCATTCAATAACCTCTCGTACTTAAATCCCAACCTCACCTTCACGTGGTGCAACCTGTTTATAACAAACGAGGCTCTGGGGACCGAGTCACAACGCTATAACTGTTACATCAGGATTAGAGTAAATGCTAATCCTCCTCCATGCCTGTCCAGAGGCTTTAGGTGGCAGCCCCACCACTGGACTTACTACTTTTCGGCTAGCAACCGACTGGTAGGAAATTAACTTGCTTTCAAGTCTCCAAAGATTCAAAACCGGAAGGATATACAAGGCAGAATTGAATATCTCAAAAAGCTCTACAAAAAAAGTCCGCGACAGCATATGTTTATCTCTTACGGATAACTCACAATGACCATTTTTGTCTTTCATTGATGCCAAGAAGTTCGGGACAAGTACGTAGATTCCTGTGGAAACATAGCAGCATATGGCGGGTATTCTTTTACGGATAACTCATAATTCACTGCTTATTACCTTTTTTTATATATATTCTAGTACATTTCCGAAGATTTCCGAAGTTGAAAACAACGATCACTGGGACGAATTATATAAATTTAATTTTAAAATAACCACAAACGGTTAAAATAGCATTTTAAGGCTCAGTCGAATTTACAAAAATACAATTTTCTTCTTCTTCTTCTACTACAAGGTTTAGGCTATGCAGCCTGTTCCGGCGAAGTTAAAAGTGGAGTCCATCTTCTACGTGGTCGGCCAACATCTCTTGTTCCTCTGGGATTATACAATTTTAGTTACAAAAACACAAAGTAGTTAAAACATCATTACTTACGGAACATAAATTTGACCATTAACAACAAAAACAAAACTATATTTTGTTAATTAAATAAAAATAAAAATGAAACTTAGTTTTATTTGATTTTCATATTTATTATATAATTCAGTGACAGCTGTTTCGGTACACTGTACCTTCTTCAGACATGTTAACAAATTATGAATTGTGTTCCAACTGATCTAAGCAACAATACAACAATATTTATTTAAATTTTTTAATTTAACAAAAGGGGATTCATTCAAATCAAGTTGAGAATTTAAGTTTCTTACTACTTTTCAATTTATTAATTTCTACAGCCTCCAAAATATCTAACTTCTTATATTTTGGCAAGGGAAATGTATTTTGTACAAAGGGCAGCAAGAATTTCACGAACAGAAAACAATTGGAAACCCTGTTATAAGGGAGAAAATGAAGATTGAAGACACTATTTTAGATTATATTAAAACTCAGCAATTAAGATGGTATGGACATGTCCAGCGAATGAAGAGGATCGGCTACCAAAATCTGTTTTGGAATGGAAACCTGAGGGAAGATCAGTCAGGGAATATATTCATACATGAAGGAGGAACATCTACAACCAGGAGATTGGATGGACCGACTAAATTGGCTATTAGAAATCGGACGATGTTAAAGTCATTAATCATGATCTATCTATAAATTTCCTAAAGACTTTCCATACAAATATTAAATGTATAACATATCAGGAACACATCACCCGAAATCATAGTTCCTTATATCAAAACACTTGTCCAATATCCCTGAACAATTTTGATCGTTTTTCTGAAGAGTTCTGATCCACTCTCTAAGTATGGTCATTGTTTCATCATCATCATCATCTACCTTTCAAGTATTAGGCCCAGTGGCCCGTTACGGTCTCCCGCCATCTCCGAGAAGGTCGACCCACAGATCTTCTGCCTCGAGGAATGTAATGAAGAATTTGTTTTGGTATTCTGTGACGATCCATGCGCTGAATATAGGCTAGCCAATTGTTTCTATATTCTTGGAGGTATTCAGATATAGGTACTCTCTGGCTATTGTTGAATTTCTTTGGTGGTCTAGAAGGCTATAACCTGCAGTTCGTCGCAGAAATTTCATCTCCGTGGCTGTAATATGACGGTCATTCTGAGTTCTGATAGTCCAAGCTTCACTGCCATAACAGATTATGGGTCTAGCGAGAACTTTATAGATTTTCGTTCTTGCGTGTCTCTGCACTTTTGATGGTTTAAAAACTTGGTTGATAATTCTTAAAGCTTTATTATAGTTTTGTATTTTAAAGGATATATCACATTCCTCATTATAAGTTAGATTATATCCTAAGTATTTAAATGAATTAACTTGCTCTAATATTGAATTCTGAATACAAATTTTACTTCTTACTGGGAATTTCCCTTGAAAGGCCATAACTTTAGATTTTGTTGTTGATATTTCCATGTTAAATCGTTGGGCTATTATATTAACATGAGTGGAATATTGTAATTCATCTTCATTATTGCCGAAAAGAGCCTGATCATCTGCATGTAAGAGTGTGTCTAAAATTTAGTGTTTAATACTTTATTAACTTGGATTGTGATTTACAATTAATTTAATAAGTAGTGATTACAAAACATTGTTAAAGGAGTGACACTTTCCAAGAATATCATATTTGAGATTTTTTTTTATCTTTTCTCTGTTTGGAGATTTTGCGTAACCGAGACAACCAACTTGGGCGATGTTTAAAGACCGAAGTGAGCTCTCATGAGAAATAAAGTTGTTTTGTATACTGTACAGAAATAAATATTATGTGAGTGGCATGGGAGAAGGCCATGAAGATTTCATCTTGTTGCAAAAACAACGTAATGCCATCTTCTCTCTCTGCAGTACAGTCTCTCTAGAAACTCACCTACCTTTCCAAACTAACCAGAACAGGATTTCAGAGTTTTTGCACTGAGCAAGACATGAAACATGTAACCCTTCTCTGAAATTATTTATACGACGCGGTAGAAGAAATATGTCTGTAATTTAGAGCGCTTAAAACCACGTAGGGTAGTTCTTAAGTAGCTCATTTGAGCCCTTAGAACAAGTGTACGTGGTATAAAGTGCATAATTATGTTATTTTGTTCGAAAAATGCATCACATTAACTTAAAAGATATATTTAGTTTTTAAGTGTGTACGAAGGACTAAGAATAAAAATGGAAGTTTGCGAGAGAAACCTGTGAATAAAATACCATTATAACGGTAAGAAATGAAGTGTGTGGCAGAAAAGTTTGAGGAAAAAGCCATTAGGAAAGCCTTGGGCTTAGGAAGTAGATGTCTACAGGATATAAAAAGTTTGGGATAGTGTAGGGCAGAGTCTCCCAAACTTATTTGTTTCACGGGCCAAATGGAAGAAACTCAAGGTGGCGCTGGCCATACGCCCTATTATAGCTTGTATAATTTCATTATAGAGTCTTTCCTGGCTTTATTTTTCAAAGTTCTTTTTAATGTTCCTGTTATATAATTTTTTAATATTTTAATTAAAACCTCCACCTTGACAAAATTCTGTGTACGCCACCGCTTGGAGTTGAAGGAAGCAGAGGATTGGGTACATCGGAATTGCAATGGTTAGATAGAGTACAGCAAGATTCTGGGAAGCTTGGAAAAAGAGATGGAGGAGAAAAACCTTTGGTGGAGATTGATTGAAAGTAAGTTTTAGCAGTGACCAGGACCCAAAGTGGGCTGAAGTGCTACTTATTATTATTATTATTATTATTATTATTATTATTATTATTATTATTTCATCGGAGACTTGGTTTGAGACTTGAAAGCAAATGCATTTTTTTTTCGCCCAAAGGGTTGCTGCCCCAGAGGGATATTATTGTGGGGTTTCCAGTAATGTAGCACTTCCTCTACATTAAGGTCTTCTTCTTCATCACGGTTTAGGTTTATTTACTAGCCTGTTCCGGCTCCAAATTGCTGCTCTTTCCATCTTTTCTTTGGTCTTCCCAAACTTCTTCTTTCTCGCGGTGAATAGCTGTATGCTGCTTTTGGTATCCCATTCTCAGTCATCCTTGCCAAGTGTTCTTTCCAGTTTATTCTGTATTTTTCAATTGTTGTGTTCAATTCCTCTAATTTTAGTTGTTGTCTTATTTCTGTGTTATGTTTTTTGTCTGTTCTTTGATATCCTGCTATTGGTCTGAGGAATCTCATTTCAGCAGCTTGTATTCTGGCTGATTGTTGTGTTGTCACTGTCCATGTTTCGGATCCATAAGTAATAATAGGCACTGCCATTGTCTTGTATAATTTCATTATAGAGTCTTTCCTGGTTTTATTTTTCAAAGTTCTTTTTAGTGTTCCTGTTATATAATTAAACTTATTTAGTTTGTTATTTATATATGTTTTCGCTGTGTATGATATTTCGCAACCTAGCAAGTTATATCTTACCACTTGTTCTATTGGTTTATTTTCTAATCTTATCTTTGTCCGAACTGGATGAGCGCCCTTGAAGGCCATTGATTTCGATTTTTGTGACGATATATCCATGTTGTATTTTTTTTGATATTTCATTTAGTTTATATAGCATTCTTTGTAGTTCGTCTTCTGTTTTTGCTATTAAAATCTGGTCATCTGCAAAGGATACTTTTTTTATTACTATATTTCCTTAGGTAATTCCCCCAGTCATCATTTGCTTCTTCCATGATCTTATCATGTCGTCGAATGCATCAAGATGATGTGGTTATACCGCCAGTACTCGGTCCTCAGAGCCTCATTTGTAACAGCAGGTTGCACCACGAGCAGGTTGAGGATGGGATTTGGATAGGAGAGGTGATGAAATGTACGTCACTATCCCTTGCAATCTTTATCATAAGTAATGCCACGAGTGATTTCAAATTTATCTAGAGAATTTGGAAATCAAGAGTGGCATTTGTTAGGACTATTTAAGGAATAAAATTAAGCTGTTTACTCACAAATCATTATTTAACTATAGTTATTTTAAAATATTTATATATTTAATGTAAACGGCGATGTTTGAAAACAAATGAGAAACGATCGGTACGCATCATTTGCTTCTTTTGTTCGTCACTGCAACCAGATCATATTATTTATTGCCAAAGGAACGCAATATTCTAAGAATGCACTCTAGTGGAGAAAAATTAAACACATCAAACTGTATATTAATTCATTTCTGATGTCCTAAGATGTAAATATGACAATTATATTTTTCTGGAAAAAAATACATTTAAGAAAGTGCAAACAGTGGTTTCTTTTTTTGGTGGTATAGTCAATTGCTACAAATGTTTTTATATTAACTCCCGCATGCGGTATGTGTTGACATTCATGCACTATATATACAATCTGGTAGCCATATTTCTTAGTGAGTCAGTCACTGCAAAATAATGCTATGACCTATTCAGAATGTTAAAAAGGAGGTGCTTTCTTTATTATGACAAACTTTAGTTGGTAAATTCTATGCGAAACACGACTGTGATTGATTGTAAATAAAAAAAATCATTGTAACGTGATTGGTCATTGACTTCCATTTGGGGCATGAGTTAAATAATCAAAGAAAATAAATTTCACAAAAAACAACGGGGATAATTAACAGTATAATGAAACCATCTTTAGTACAGAATAATACAAGATTACGGCTATATAAGGTTCTAGCAAGACCAGTATTAAGATATGGTAGTGAAGCATGGACAATACGAAAAAGAGATGAAAGCCGAATAACAGCAAATGATATGCGATTTATGCGCCGTACAGCAGGCTATGCAAAGTGGGACCTTAAAAGAAATGAGGAAATTCTAGAATAGTTGGATGTAGAACCCATTCTTCTCCCAGATACAAAACTACCAGAACAACTGGAAAGCCCATCTTCATAGAATGTCATCTCATAGAATTTCAGAAGTTATGCTTCGTTACAGCCCCCAAGGATAATTATCGCTGGGACGTCCAAAAAAGCGCTGGATGGAAAACTCCTCTTTGAGACCGTAACAGGCCGCACGGCCTAATACGTGCATGAATGATCGTGATTATTTAATTTATTTATTAGGCTGGCGGAGTTAATTTATACAGATGGGAGTACACTATATTCATTTGAAAATTGTTCCGTGTATTATAATTTTGTTCACCTCATAAATAAATTCGCATTTTTAATTTTCTTTTTGAATTATTATTAACATCTTTGCAACGGTACCAGAATTTAATCATATGAACATACTAATGAAAAAATAATGTAGCCGCAAGAGCAGTAAATATTAATACATGTTCAATTTGTGAGAGGTTCCATGGTAAAAAAATATTTCTCATGTACACATGAATCACAGATGAACCGCTATTCCCTAATAGCATAGCCAACACAGCGAGATGAATAAATTTCCCTATTTTCTGAGCTAGTTGAATAGATAATTCATTAATTAAAATAAACTGGCCGATAGCGAGGTGATACTAAAGGACAACACGCACACACTATTGAGTAACACTAAGAAATTAGGACTGGTAGTAAATATCAATAAAACTAAATATATGGTCACACGTAGAAATTCATTATTTAATGGAAATGGACAGCTAATGACAAATGAGGGAAATTTTGAGGAAGTGGCTGAATTCAAATACCTAGGAACAAAGAAATTAAACATAGGCTCAATTCTAGAAATGCGTGCTATTATGCATTGCAGAGACTCTTGATGTCCCACCTCCTTTCAAAAAACGTTAAACTGAAAATATATAAACTATTATTCTACCAGTTATATTATATGGCTGCGAAACATGGACTCTTACTTTAAGGGAGGAAAAGAGATTACGAGTATTTGAGAATAAAGTACTTAGGAAAATCTTTGGACCAAAGAGAGATGAACAGACAGGTGAATGGAGAAGACTAATAAACAATGAACTACATGGTCTTTATAGGAAGTCAGATATAATAAGAACAGTTAAGTCTCGTAGACTGCGATGGGCAGGACATGTTGCACGTATGCGGAATGAAAGACTTGTATGGAAGCTTCTTGTAGGAAAGCCAGAGGAAAAACGCGCAGTTGGTAGACCAAGAATGAGGTGGGAGAATTAACTATGATTTGAGGGAAGCTGATTATACAGGGAATGATTGGAGATCATTAGCTCAGGATAGGGATGTATGGAGAGCTTATGTCTGCTCGGTCAAGAACCTACGGGTTCGATAGTGCCAGTGAGTAAGTAAGTATTATTACGTAGTAAATAAATTGCGTACTATTTGCAAACAGTTGTTTTATACATGTGTTGAGGAACTAATTTAGAAGTTGGAGGAAACTGTGCGCTGGAAGTGGTGTTGCATTGCATTTCAAGTTGCTTGCCACTTGGAAGTTTTTATTTGAACAATGGTCTTGTAATATTCTGCTCAAGTCGCCTGGAAGATATGTAGCCCGCGGCACCAGAACAAACCAATATCCACAATGTGATACGCCGGCATCATTTCAACAACTCACACCCACCATCCATTCCCGGTCGGTTACTTTTAACTTGTGTTGATCTTGGTGCTCTACAAGTTTACAAGTTCGTTCCCGGTCAAGGTAGAATTTTTTGTTCAACTTTAGAATACCTTTCTCTTGATTTTCATTATCTTCAAGGTATGGGCCTGTTGGCCCGTTCCGCTGTATAATCTAATTCCCTCAAATCATAGGTAATGTTATTCACCCAACTGATTCTTGGTCTACCAAATGGGCGTTTTCCTTCTGACTTTCCTACGAGAAGCTTCCATCCACGTCTTCGATTCCCCATATGCGCAACATGTCCTGCCCATCGCTGTCTACGAGACTTAACTCATGCCCCAAATGGGACTCAATGGCCAATCACGTTTCCAATCAGAGTCGTGTTTCACGAAATATTTATCAGTGTTATAATTACCATATTAAAGAAAGCTCCTCCCTTTTTATATTCTGAACAGGTCTGACCATTATTTTGCAGTGACTGAGCCTGTGAGAAATACGGCTACCAGATTGTATATATAGTGCATGAATGTCAACACATAGCGCATGCTGGAGTTAATATAAAAACATTTGTAGCAATTGATTATACCACCAAAAAAAGAAACCACTGTTTGCACTTTCTTAAATGTATTTTTTCCCAGGTAATAATATTCCAGAAAAATATAACTCATATTTACATCATAGGACCAGAAATGAATTAACATACAGTTTGATGTGTTTCATTTTTTCTGCACTAGAGTACATTCTTAGAATATTGCGTTCCTTTGGCAATAAATAATATGATCTGGTTGTAGTGATGAACAAAAGAAGCAAATTAAGCGTACCAATCGTTTCTCATTTGTTTTCAAACATCGCCGTTTACATTAAATATATAAATATTTTAAAATGACTATAGTTAAATAATGATTTGTGAGTAAACAGCTTAATTTTATTCGTTAAATAGTCCTAACAAATGCCACTCTTGATTTCCAAATTATCGATAAATTCACGACTCACGAAGTGAGGAGTGAATTTATCGATAATTTGGAAATCAAGAGTGGCATTACTTATGATAAACTTTAGTTTGTAAATTCTAGGCGAAACACCACTGTGATTGGTTGTAAATAAAAAATCACTGAAATGTGATTGGTCATTGACTCCCATTTGGGACATGAGTTCAATAGTCAACTAGAGATTAATATCGTAAGTAATAGCAAGTCCTTGTGTCTCTCAACGAGTCTTAGGCATTCTTCCCCCTACAGGGAACAAATTAATCCGTACTAATTTACTTACACTTGTTATCGGATAGATGTCATTGTGTGTCCCGGGGTATGCATTATACCTCATAGTTTCATCTAGAAAACCAAGGTAAAACAATCGATAAATATTGCACAGAAGTATTTTTATTAACGTTTATCGTTCTTTTACGAACTTGAAAATCTTTAAACTTGGGACATACGGCTGAAAGTCCCTCCCGGAGGACTTGTCCCTTAGATTTTTCCATCCTAAAAACATCCAACGACCATGACCTGGTTTGAACCCGCGTGCCTCGGAACTAGAGGCAAGAAACATAAGCACTAGCCCACTGCGGCCAATAAAATCGTAAATATAATATCCATGACAAGAAAAGAACGTTCGTCAGGAAATTCGTCAACAATCAGAGATTTTCTAAAGAATGAGTGACCCCCCCTAACGTAGTGAGAAGAGAGCAAGAAATTCAGATTCCAACATAACACGTAAAAAATGTATGGGATTTTCCAGCAGTCTTAGGTTATTTTACAATAGTCCCTAATTTTTTTGACCAGTGTACAAAAAAAGTATTTCTTCGTTTAGAATAATACAGGCCTACGCGTAAGTAGTTAATTTTATAAGAAGAAGATAGACTCATTCATTACACCTTTAGGGAAGTAGGCGTAACTAAATTAATTCGGTGTAGTATCTCCTAACAAAAGCAGAGGCCAAGTCCCAATGTTGGGTTGTTGTGCCATTTTAGATGTAATTAGTAAAGTATAATATTCTTTCATTTTTATTGAGAATACTAGGTCCGTAATCTTAATGTAAATCTTAAAGTCCCTCCTGGAGAACTTGTCCCTCGGATTTTTCCATCCTAAAAATCCATCGACAACGTCCGGGTATGACCCCGACTCAACCTTGAAACACGCACACAAGAATTTACATTTATATCATGTAACCTCTTTAATTTATTACATAATTCTAATGATTAGCATATAAACATTTTGTACGCTCATCGTAAATTTTAAAGTTTTTTATTTATTACAAAATATCCTCAACTCATGTCCAACTCAGTGTCGGGTCGAAGGATGAGATGAGATGAACCCCTATATATAGAGGTCTCTGAATGGCAACGGTGCTGGCCGACCACGGCTGATGCACCATCACAGGGGCAGATGAATAAAATGAAAAAAATGGATGAGATCAGCGTGGAGAAAGTGGTGGAATTAACTTTTGGCAGGGGAAAACGGGAGAAACCCCGAGAAAAACCTCTCCAAGCTCCGTTTCGTCCAGTACGAAACCCACATGGAGTGACCGAGATTCGATGTCGGGACCCCAGCGGTGAGAGGTGAGCGTCTAGCCACTTGTGCCACGGAGCCGGCATTTTTTATTTATTATAATTTGTATATGGTGTATAGAACTGTATTGTTAACCTATATTTGTGTATTTTACTGATTGGAAGAGAACGACTTACGGTTTCAGCTCTGGCAGAATAAATAAAATATTATAACTGGCTATTATATAATATATATATATGGTATGATAAAAAAAATAAATGCCTGGACGGGACTCGAACCCGGATCTCTGAGTCTGTACCTCAGCGTGATATCCATTACACTACCAGGCGAATCCAATTCAAACATTTATTTTTCTTATATATGTATTATACTCTCCATTATTACTAGATGTCGCGAGAACACTGCGTCACTGCTATAAAGTAAAATAAATATTCTCTTTAATTTGCTTACTTGATATAGTCAGCTACTAGATGGCAGTGAAGACAGTGTTCTCGCGACATCTAATAATAATGGAGAGTATAATACATATATAAGAAAAATAAGTGTTTGAATTGGATTCGCCTGGTAGTGTAATGGATATCACGCTGAGGTACAGACTCAGAGATCCGGGTTCGAATCCCGTCCAGGCATTTATTTTTCTTATCATACCATATTAAGCTTGCATTGCTCAATGTTAAAGATTTAATTATAACATCGATAAAGCGTCACTGCTATAAAGTAAAATAAATATTATCTTTAATTTGCTTACTTGATATAGTCAGCTACTAGATGGCAGTGAAGACAGTGTTCTCGCGACATCTAATAATAATGGAGAGTATAATACATATATAAGAAAAATAAGTGTTTGAATTGGATTCGCCTGGTAGTGTAATGGATAACACGCTGAGGTACAGACTCAGAGATCCGGGTTCGAATCCCGTCCAGGCATTTATTTTTCTTATCATACCATATTAAGCTTGCATTGCTCAATGTTAAAGATTTAATTATAACATATATATATATATATATATATATCCATCCATCCATAGTAATTCTGCCCGGAGGCAGGTCCTCCACTGCAATCATAGCATTTTCATGCTATGCTTGCAGCTTTACTAGGGAATTGTAGGTGTGGTAGCTTCCCGTTGCTTTCCACACCGGTGAAGGATGATGATGGTGATGATAAGGATGATGATGCCGTTTGGGCCTTAAAGTTTTCCTGACATTTGTCTTACAGGTGAGGAAATATCCCGATAAAAACCTCACCCAGAAAAACTGCCCCGACCGGGGATCGAACCCGGGCCCGCTGCGTGACAAGACAGCACGCTACATCGAGACCACAGCGGTGGACATCTATATAACTGGGAAAATTACAGTTTTATATATTTTCAGTTTAACGTTTATTGAGAGAAGTTCGGACGACAAGAGTCCCTGTAATTCGCAATAGAATGCATTTCCAAAATTGAACTTATGTTTAATTTCTTCGTACAACTCATTCCAATTTGTAATTATTGTTCAAATGTATTTGAATTCAGCCATTTCTTTAAAATTTCCCTCATTTGTCATTAATTGTCTTTTTACATAAATAAATGTATTTCTATGTGTGAATATATGATATACACATTTTGAAAATCCTGCTATACGAGATGTAGTGAAGGGAATTGCTTGTATTTAATGAATTTGGCAGCGGGTTGATTATTAATTAATCGATACATTCTGGAAGGAAGAAGAATAAAGCGCTAGGAATTTATTGAGCGCGCTGATGCTATGGGTGGATGAGGAAGAGGCGGAAAGTATCTATCCATGCAAGAGCCTTATTCCAGACGGCAGCGCGTGTTTTTCATGCCACTTTTCTTCCATCAACTTCCAGATAAGAAAAATTCTCTATAATATTGTTCTTGACAGGGAACTAGGAAATCTGCGACCAAATTACAATAAATTACATAACAAATGAGTATATGAGAGCATAATTTGGCACATTTGAACTTTGCAATGATGTACGAGTATAACTACGGTATTGTATAGAGTCAATACAAAAACATGTATTGTCATTTTAACCTCAATTTCAAAAGATACAAAATCATATACGAGGGCGGATCGGAAAGTAACGGACAATAATTTTTTTCTGCCTTGGTATTGCAGCTAGAATGTTGAAATTTCACAGAGATATAGTTTGAAGTTTTCACTACAGATGGTATGTTTTTCTCAGGTGCACCTCTTGCGAGAGAAGCTTGAACTATGCAACAAAGATGGCGCGCATGCTACAGTCGTCCACAGGGCGGATCGGAAAGTAACGCACAATAATTTTTTTTAAAAGTTTAATAGTAAAAAAAAGGAAAAAAAATCACAAATGAACTTACATCTTTTACCTACTTTTCGACATAGTCACCAACTTTCTCAACACATTTTTCCCATCGTGTTACCAGTTTCAATATGCCCTGTTCGTAGAAGTCCGTTTGGTTGGAGTGTAGCCATCTGCGCACTGGTGATTTCACTTCCACATCTGTCTCAAAGCGTTTGCCGGCCAGGAATCACTAAGGCGAATCACGTGGCGAATCACTAAGGTTCACGCGATCCTTCTTGGAAGAATGTGCACCACCTGGAGACATTGCTACGGTCCATACAATCATCCCCATACACGCCACGCATGTCCCTGTGAATTTCACTGGGTTTATGCCCTTTGGCCCACAAAAATCGAACAACACTTCTCTGTTCCTCACAGGTGGACGACTGTAGCATGCGCGCCATCTTTGTTGCATAGTTCAAGCTTCTCTCGCAAGAGGTGCACCTGAGAAAAAAATACCATCTGTAGTGAAAAATTCAAACTATATATCTGTGAAATTTCAACATTCTAGCTGCAATACCAAGGCAGAAAAAAATTATTGTGCGTTACTTTCCGATCCGCCCTCGTACTTTAATTGAGTTTGCATAGGTTTATATTAAGAAAATACAGTATTTTAAATTTTTATGCAGGGTGGGTCAAAAGTCATTACTCATTACTACTTCTATTGCTTATCCCTTACATGTAATGGGTAATGTATTTTGGCTCATCCTGGCATCTGGCATCTTACGTATATATCTCACAAAATCTAATATTGAATATATATTAAGCTTGCAATGCTCAATGTCAAAAATGTTTAATTATAACGGAAAAAGAGTCACTGCTATAAAGTAAAAATATTCTCTTTAATTTGCTTACTTGTTATAGTAGCTACTAGGTGGCAGTGAAGACCGAGTTCCCGCTACATCTGGTAATAATACAGAATATGTATAAGAAAAATAAATGTTTGTTCTGGATTCGCCTGGTAGTGTAAGTGGTAGCGCACTGAGATATCAACTCAGAGGTCCGGGTTCAAATCCCGTCCAGGCACTTATTTTTCTTATCTTGTCGTACATATATATATATTATAAATAGGTTTACAATGTAATAAAACATCTTCCTGTGCCTAAAGCTTTTCAAATGTTTATCTTCTTTCCCCACTCTTCTCTATCTTCCCATCCCAATTCTTCCATACATAGCTCCCTCATATCTCTTCTTACATCATCCATCTAATTAAATTCTAGGCATTTCCTTTCCCAGGTGGAATCCATTCCAAAGCTTGTCTGAATAATCT
The DNA here is from genome assembly GCA_030220185.1 of Diploptera punctata. NCBI lineage: Eukaryota > Metazoa > Arthropoda > Insecta > Blattodea > Blaberidae > Diploptera > Diploptera punctata. The sequence continues at coordinate 1,508,852 of JASPKZ010007796.1, read as the reverse complement.
TTTCTCTGGCATCTTATGTATATATCTCACAAAATCTAATATTGAATTTTGGACTTTCATTTGTTCTCTGATGATTGTCTTTTTTAATATTTTTTCCAATGTCGAATGTCTGGTGATGTTGAGAGCAATATCAAGATACCAAAGGACCGATAAAAAGAAAAATGAAGATATAAGAACATAACTTAATATATTTAATCTCTGTGAAAGAATAAATATTATCAAAATGCTTATCTTCAGCACGTATTACGAATGAATGGACAGCGCATACCAAAAAAAATGTATAATTATACACCAAAAGGGAGAAGAATGTTGGGAAGGCCATTGAAGAGATGGAAGGGTCAATTCGACTTATAATGAGATCGGAACAGGCCATTGGACTTAATCCTTGTTGTTGATGATGATCAGAACGTCTGGTTGATAGTCTAAAACAATACATTTCAGTAGACATAAGCTTTAAACTCAAATATTCAATTGCCAAGTTTCTGCGCCGTATATTTAAATTTAGCCTGTGTGCGTTTGGGGTTTATAGACTTCTAAACTACTCAACAGATCTTCATGAACATTTGTACACACAGGGTTTCAGTTATAGCGAGTGTTTTAGCCGCTATCTATTATCCTCTATAACTATAAAAGCGTTGGAGTTCTACTGCAATGAAAATTTAAAATCGCTCTAGCGGGCGCAATTTTTTATGATTGACTATGAAACTCGATATATACTCTTAAAATATACCGAGGTAGATATTGTCCAAACCTCAGCGACATCCGACTATTAGAAGTGAAATCGGAAATTAAAAACCGATTCTTGCTACCATAATACAGTAAAAATTGTTCAAAACGGAATCGCATGGGACCATTTTTTTCCACATTAGACAACATTCCGCATTATAAAACAAAACAAGAAATATTAATCAATCTTACATTATAGAGCACCGCATGTCTTTTTATGTACCTTCGATTGATTATAGTTCCGCTGCCGTTGGAAAGTGAAGTAGAGTATGTACGAGCGACTTCGACGGTAACGCGCTAAAAAACAGTTCGGTTTCCACTCACTAAATATACTTTCGTGCGCATCCTTCGATTCTCCGCAAATTTAATTCCACACTACATTGTGTCGTCTTTTAAAACTGTCCACAACCAACCTTAATTACCTTGAAATCGTTATTCCCTAGGGATATAGCAACAGCTAGAGCTTGACTTTGGAGCATCGATCCGGAAATTTGAAGATTTATTTGATCGTGGACTTGTAAAACACTCCCAAGCCCCGTTGTTTTTTTTCCTTCCTTCATTTAACCATTTCCTTGCGTCCATTTATTCAAATTTCATAAACTTGGGCTTTTTCCGCATTCAAATGGCAATGATATATACGATTTAGCCACCTTTCTTTCAGAACGTACCTGTGATATATACGAACACAATCGGTCTCAGACCTTAAACTAATTTAAGATTTTACAGTAGACTGGTTATTTATAAGACAGATGTCACACGCCAAATATTTGTTAAACGAACCTGTATTTCGCAAAACGAGTGTGGAGTGAGGTCGAAAGAAAATTACAGATACAGATAGAAACTCTACTTCTACAGGCGGCAGAAATCATCACTTATTGTTAATTCGCCTAACGGGAATTCAGTTAAGAGGAAGCTAATTTATTTCTTTTCACTTTATAAAGTTTTTTCATGAACTGTATAGAAATATCCTTCCGTTTCCGCGTTGGACAGATTCCGTTTTATACAAAATAAATACTCGTAAAATTACTATTAATTTGCCGGCACCAATAAATCTGTTCACATTGGACAGATTTCCGCATTATTCACGTTCCGGATTAAACAAGTTGTACTGTATCTGGTTCGTTGCAATGTATACTATACAATTTAATTAATCTGTTATTTTATTTGTACTAAAATAAATAATTTATTTAGGCATAGCAGCGCACTCTGGGCTTTAGCTAGTTGGCCTATTTGAGCAAAATGAACTTAAAATTCTCGTGATGTAGCGTTTAGATTATTGTGGAATTATACCAACAGACATTACGAAGGATCAGCAAACTGCTACTTATTCAAAACATGTGTATTATATATACTAACTTACTTATTCACTGGCACTATCGAACCCGTAGGTTCATGGCCGCGCGGACATAAGCTCTCCATACATCCCTATCCTGAGCTAATGCTTTCCAATCATTCCCTGTATAATCTACTTCCCTCAAATCATAGTTAATGTTGTTCTCCCACCTCATTCTTGGTCTACCAACTGGGCGTTTTCCTTCTGACTTTCCTACAAGAAGTTTCCATGCACGTCTTTCATTCCCCATACGTGCAACATGTCCTGCCCATCGCAGTCTACGAGACTTAACTGCTCTTATTATATCTGGCTTCCTATAAAGACCATGTAGTTCATTGTTATGTAGTCTTCTCCATTAACCTGTCTGTTCATCTCTCTTTGGTCCAAAAATTTTCCTAAGAACTTTATTCTCAAATACTCGTAATCTCCTTTCCTCCCTTAAAGTAAGAGTCCATGTTTCGCACCCATATAATATAACTGGTAGAATAATAGTTTTATATATTTTCAGCTTAACGTTTTTTCAAAAGGAGTTGGGACATCAAAAGTATATAAATAAATAAATAAATAAACAAATAAATATATATATATATACATATATATATATATATATATACATACATATATATATATATACATACATATAGTCCACCGCTATGGTCTCGAGGTAGCGTGCTGCCTTGTCACGCAGCGGACCCGGGTTCGATCCCTGGTCGGGGCAGTTTTTCTGGGTAAGGTTTTTATCGGGGTTTTTCCTTACCTGTAAGACAAATGTCAGAAAAACTTTAAGGGCCAAACGGTCCTCGAAATCATATGGCCATCATCATCATCATTATTATCATCATCATTCATCCTTCACCGGTGTGGAAAGCAATGGGAAGCTACCACAACTAAAATTCCCTAGTAAAGCTGCAAACATAGCTATGAAAATGCTATGATTGCAGTGAAGGACCTGCCTTCGCGCAGAATTACTATGGATGGATATATATATATATATATTTATATTGTCCACCGCTGTGGCCTCGAGGTAGCATGCTGCCTTGTCACGCAGCGGGCCCGGGTTCGATCCCCGGTCGGGACAGTTTTTCTGGGTGAGGTTTTTATCGGAGTTTTTCCTCACCTGTAAGACAAATGTCAGGAAACCTTTAAGGCCCAAACGGTCCCCGAAATCATATGGCCATCGCAATCATCATCATTCATATTCATCTTAGGTTAAGCTTAGGATTAGGGACTCTCCTGGCGCACCATTATCATCATCACCCATCATATCATCGGGGCAACGTAACCCCGCCTTCCAGGCGCCCCAACCTCAGAAGTGGGTTACAAGTACGCCATGCCAGGAGAGAAACCAGAAATGTTGAATGACAAACCTGGGGCATTCGGAATATATATAATATTCGTAAATATGACAATATTTCTTCCTATTTCCGCGAAATATTTATACTGGCTCCATTGCCAAAATCGAGAAAAAAGCTTTCTATTATTCTGCCATTCAAAATTATACATACCTCTACAACAAGCTACTTATACACTGGCTTACATCTTTCACTTCCTATCACAATTTGGGTGCGATCGTCTACCCAAACTGTGATTGGAGGATAGGAGATGGAAACTAAGACATACGTAGCTTACTGGAGAAGTAGGCCTAAGTGTAATTTTGAAGAGGAAAATGTATTTTGATACGATCTTGAAGATATTCGCAGTACAATGAAGATCTACGGTCATATTTACGTTTATAGAAAAAAATAACTTCTGACACACATGTTTAAAATACCCAAGGTAGAGAAGGGATAAAATTAATACAATTTTCACTATTTTATTTTCATTATTAATTAAAAATGTGTAATTAATAAAATGTTCTTGAAGAGAGTGCATGATTAAAATAATTGATAATGTTAAAAATGAGTAGAAAATGAAGTAAAGAATTAATATATTTTTACCTATAAATTATATAAATATATTTGTAATTTATGTGCTAATTTATCGTTAATTAGGAACAGTAATCACAAACAGAAATCATCATCATCATCATCATAGTACATTCACGAATTTAGGCCATTTGTTGACCTGTTTCGGCCTCAAGAGAAACACCATCCAGAAGTCTTTTGAGTGGACGTCCTGGTCTTCTTCTTCCTGCGGGTTGATATCTTAACATTAGTTTGGGTATTCTGTGATCTTCCATTCGATGAACATGTTGTATCCATCTTGACTTATAACAAACAGAAATGAGATGCACAAATAATTTAAACGTACGCTCAATTCTGGAAATGCTTGCTATTATGTATTACAGAGAATCTTGACGTCCCAACACCTTTCAAAAAACGTTAAACTAAAAATATATAAAACTATTATTCTACCAGTTATATTATATGGATGCGAAACATGGACTCTTACTTTAAGGGAGGAAAGGAGATTACGAGTATTTGAGAATAAAGTTCTTAGGAAAATTTTTCAATCAAAGAGAGATGAACAGACAGGTGAATGGAGAAGACTTTGTAACAGTGAACTACATGGTCTTTATAGGAAGCCAGATATAATGAGAATAGTTAAGTATCGTAGACTGCGATAGGCAGGACATGTGGTACGAATGGGTAATGAAAGAGTTGCATGGAAGCTTCTTGTAGGAAAACCAGAGGGAAAACGCCCAGTTGGTAGACCAAGAATGAGGTGGGAGAATAACATTAACTATGATTTGTGGGAAGTAGATTATACAGGGGATGATAGGAAAACATTAGCTCAGGATAGGGCTGTATGGATAGCTTATATCCGCGCGGCCACGATCCTACGGGTTCGATAGTGCCAGTGAGTAAGTTAGTTAGACTATCGTTAATGTCTGTCAATAATTAAAATGAGGCATCACGAGGGTTTTCACTAGAGTTCTTTTGAGACCAGACGGAAGAACATTTTAGAATCTATTGAAAAAGCGTATTAATGAAAATATTCTTTTTGAAATGTGCTTTGTTTGGAAGGCCAGATTAAAAATAAATAATAGTTTTAAAAAACTAAAAGAACAAGCTTTATTAGAAAACTCACGTAGAAATACATTATATAATGGAAATGGACAGCTAATGACAAATGAGGGAAATTTTGAGGAATTGGCTGAATTCAAATACCTAGGAACAATAATCACAAATAGGAATGAGATGCACAAAGAAATTAAACATAGGCTCAATTGTGGAAATGCATGCTATTATGCATTGCAGAGACTTTTGATGTCCCAACTCCTTTCAAAAAACGTTAAGCTGAAAATATATAAAACTATTATTCTACCAGTTATATTATATGGGTGCGAAACATGGACTCTTACTTTAAGGGAGGAAAGGAGATTACGAGTATTTGAGAATAAAGTTCTTAGGAAAATTTTTGGACCAAAGAGAGATGAACAGACAGGTGAATGGAGAAGACTACATAGATATCCAGGCGGTGTTGCCATTTTATATAAAGCTAACTTAGACCCATATATTAAAAAGGTAAATATTACTTTAAAAGAGGCAATTTGTATATATTACCATACAGAAAGAGCAGAAATGTGTCTGTTGTCTATTTATCGCCAACCACTAAATTCCAGGTATGCCAATCCAAATTTTTTCGTTGAATTGTCTGACTCGTTGGCAGAAATAAAAGATAGGTTTCCGGAAGCGGGAATAATAATTTTAGGGGACTTTAACTGTAGGATTGGGGAGGAAAATATCACTATAAAATCGGATGATAATGAAACACGAGATGAGGGTAGGAGAAGCAAAGATAAGATTTTAAATTCAGAAGGAAACCAATTGTTAGCTTTTTGCGATGCATTTGAACTTGAAATTCTGAATGGTAAATATGGGGAAGATAAAAATGGAGAACTGACATTTATTAATAAAAATGGAAGTAGCGTAATCGATTATTCAATATGCACACAAGACATGATTCCAGTCCTAAGTAATTTCTGTATAGTTTCCAGAATCGAATCACACCACTTCCCAAACAAACTTATTTTAAATATGAAAGGTATTAGTGAGACAGTTAATGATGAGGTGGCAACAATATTGCGGCCAATTATCCGTTTCAGGTGGATCGAGGATCTGAGAGAAGAATTTAACAGGAGTTTGGAAACGCTAATACAGGATCTGCAATTAAATGATCTTAGCGGGGAGGAAATTATTAAAACTTTGACAGAATGTTTTTCAAAAAGCAGGGGAAAAATTCAAGGTTAAATACGCAATGAACCAGAAGGACAAAGGGTGGTACAATAATGCATGTAGAAAGAAGAAGAAATTTGTCGGAAAGTAGTCTTTTAAAGTTTAGAAAAGAAAGCACAGATGAAAGCAGAAAAAATTATGCGCAAGAGAGAAAGGAATATAAAGACTTATTGGCAGAAACAAAACTAGCATGGCAAAATAAGAAATCCGAAGAAATGAGAGTCGCGACTGAAAGTGGGAACATTGCGGACATATGGAAAGCGATAAGGGAACTCAAAGTAAAGTCCATAAATCGGACAAGAATAACGCCCGGGGAATGGAGAAGTTACTTTGATAGGGTGCTGGGAAATGAGAGGTTAAGATATAATCAAGGAAATATAGTTGAGATCCCTGACCCAATTCATATTCAATTACTGGATCAGGATATTTCGAAAAATGAAGTGGTTTCTTCCATTAAATGTTTAAAGAATGGTAAAGCATCTGGAATTGATGGAATACCAGGGGAATTCTTGAAAAATATGATATCATCCAATAAATTATTAGACGTTTTGAAAACTGCGTTCAACAAACTTTTTAATGGAGGAGATTATCCGGAAGCCTGGTGTCATCCAACCGCTATACAAAGGGAAAGGTGGGGCACAGATACCAGAAAGTTATAGGGGAATTTGTCTCTTGTCAGTGTTCGGAAAAATATATTGTAAAGTACTTTACGAACGAATCAGACAATGGGCTAAAGAGAACAATAGGCTCTCAAAATATCAGGCAGGTTTTAGAGAAGGGTACTCCACGGTGGACAACCTATTTGTTCTGAGAACATTAATTGATGACAATCTGAAAATGAAGGGGGGTAAATTATTTTGTGCATTCATTGATTTTAAGATGGCATTTGATACTGTGGACCGAAGCGCACTTTGGGAAAAATTAAATCGGAAAGGATTGTCTCGTAAAATGATACATGCTTTAATGTCAATTTATAAATATGTTAAATTTTGTATAAAAGTAGACCAAGGGCACATTACAGAGAGCAGCGAAGCCAATCGGGGAGTGAGACAAGGTTGCATTTTATCACCAATGCTATTTAATCTATTCGTTGATGATATTGTAGACGTAATGCTAGAAGGAGAAATTGAGGCTCCGGAGATAGGAAATGTTAGAATCCCAGTCCTGTTGTATGCAGATGATTTAATTATCTGTTCCAAGACAATCAAGGGATTGCAAAGAGGTCTTGACCTACTGGAAATATACTGTAGGAATTGGGGATTGACTGTAAATGCTAGTAAGACAAAAACAATGACATTTAAAAATGGGACGGTTTATGGTAGAACAGAGGAATGGAAATACAGAGATCAAGTTCTTCAAAACGTGAAACATTTCGAATATCTTGGTACGACGTTGAAAATGAACGGAAAGTGGAAAAAACACATTGATATAGCATTATTTAAAGGGAGGGGACAACTTAACAGTGTACTCGGTATTCTGGGTCGAGTGCCTGATATTCCAGTCAGCACATTAGAAAAAATGTATGGAGCTATGGTCAGGCCAGTCATGCACTATAGTAGTGAGATTTGGGGTTTCCAAAGAACGGAACTACTAAATAAGGTATATACGCATTTTCTAAAGTATATTACAGGACTTAGTAAGGCCGTTTCTAACTGTGGAATTTTATATGAATTCGGGTCATTCCAGGACGATATTAACTGTAAAATTCGTGTACTCAAATACTGGTTGCGAGTAATCCAAGGTGACCAAACAATGCTTAGAGCAATTTGCTACGACCACCAAATTAAAAACATAGATGTTAAATTTTGGGCAGACGAGGTTAGGAGAGAACTCCAAAAGATTGGGATGGGCTGGATATGGGAAAAAGGGACTGAAAATCGCAAGAACGTGTGGAGAAAAATAAGGAGGAGGTACTTAGATGTAAACCAACAAGATACCTTCACCGAATGTACAGGAAAACGCTCACTGTGTTTACAAAGAGACCTAAAACACGTCTGGGGAAAAGAATCGTATATACTCAACCTAGGATTTAAGGAGAGATCAGGGCTTGCTTGGTTTAGGCTAGGGGCATGGAAATTTCTAAAAATTAGCGACGATCACGATATGCGAATATGTCCAATGTGCGGGAACTTTGAAGATGAGATACATATATTAGGAAAATGTAATGATTTAGAATATTGGAGACGTCAGTTATTACCGGAAAGATTTCTAAATTCAAATCGGGAAAGATTGGCATGCTACGAGTTATTGGTAAATCCAGAAATTGGATAAACCTCGGTAAATTTCTGGACAAAACGCGAAAAATAAGGACAACACTCATTCATGAATAAATATATGTTATCAAAATGCAATACCATTAATTATTAACAATTATATATAAATTAATTAGTGTATAATGCTGTTGTGTTATTATTTAATTGTAATATTAATGTGTTTTCTTTATGTAATTGTAATGTTAATGTTTTTTTAGTGTATAATGCCATTGTGTTATTATTTAATTGTAATATTATTATTGTGTTTTCTTTATGTAATTGTAATGTTATTGCTATTGTGTTATTACTTAATTGTAATATTATTGTGTTTTCTTTATGTAATTGTAATGTTAATGTTTTTAGTGAATAATGCTATTGTGTTATTATTTAATGGTAATAGTTTTATTGTGTTTTCTTTATTTAATTGTAATGTTATTGCTGTATTTGTTTATTTTTCTTTACACTAGTACCAATTATTACTTTATTGTAACGGACTGTCAACAGCACGTACGGCTTACTGCCCGTGCGACCCATATTTGTAAATAATATTGTAAATATCTTACTTTTTGTCTAATAAAGTCCTACTACTACTACATAACAATGAACTACATGGTCTTTATAGGAAGCCAGATATAATAAGAACAGTTAAGTCCCGTAGACTGCGATGGGCAGGACATGTTGCACGTATGAGGAATGAAAGACGTGCATGGAAACGTCTTGTAGGAAAGCCAGAAGGAAAACGCCCAGTTGGTAGACCAAGAATGAGGTGGGAGAACAACATTAACTATGATTTGAGGGAGGTGGATTATACAGGAAATGATTGGAAGGCATTGGCTATACGCAATGCCAAACTACGACACGCCCACAGTATAATCGGACCTGAAATAAGTGCACGGGACACTTGGCGAAATCTCCGTGCAATGGGACTTAGACAGTTGAATCCCTCAACTGACTCTATAGACATTTCTGTAGATGACTTAAATGAACATTTTACCTCAATACCCATGACACCTCCAGACAACAAGACTAAAATAGACACTCTTAAAGACTTATCCCCATCCCCCCATATAGGAAGAGATAAATTTTACTTTAACGACATTTCGCCTATAGACGTTAAAAAAGCACTCAAGCGGATTAAATCCAATGCACAAGGAACAGATAACATCAGCATTTTAATGCTAAATAAAATCATTGACATTATACTACCCACAGTGACTCATATTTTTAATGCTTCCCTTATAACTTCTATCTTCCCTACTGTATGGAAACAGTCTAGAGTTCGGCCTATACCAAAAATAAGTACACCTACTAACTGTAATGACTACCGACCGATTAGCATCCTCCTCCGACATTATCTAAAGCCCTGGAACATATTGTACATAAGCAAATGACTGAATATCTCCAAGAAAATCACCTCCTTGATCCTTATCAATCCGGCTTTAGATATGGTCATAGCACAACCACAGCTTTGCTAAAAATTACTGAAGATATTCGTGAAGCCGTGGACAGACGTCAATTGACTCCTTTAACCTTACTTGACTTCAGCAAAGCTTTTGACACAGTAGACCACGACTTACTTATGATAAAGCTCAAGCACCTACACTTGTCTGACAGCGCTGTATCCTGGTTCGACTCATACCTGCACGGTCGTCAACAATACGTTTCATTAAACTCTAGATCTTCGTCTTGGCGCAACGTGCCGGCTGGAGTCCCCCAGGGCAGTGTTCTCGGACCTCTTCTTTTCTCAATCTACATAAATGACTTGCCAACTGTACTAAAGCACTACCGTTATCACCTCTACGCTGATGATCTCCAAATTTACCTACATTCACCTCCTCATTCTCTCTATAACAGCTTGACAAAAATGAATGACGATCTCATATCCATCTTTAACTGGTCTTCAAGTATCGGTCTAAATCTAAATCCTAACAAGTCACAAGTAATTCTAATGGGACAACAAAGACTGCTTACAACCTTTGACATATCTACACTACCAAACATTACTATAAATAATATAATTATCCCTTATTCTTCTTCAGTAATAGATCTTGGACTACATCTAGACGCAAATTTAACCTGGCAAACACAAGTGAAACACATATGTAAAAAGACTTTCTCCATCTTACATTATCTTAGACGTTTAAAGAATTTTCTCCCAGTTTCGTTAAAACAAATCCTTGTGCAGAATCTTATGTTACCACACTTCGATTATTGTGACATTATATATAATGATCTAAACTATGACTTGTCGCAGAGACTGCAGCGTGTTCATAATGCTTGCGTTCGATTCATTTTCAATATCCGCCGTTATGACCATATTTCCGAACACTTTAATAACCCTCTCTTGGCTCCGTCTTACTGACAGACGTAAATTGCACTCTCTTTCACTACTTTTCAAGCTTCTGAATTCCTACATCCCTACTTACCTGGCGTCTAGATTTGAGAAGTTATCCTCTTACCACAATATTGACACTAGATCACAAGATAGCAGTCTGCTAACAATTCCTCTTCATAGCACTTCCTCCTATTCTACTTCCTTCACAGTAGCCTCTGCCCGCTCCTGGAATCTCCTTCCTCAAGAGATCAGGGGTTGCCGCACACTTGGTACCTTTAAGTCACGCTTATACAGTTACCTGTTGACTAATAATTAATTTTTCTCTATTTATTTAATTTTATACTATGTCATTAATCTTTTCCTGTTTTTTTATATATATATTGTACATATATATTTAATTCTTTAAATTTAGAGTAAATCAAAATACATTATAAATATTAATTGTATTGTATTCATAACTTGTAATCGTTTATATTTATATATATATATATATATATATATATATATATATATATATATATATTGTAATTTAGATTTAAGACTATTTTTTGTTTGTATTTTTTTTTAAACCTGGTTGAGTGGTAGACAAGGCCTTAAGGCCTTAACTCTGCCAGGTAAAATAAAGCTATTATTATTATTATTATTATTATTATTATTATTATTATTATGTCCGCGCGGCCATGAACCTACGGGTTCGATAGTGCCAGTGAGTAAGTAAGTTATTAGAAAACTAAAAAATGAAAAATAATTTTAATTTCCAATACGCTTGGGATAAAATAAAGTGGTTAACAAAAAAATCATCTCCAACACATATAGAATAAAATTAGAGTTATCAACAAAAATAAAATAATTTTACCATCAAAAGCGTGGGGTGCTCTATATCAATTAATATATTTGATATTAAACAGATATTGGTAAAAGTAAGCTCTCTAAGAAGAAAATGTAAAAATCATAAAAAGCACCCCACGCTTTTGATGGTAAAATTATTTTCTTTTTGTTGATAACTCTAATTTTATTCTATATCTGTTGGAGATGATATTTTTGTTGACCACTTTATTTTATACCAAGCGTATTGGAAATTAAACTTATTTTTCATTTTTTTAGTTTTCTAATAAAGCGTATACTTTTAGTTTTTTTAAACTATTATTTATTTTTTAGTTTTAATATTTTACAGAATAAGATAAAAATGTAAATATCTTTAAATTCGATACTATTGTAGTATGAGCTAAAAGTAATACTCTTCTATAAAAAAAAAACCCAGCCGGATTTGAACCAGTGACGTATGGATTACTGAAATCATATACCACTAAGAGTTCACTGCTCTACCAACTGAGCTCTTACAACGATTGACTAAAAACTCGACAAGTCCGCAACCTATTATACCAGTTTTCATTTTTTTTTCGGATGATTCTGGCCAGGATTTTAGAAACAAAATATGAAATTATTGTATTGTCACGGGTCCTCTACACGTATACAAAGTTTCAGGTCGATCCAATGTTTCTAAGTGGGTGAAAATCGCGTTCAAATATTCCGTTACATTGATACAAAAACACTGTTTTTGATTGTCTGATGATTATGGCCAGGATTTTAGAAAATAAATATGAAATTATTATATTGTCACGGGTCCTCTATAAGTATACAAAGTTTCAAGTCGATCCGATGATTTTAAGTGGGTGAAAATCGCATTGAAAGATTCCGTTACATAGATAGACAGATAGATAGATACAGGTCAAGCTAATATAAAGCGTGTAAAAATAAGAAACACTGACATTAGGAATATTATCAAAGTTGAAAGAAACATATTACAAATAACTGAAGAGAGATCACTGATATGATATGGGCATCTCAATAGGGGGACATATGATAGAATCCCTAAGAAGATCTTAGAGTGGAAAATATATAGAACAAGAAGAAAGGGAACACCTAAAGAAGTTTCGATGGATGATGTGAGAAGAAGTATGAGTGAACTGGGACTTACAGATGAGAATGATCAATACCTCTACAACAGTAGAAGAAGAATTTTTTGAGGTGACAGAAAACCATTGTATTGTGAACAAATTCCGAGATATATATAATATATATTGTGTGTAAGAAATATAATGAACGATTTGGATACAATTATTAAGACTTCTTACAAAATTGATGTGTAATTTTAGATTTTATTATGGAAAACTATGAAAAATAAGTTTTGAATGTGTGAGTTAGACTGCACTGCACTTCACATAAAGGAAGGCTTGAATGTCTCAGGTAAGCACACAATTAGCATATTCGGACGGCTACACAAATAGAGACGTCTTCATGATGGATGATGTGCCTGATCCCGCTTTATTTTAAATGAATCGCCCGTCACATCTCTTTCTTTATGAAATCCCAAGTCACAAGCCTAGTTCACAGCATAGTAAACTACCTGCTTGTTGAAAATGTACGTGGTACAGTCATTAAGTTTTGAGACTGAGCGCATAGTGGCGCTGTATTACGCTATAGCGCATAGGTGGCACCGTGGTATGGTACCTTGTTAGTTAATCTCTCGTCCCAGCAAGAGACAGTTGAGTGCATGCACTGCAAGCAGAACTACGACCTTTGCGGTGACGGTGATTTGAATGCGCATGTCGGAACTTGAGATGTCACAGTTAGAGCAACATCAAGTTCTGTCTGAAATTAGGCAAGACCGCTGTCGAAACGTTTCAAATGATGCAGTAAGTTTACGATGAGCACGCATTGAGTCGCAGTGTTGTGTTTAGGTGGCACCGACGTTTTCTGAAAGGAAGATACTGTTTGGAAGGTGATGTGCGTACTGGTCGGCCACAAACAGTTCGAACTAAACACAAGATCGAAGAAGTTGTGACGTTAGTGTGTGCTAACCGCTCCCAATCAGTAGACGATCTGGCAGCAGTGGTAGGGGTCAGCCATGGTACTTGTTACAAAAGTCTGTCTAATGACCTGGACATGTCTCGTGTTACCTTATCCAGCACAGTGTGCCAGGAATCTTGTCGCAAGACCAACATGATGATCACATGACGATTTTTTTTCTCTTTCCTCGCATGAAAGCAATCCTACGTGGGCGTAGATTTCATTCTTCCGAAGAGGTCATGACTGCCACAAGAGAAGCCATGCGGGACCTTCCTGCCAACATCTTTCAGCGGTGCTTACAACAGCTATAATTACCACCGTTGGCAAACATGCGTGACGGCCAAAGGCGACTGTTTTGAGAGGCGATGTGATTCTATTTAAGTGTACACCTAGTTATCGGCATCTTGTGAGACATTCAGATTCTTGTGGGTGCCTGTCCTCAGGCGTAAATTCTCAGAACTTAATGACTGTACTAGTATAATAAAGCACAAGGTTATTTATTACACAGGCCTAGAGATTCGAATAGGCTAACAAGAGCATTGTATAGGGGCACTACGTTTACTACTCCACTAAGCAATCTGTGCAGGCGGAAAATATGTTAACAAACATGCTGTCTTTCTCTTTCTCTTCCTTACTATGTTGCCACTTCCTGTCCTCTACATATTTTCTTTTGAATTTCAAGGTCTTCAAATATATATAACACATTCCAGCTAGGATAAATATATTTGAAGACCTTGAAATTATAAAGGAAACAAACAACACCTCACTTCTTAATGAGAACGCACCCATTATACGAGATCGTCAAAAACAAGTCAGTTGCTGCTACAAACAGTTGGAGTATACATCACCGTACACAACAACAACAAGTAGCAGAAGCTGAACCTGCAGAAGATGGAAGATAACTTCCGAAAGCGCTCTCCAGTTAATTTTATATACATATTTTAACAAAGTTGAGGATGACGGCACCTACCAACAGGTACAATTTAATTTTTATCTTCAAACACTTTCACTTTTTCGTTTAATGACAATGGTGCATACGTTTTAACCATCTTTATTCAGCAACTTCAGAACGCTACCTGTGAAAGATCGGTCTCAGAACTTAAACTAATGTAGTATTTTACATTGCAATGGTTATTTGCAAGACAGGTATCTATCTGTATTTCGCATTACGGGTGTGCAGTTAGGCCGAAAGAAAATTTCAGGTACAGGTAGAATCTAGGCCCATACTTCAACTGTTTTACTTATTTATTTTATTTTATTTATTTGCCTAACGGGAATTCAATGAAGTGCAAACTAATTTATTTCTCTATCTGTCTTCTCGCTTTATACAACTTTTTCATGAATTGTGTAGAAATATTCTTCCGTTTCCGCGTTGGGCAGATTCCGTATTATGCAAAATAAGTACACGTACAATTACTGCTATTTCGCCGGGACCAATAAATTTGTTCACATTGGACAGATTTCCGCATTATTCACGTTCCGGATTAAACGAGTTTTATTGTGTAATAAAAAACTATTGTCTGAGTTCGAAGCCGCTTACCTGAGATTTCGATGTATTGAAGACTGACTTTTTCCTCCGAAATTGAGATCGCATGGTACGTAGCAGCTGATTCAGTGTATTTGACAGCGATATTTTAAGACCATAAGACGAAGGCCACGATTACAGGAACGAAACCAAGGAAGATTAAAGATGAGGCCATTGAGCAAGTGGTGAGCTTCAAATACTTGGGTTGTACTATCAGTAGCAACATTAACTGTGGTCAAGAAGTAAAGCAGAGGATATCAATGGCAAAAGAAGCTTTCAACAAGAAGAGAAGCCTTTATTATGCGGACCTTTGGCAAACACAGACTACGCGGAAGAGGCGAGTTGAAGTGCTTGGTGGGAGTGTAGCATTGTATGGTGCAGGAAGAGACTGAGGAAAAAAGGCGACCGGAAGCTTTTGAGATGTGGATATGGAGAAGAATGGAACGTAATAAAATGGACAGACAAAGTAAGGAATATAGATGTGCTAGACAGAGTGGATGAAAGGAGAACAATGCTGGAACACATAAAGAAGAGGAAAAGAAATTGGATTGGTCATTGGCTAAGAAGAAACCGCCTGCTGAAGGATGCCCTAGATGGAATGGTCAACAGAAATAAAGTTAGAGGCAGGAAGAGACATCAGATGATAGACTACCTAACTGAACACGACCTTTTAGATCAATACCATTCAGGCTTTAGGACAGGACACAATACAAATACTGCTCTACTAAATATATGTGAAGACATACGCGAAGCATCTGATAATCGAAAACTTACTATTCTTACACTACTTGACTTTAGTAAAGCATTTGACACGGTAGACTTGGACTTATTGTTGCTTAAACTAAAAAACCTCTCACTTTCTGACAGTGTCACGCAATGGTTCAACTCCTACCTTCGTGAGCGCCAGCAATATGTTGTAGGAAATTCTACATTACGCTCTTCTTGGACCTACCGTAAAGCTGGAGTTCCACAGGGCTCGGTGCTCGGCCCATTGCTTTTTTCAATCTATATAAACGACATTTCTGACTCCCTAAAACATTGCAAACATCATTTATTTGCGGACGACATGCAGATCTACCTTCACTCAGACAAATATTCTTTAAATGACGCGGTAACCAAAATTAACGAGGACCTTGACTCGCTAACGGCGTGGACAGAGAAATATGGACTTGAATTAAATCCTAGAAAGACACAAGCAATCATTATGGGCCATCAGAGACTATTATCCTCAATTAACACAAATGCAGTATTACATGTGTCACTTAATGGGGTTCAGATCCCTTATAGTGAGACAGTAAAAAATCTAGGAGTGTTTATGGATAAACATTTAATTTGGAATAAACAAATAAATAACATTTGCAAAACTATCTTCTCAATAATACACTCATTAAATCGTATAAGAAATTGTTTACCGTTTTTCTCTAAGAAAAATGCTAGTAGAAACACTCGCAATGCCCCATTTTGATTATTGTGATACTCTTTTTACTGACCTAAATACTGTTCTTACCCAAAGACTTCAACGTGTTCACAATTCTTGCATACGTTTTATTTGTGGTATACGTAGATTTGATCACGTTACACCATCCCTGGAACATATGTCATGGCTTCGTCTTCAAGATCGTAGAACCATCCATTCCCTATGCCTACTCTATAACATATTACACATATCTTTACCTTATTATTTATCACACAACCGCTTCACTAAACTCTCTGATACACATAACGTAGATACCCGATCCCTTGAGCACAGTGTCCTTTATATCCCTCCTCATCATACTACCTATTATTCGAAATCTTTTACAGTTTCTCTTGCTAGAACATGGAATTCACTTCCACCCTATGTCAGAGACTGCCAAACTTTACCATCTTTCAGAAATAAATTGAAAATAAAATCACTAACAGAAACAACTCACTAATACTACTTTTTAAGAATTAATAATGCGTTTTTGCATTATTTAATAAAAATAGACTTAGGATTTGTTAATATATTTACCTAATGCCTTGTATAAAAAGCGTAGATTAATTCATTGTAGTGTTTTTTTTTTCTCTTCTTTTTTATGCATAGTAGATTCGAGCTGTTATTCCTTTTTTATTCATTGTATCATTAATTTAATTTTATTGTATTTAGTTTCATTCTATTATTAGACATTAATTTCATTATTATTCAATATGACAGATAATGAATTGTTCAATAACTATTATTGTAACTTTTTTTTGTATTCATATGTAACATGTTTGTCCTGTCTAATATGACTACTATTGTAATTTTTTTGTATTCATGTGTAACATATGTTTGTCCTGTTTTATATGACTATTATTGTATTTTTTTTTGTATTCATATGTAACATATGCTTGTTCTGGTGAGTGGAAGAGAAGGCCACATGGCCTCAACTCCACCAGGCTAAATAAATAAAATAAATAAATAAAATAAATAAATAAATAAATAAATACAAAAATAATAATAAAATAAATTGTTTGCAGATACAAAAAGGAAAGCTGAGTTAAGGAAAGAGTGGAGAATGCTGAATTTGCAGTGAAAGACCTGCTGTTGAGCAGAACACTATGAATGAAATGAATTATAAAACCAGCTTCTTGTAGTAAACATAACTGTACCGCATTGTGGAACAAGTAACCAAGTCACAAGATAACCTAACTGAGAAAAATTAATTTACAGTTAATGTCAATAAAAAATCACAAATAAAAAGGAACACTTCAACTATCAGAATATCAAATAACTTGTATTTTATGGGAAAGATGGTAAATCATTTTTTTAATTATAAGATTCTCCAGAATAAAATTTTAGAGAGATCTAATCAATTTAAATATCTTGGATATTATGTCCCTATCTGGGATGAAAAGAATATCCCTGAAAAAATTACTAGTTATAATAAAAGTTTGGGAATTATTAATCAAGTTATGAAACCATTCCTTGTACAAAAAAAATCAGATTACGTTTATATAACACTTTGGCTAGACCAGTGTTGACCTATGGTAGTGAAGCATGGGCACTAAAAAGACAACACGAAAGCAGAATAACGGCTTGTGAAATGAGATTCATGCGCAGAACAGCGGGGTACACCAAATGGGATCGGAAAAGGAACAACAATATCTTAAAAGAATTGAAGACTACGCCAATTTTGGAATATATTAAACAGTACCAACTAAATTGGAAACTCATCTAGAAAGAATGACTTCAAATCGGATTCCCAAAGCTGTTTATAATTATATACCAAGAGGACGAAGATCACTGGGCCGTCCTATGAAACACTGGAGGGAAAATTTTCTAT
Source organism: Diploptera punctata (assembly GCA_030220185.1). NCBI lineage: Eukaryota > Metazoa > Arthropoda > Insecta > Blattodea > Blaberidae > Diploptera > Diploptera punctata. The sequence continues at coordinate 1,490,366 of JASPKZ010007796.1, read as the reverse complement.
AGGATCGTAACAGACCTTGACCTATACTTGGAAGGAAGAAGAAGAAGGTTTTACACATTTTTTTCTGTTTGATACTTTATTCAGAAAAATAAATTTGGCATATTGTCTCTCTGTTTTATTATTTTGTTCACAGATGGCATAAAAATGCAGAAGTGAGTTGGAACCGTTTTTGCAATACATGGAGCAATACTTGTAGAACAGTTATATAGCATTAGTTCATATAAGGAGTGGTACAAAACTCGATTAATCACTGCATATGGTAGCAAGCTAAAAAATCATATTGGTTGAAACTGGGGTTAGAATACGGGACTTTCTAATATAATCTCAAACACTACTGCTTAAACCATTCGCTTCAGATTAAATGCTCAATGCATTTCCCCAACAACCGTATTTAAGTTACCGTAAATTATATTGTATTTTTCAGACATTCAAAACAAGCAAAAGATAACGGTACTTCAGATCACAATAATGGCGAAGGCCAAAACACACTCATCTACTATTCATAAATGCTAACAAAATATTACCCTGCCAAGGGATGTATAAAATATTGCAACATATGTTACAGCAGAGTTAAGCGAGTGTATCTCGTCTTCTGAGTTGAAGGCTATTTAACTGCAGGCGAGTCTACCTCGTCTTTTGAGGCGAATACGTTAAACAACAATGGAAGTCACTTTGAACAATTTTGGTAGCTTTTTTTTTGTATAGATGTTGTAAGCTACAGAAAATTATACATTTCCTCCAATTTACATTTAATAGATTTAAACTATCCCCAATAATATAAAAAATTCCCGTGCACATCCCCTGGCGGAACTTCATTCTATGAAATTCCATCTTATTTGCTCTTCATAAAGAATTTAAAGCATTAACAGGTTATAAAAATAACTGACTTATTCTGCACCCTGTATTTCAAAGTTGAGAGTTGGCTCCTTTGTGCAGAATATGGTCCAATTCAAAGACACACATTATCTTGATGTAGATTAGTTTGGAATATCGACTCTGTGAAACAGTAAGTACTTGGAAATGAACAGTTTGTCATTGTATCTTGGTGGCATTATGGCTTTACTTGGAAGAAAGTATGTTGTCAGAAACAGAATTATGAAAGTTTTGTGTTTGCTACCATTAATCTAGTTGTGTTATTTGAAAGTACAAGCTGCTTCTTGTTTAGGCTGAGAGAGACGAATGAGAGTATAACAGACTGACAGCTGGACATGTAGGAATACCCCTAGGGAAAAGCTGCCATTAACATGTGTTATGTTCGCCACAAACTGCCTCCTTGACCTAACAAAACACGAACACAACTATCTCAAATCACTTACAATGTGTTCACTTACAATTACCATCAAAATATCTATCATAAAAATTCTGACGAATAATTAAAACTCTGAGAAACATATTGCGTATTTCATAAAGCCAAATATTTCATTTCCTAAGTAAATCAGACAATTAATATAGGCATATATACATATATATGTCCACCGCTGTGGTCTCGAGGTAGCGTGCTGCCTTGTCACTCAGCAGGCCCGGGTTCTATCCCCGGTCGGGGCAGTTTTTCTGGGTGAGGTTTTTATCAGGGTTTTTCCTCACTTGTAAGACAAATGTCAGGAAAACTTTAAGGCCCAAACGGGCCCCGAAATCATATGGCCATCATCATCATCCTTATCATTATCATCATCATCATCCTTCACCGGTGTTGAAAGCAACGGGAAGCTACCACACCTACAATTCCGTAGTAAAGCTGCAAAGCATAGCATGAAAATGCCATGATTGCAGTGAAAGACCTGCCTTCGGGCAGAATTATCGAGTGCAAAAAAAATCCTCTCCCGTTAGGGTGAATATTTATAATATCTGGATGGATTGAGGCACGTAAAATGATCTACAATGGGTGACATTTTATAAGATAAATAATAGTTTTAAAAAACTAAAAAAACACGCTTTATTAGAAAACCGAACTAAAAAATTGAAAAATAATTTTAATTTCCAACACGCTTGGGATAAATAATTTTGCCAACAAAAGCGTGGGGTGCTGTTTACCAATTAATATGTTTGATAATAAACAGATATTGGTAAAAGTAAAGTCGCTAAGAAGAAAATGTAAAAATCATAAAAAGCACCCCACGCTTTTGATGGTAAAATTATTTATCCCAAGCGTGTTGGAAATTAAAATTATTTTTCAATTTTTTAGTTCGGTTTTCTAATAAAGCGTGTTTTTTTTTAGTTTTTTAAAACTATTATTTATTTTTTACTTTTTAGTTTTAATATTTTACAGAATAAGATAAAAATGTAAATATCTTTAAATTCGATACTATTGTAGTATGAGCTAAAAGTAATACTCTTCTATAAAAAAAAACCCCAGCCGGATTTGAACCAGCGACGTATGGATTACTGAAATCATATACCACTAAGGGTCGGTTTCACCAACAGAGGTAACTGTAGGCCTATTACTCCAGTTTAAGCTATGTATTATACATGGGGAAAACTGTCGTAATACAGTTACCTCTGTTGGTGAAACTGGCGCTAAGAGTTCACTGCTCTACCAACTGAGCTCTTACAACGATTGACTAAAAACTCGACAAGTCCGCAACCTATTATACCAGTTTTCATTTTTTTTTTCGGATGATTCTGGCCAGGATTTTAGAAACAAAATATGAAATTATTGTATTGTCACGGGTCCTCTACACGTATACAAAGTTTCAGGTCGATCCAATGTTTCTAAGTGGGTGAAAATCGTGTTCAATAATTCCGTTACATATATATAAAGACATTTTGTTTGATTTTCTGATAATTCTGGCCAGGATTTTAAAAAATAAATATGAATTTATTGTATTGTCACGGGTCCTTTATACGTATATACGTATACAAAGTTTCAAGTCTATCCAATGTTTCTAAGTGGGTGAAAATCGCGTTTAAAGATTCCGTTACATTGATACAAAAACACTTTTTTTTTTAATTTTCTGATGATTATGGCCAGGATTTTAGAAAATAAATATTAAATTATTGTATTGTCACGGGTCCTCTACAAGTATACAAAGTTTCAAGTCGATCCAATGATTTTAAGTGGGTGAAAAACGCGTTGAAGGATTCAGTTAGATAGATAGAGGATAGATAGATACAGGTCAAGCTAATATAAAGCGTGTAAAAAAAGGAAGACAAGAGGTTAAATATGTTAATTAGGAAAATAGAAACTAATTTAAAAGTTATTGCTCATGTCGCACAAGTATTTAGAAGAACATAAATCTCACTTTGCGTTAAGTGGGGATGTGGCCCTTTTCTGGCAACTCGCAGAGTTATTGGTGGTGTGAACATGGTCTTAAGGTAGAAGATTGAGGATGTTGAACACGCCCAACACAAGTTCTCGTTCTGGTTTATACATCTTTGTCATCGCCGTGTGAACTTCAAGATGGCGTCACAACTCCCAATTACCGGAGACACCCGCTGTGTGGTCACGCGAAATGCTGTGTCTGCCCACCAATCGTCTTCATCCACGTAATTTCTGTGTAAAAACAACTAGATGATTCATATTTCCGACTAAATTATTATTATTATTATTATTATTATTAAAAATAGACACGGTAAGATTTACGATGATATAGCACATGTGATATTTTACTGTATCAAATATTATTGTCAATTGATTTGAGAAGATGTTTAATGAAGACAATTTAATTACATTATGAAATTTTCTTCTTCTTCTTCTTCTTTTTTCTTCTTCTTCACTTCACAGGCTAGGCAACTTGCCTGTTCCGCATTACAGTTGTTCTCTCCACCTTTTCACTGGCCGTCCTACATTCCTTGATCCACTTCGCTTGTAATTAAATACTGAAGAAATTCAGTAAAATCTCCAGTGGGATGTGTCGCCCATTGGATTTGGCGCCACTATATGCAGCAACTCGTTCGGTAAATCCTGAATATCCCCTAATATTTATACCTTTCAATACAATAATTTATTATCTATTACTTTTACGTGTATTATTATTATTATTATTATTATTATTATTATTATTATTATTATTATTATTATTATGCGAATTGCACGAATTATAACAGGTAACAAATGCATTATATAATGGAAATGGATAGCTAATGAAAAATGAGAGATATTTTGAGGAAGTGGCTGAATTCAATTACCTAGGAACAATAATCACAAACAGGAATGAAATGCACAAGGAAATTAAACATAGGCTCAATTCTGGAAATGTGTGCTTATTATGCATTACAGGGGCTCTTGTCGTGCCAACTCCTTTCAAAAAATGAAAATATATAAAAGTATTATTCTACCAGATGCGAAACATGGGTTCTTACTTTAAGGGAGGAAAGCAGATTACGAGTATTTGATATTAAAGTTCTTAGGAAAATGTTTGGACCAAAGAGAGATGAACAGACAGGTGAATGGAGGGTAACAATGAACTACATGGTCTTTATAGGAAGCCAGATATAATAAGAACAGATAAGTCTCGTAGACTGCGATGGACAGGACATATTGCACGTATGGGGAATGAAAGATATGCATGGAAGATTCTTGTAGGAAAGCCAGAGGGAAAACGCCCAGTTGGTAGACCAAGAATGAGGTGGGAGAATAACATTAACTGTGATTTGAGGGAAGTAGATTATACAGGGAATGATTGGAAAGCATTAGCTCAGGATAGGGATGTATGGAGAGCTTATGTCCGCGCGGCCATGAACCTATGGGTTCGATAATGCCAGTGAGTAAGTTAGTAATAAAATAATATGCGAAATACATGGTAGCTGTAATTGAGTGAAACTAGTTCATATGATTTCACGGGTAAACAAAACAAAGATTCTAAGGCAAAATGGGAACAATGGTGAAATTTTCAAAAATATAATTTCAGTTTTTTTATCGATGCCTCCAGATTTTCATTACGCCATTTTTGGTATTCTCCTGGCATGGCGTAGGCCTACTTGTAACCCACTTCTGAGGTTGGGGCACCTGGATGATGGGATGTTATGAAAGGTGATGATGATGGTAATGATGCACTAGGAGAGGCCTTAAATTAAACTTAACTTAATGTGGATGATATGATAATGATGGCCAGATGCTGCTCAGGTACCGTTTGGGCCTTAACTTCTCCTGACATTTTTGGGGGGGGGGCCGGTCTTCTCGCTTGTAAGACAAATGTATTACCGTATTGCATTTGTCTTACAGGCGAGAAAACTGCCCCCCCCCAAAAAAACTCATTCAGAAAACTCGTCCCAAGGGGTATCGAACTCGGGTCCGTTACATGACAAAGCAACATGCTACCTAGAGACAACAGCTGTAAAATCCGGCTAAATTACTTCTAATGTTAAAAAAGTGTATTAAGCAATAATATTTTAAAGTAACATCTGGGAAAGCCGAGATCTAACTCCGGATACAGTAACTCGCTGGGTTTTAATACATTTCCGCGAACTAATGCAACTTTGATGAATTCTCGTAAGTCGGATTTAGAAATGCGATTTCCTAGAATATTGTTTTTATGCTTTGAATTTCTTTTCAGCGAATTCCGAAATAATGAAGCTATTGAGTTTTTTTTCTCATGAAACGATTTCTAAAAAATACATTTACAGATCCTCAAGACATCGAAAATGACGACAATCAACATTTATTTTTTTGCGCGATAGTGCGTTTTGTCGTACTCACAGCAATGGCGACCGTGATTGAAAGTTCAACTTCTACATTTCGGGGTTGCCAACCTAAATAACTATACTATAATAAAATAACTATACTGTAATATTACATATTACAAACACACGTGTGGGAAGTAAAACCACTGCCATCTATGTGTACTACATACAATGTATATACAAAAATCAGCTACTTTTTTAAAATTGATTTTAGCATTCTCTTTGACCATTTTCTAGGTAAGTCAGAATGAGTTAGAGTTAGATGGATTTTTTTAAAAAATTATAAAAAATGTAAATGAATATCACAGAAAACTCTTGCCTGATAGGAAAAAACTGAAATGATATTTAAATTCAGGATGAAAAATACTTAAAAAAAATCTCATATTTTTATTCTTGTGAAAGAAAAATTTCATTTTTGTCTACCAGTGTAATTTGAAGAAGGTTGAATTTATACAGGAAATGATAGGGAAAAAATTAGCTCAGGAGAGGGATGTATGGAATGTACGGGTTCGTTAGTGCCAGTGAGTTAATTTAAAATAAAACTTTTAAAATATCTTCAAGTATCACGGATTGCATAAAACTTCACACTCATGAGGTTCACATGGAGGTCAGTATTAAACTTTTCTGGAAATCTGAATTTTCAAAATTCGCAAATTATTTTCTCGTGAACCCAACGCATTACTAACACCACTTGATTAAGAGAGAATTTAAGTTCGGTGTATTGTTTCTGTAATGAAGAGCACATCACAATAGAATACAATGTTCCAAGAATCTGCTACGTAGCTGCATTTCATTGGCTAATGGTTATTTCCAAGAAAACTTTTCACGTGTCAAATGAATTAATCATTCTGATCCAAAGTTTCTTTAAAGCGTCAAATACATGCAATGCTGTAATGTACGATCTCCTAATTGGCCAAATTGATGACACCGGATTTTTCCTATGGAGTTCTATTAAAATTCGAATTAATTTTAAACTACCATAAGCAGTAAATAATTTTGACCTCCATTAGTCTTACGTCATATAGTTGTTTCTATTAGATATATGTTTCGAGGCATGTTTGCACCATCATCAGTTGGTACAAACTGATTTTTTTCCAAGTTGTCGCCCCTGGTTCTCGACTCCTGCTTCCTCTTTTTGTGGTCGAAAGAACTTGCCAATTCGGTTCCTCTCCCCGGGAATTTCAAAAATCATAATTCTCACCTTGTTTATCTGTGTGTAAATGTTTTCCCATATGATGATCACGGTTGTGATTTCTGTATTAATAATTTTGTGTTTAAATATATTTTGTGTTTTTGTGACTATACGTGAGTATTTCTACTTCCTCTTTTTTACCTACATTTCTTATGTTTATTTGGTTCTAATGGTTAAATTAGACTCTTGCTTTAAGGGAGGAATGGAGATTTCGAGAATTTGAGAATAAAGTTCTTAGATTACCAAGAGCAGCATTCAACTATAAATCAAGGGGTTCAAGGAATGTAGGAAGGCCAGTGAAAAGATGGACAGAACAACTGTGAGGCGGAACAGGTAATTTTTGCCTAGCCCGTGAAGTGAAGAAGAAGAAGTTCTTAGGAACATTTTTGGACCAAAGAGAGATGAACAGACAAGTGAATGGAGAAGACTGCATAACAGTGAACTACATGGTCTTTCTAAGAAGCCAGATATAATAAGAACAGTTAAGTCTTTGAGACTGCGATGGGCAGGACATATGACACGAGTGGGGAATGAAAGATGTGCGTGGAAGCTTCTTGTAGGAAAACCAGAGGGAAAACGCCCAGTTGGTAGACCAAGAATGAGGTGGATAATACCATTAACTATGATTTGATTGAAGTGTATTATACAGGGAATGATTGGAAAATATTAGCTCAGGACAGGGATGTTTGGAGAGCTTATGTCCGCGCGGCCATGAACCTACGGGTTCGATAATGCACAGTGAGTTAGTTAGTTAGTTAGTGTCCTTTCTAGTTCCCTTGAGAATTCGTTTTATGTTGCCACACATATACTATTTTTATTTTGTTTGCAAGTCTCCACTTTTTTGAAAAAGTGAAGACAATGCAAACAAATAAATGTAATTATAATATATGTGATTGGCGACATGAAACGAAATCTCATGGGAAATAGAAAAGGAGACTTGACTGTTCTTATTATATCTGGTTACCGGTACCTATAAATATCATGTAGCTCACTGTAAAATATCCTTCTCCATTTGATTGTCCGTTCATCTCTCTTTGATCAAAAACATCTTTCTAAGAACTTCATTATCAAATTTGCTACTATTTTCTCCTCCCTTAAAGTAAGAGTCCATGTTTAGCATCTATAATAAACCTTTTAGTTTCCATCAAAAATAGGCAGCATTATTACTTATGGACCAGAAGTTTGGTCATTAACAACAAAAACAAATAAGTACCTTTTGGCAACGGAAATGGATTTTATACGAAGGGCCGCAAGAATTTCAAGAAGAGAAAAAATTAGGAACTCAATTATAAGGGTCTCGCGCCGTAGCCGAGCGGTTAAGGTAGGAAGCCTTGGCGCAGAGCTACGGGACTTGTGCTGGTTCGAGTCTCCATGGGGGAAGAAATTGTCTCATGGTATTACGGCCAGTATGGGACCGGTGCCCACCCAGCATCGTGAGGCAATTGGGTAGCTACAATAAGTAGCGGCTCCAGGTTGAGGAACCATCTATAACGGCTGGGGGACTCGACATGCTAACCACATGTCACCCCTACACTGACTGTTGAATCATCTACCTCTGTGATTGACACATGTGGATGTGAAGGGCCAGCAGCCGGCTGGTAAAAGGGCAACCGCTGAAAAGTGGAAAGACCCTCAATCGGATCGGAGTTATAAGGGAGAAAATGAAGACTGAAGACGCTATTTTAGATTATATTAAAACTCAGCAATTAAGATGGTACGAACATGTCCAGCGAATGGAAGAGGATCGACTACCAAAATATGTTTTGGAATGGAAACCTGAGGGAAGACGAAGCAGAGGAAGACCTAAAACATCCTGGAGTCAGGGAATATGTTTATATATGAAGGAGGAACATCTACATCCAGGAGATTGGATGGACCGACAAAATTGGCTATTAGGAATCGGACGATGTCAAAGACAACCGATGATCTATCTAGCTATATATAGTACTTATTATAATATGATGAAAGTTAAAAATTAAATTGTACCTGTTGGTAGGTGCTGCTACAAACAGTTGGAGTATACATTATCGTACACAACAACAAGTAGCGGAAACTCAACCTGCAGAAGATGGAAGATAACTTCCGAAAGCGCTCCAGTTAATTTTATATACAATATTTTAACAAAGTTGAGGACGACGACACCTACCAACAGGTACAATTTAATTTTTAACTTTCATCATATAACTTCACCTCAACGGAATTTGATATGAATTTTACTAGTATTGGTACTTATTGTAACCCTATATGAATTACATGTAAAAAAGTATACAATTGTGGACCATAGCTATCTCTACAGCTTGCTATTCCATCATTTAAATTGAAGGACTTGTGAGATAGCAGACTTTACTTCTAATTCAGAGACGTTGTTAGAATAATGAAGAGAAGGGAATGAGTCTAGGGGAAGTTGGTTTAATTTTGCCTGAAGAAACACAAAAAAAGAATGAGTAAAGTAACTGCTATGAATAATTTTTTTTTTCACAAAAAGGGAAGATTTTGGCTGATCACAAGACGTACTGAAATGCTAGAACTGCCTAATGCAAAATGTAAAGACTCGACCGGCACAAATCGATGAGCGGGACGTTGCCATGACAACGCCGCCGCGGGATTCGTTCACAGTTTGTACAGTCTGCAAAATAGCATTACCCTAAAATCCCTAGAATACTTTTATTAACAGCTCCTTTCTGCTACTCCAATTAGCAGGATTCCTTACGGTTAGAAAGATTTTTCTTCTTCAGGTTAACCAACACTGCTAAATTAAAACTCGCTAACGTTTTCAAACTCAAATCAAAATTAACATATCTTAGGATTAAATAAGCAGTAGCCTGATTATAAAAAGTCGGTCACGCAGGAATTGCGGAAACTAAGCGAATTTCTCATCATATCAACTTTATGGAACGATTTTATTGCTTTACGGAATATATTTTTCTTTCCTTAATCCTTAAATTCCCTCCATGGTATTATTACCATGTCGTGGTGGAGAGGCTTGCGTGGTTAAATGATCCTGAGAGCTATGCCGGCGGTAGCATTACTGCCGATAGGGTTACCCATGCCACAGGTGAATGGAGGTGTTGTGTAATTTCTATGACTATTTAACAATGCCCCCAATTGGGTCAATGACCAATCACATTTCAATGAATTTTGTGTTACAACCAATCACAGTCGTGTTTCACCTCGGTATTTATCGAATTCTGTTTACTAAAATAAAGAAAGCTTCTGCTGTTTAACATTCTTAACATGTCAGAGCATTATTTTGCAGTGACTGACTCCCCAACAAATACGTTGAATATAGCAAATAATGAACAGATTCCTTCGAACTACACATTTGATAATTATGTGTTCAATAATTGTGTTTTTAAATAATGATTTTGTCCCGCGCCGTAGCCGAGCGGTTAAGGTAGGAAGCCTTGGCGCAGAGCTACGGGACTTGCGCTGGTTCGAGTCTCCATGGGGGAAGAAATTTTCTCATGGTATTTCGGCCAGTATGGGACCGGTGCCCACCCAGCATCGTGAGGTAATTGGGTAGCTACAATAAGTAGCGGCTCCAGGTTGAGGAACCAGCTATAACGGCTGGGGGACTCGACATGCAGACCACATGTCACCCCTACACTGGCTGTTGATCATCTACCTCTGTGATTGACACATGTGGATGTGAAGGGCCAGCAGCCGGCTGGTAAAAGGGCAACCACTGAAAAGTGGAAAGACCCTCAATCGGAAATAATGATTTTACTGAGTTGTTTCCTTAAAAAATAAATAATAACCTATAATGTTGGTTATACTATATAATTTGACGTGTTTCATTTTTTCTCCACTAGGGCGCATTCTTACAATATTGCGATCCTATTTGGCAATATATGATATGATCAAGTTGCAGTGGATGAACAAATGAAACATAACCGAACATTTCTCATTTGTTTTCAAACATCTCCGTTTACATTAAATATATACATATTTTAAAATAGCTATATTTAAATGATGATTTGTGAGTAAACTGCTTAATTTTACTCGTTAAATAGTCCTAACAAATGCCACTCTTGATTTCCAAATTCTCTAGATAAATTCACGAGTCGCGCTCGTGATATTACTTATGATTATTTATTCCATTGCTTTAGTAACAATACTAAATAAATTAAACATATTTATATAATAATATTATAATGGTATTGTGAAAAGAAAAATTAATGTCTGAACCAGGAATCGAACTGTGAACCTCTCGTTTTCCGTACGAGTGTGCAGACCACTACACCATTCGAGACATGGTACAAGCATTAACAATCCTTTCCACTTATACAAATCTATAATTCTCGTTTCGTCCGCTGCCAGGTAGGTCTCACTACCAACGTCAACGGCTGGCTTCATTTAGAAGTATCTATGTTTCAGAATTTTACACCACCACTTTTATTAGCAGTAATGCTATATAAATATAATACGTTGCCAGTTTAAGGGCTCATTAAATTCTACGAGATGCTATTGAGATGTATTGGGACAAAGCACACATGGCTGCTGCTAGAGCGATGTTTTAGTTTTGGTTTTCAGGTAAACGCTCATCTCTAAATGGTCGGATTTTGCTGATTTTTTGAAAATACCTTCCTCGTTTTATTTTATTACAATATGCTGAGTTTCGTTGAAAAAATGAAAAATAGCGATCGATGCAAAAACAATTGCTACCACTGAAGTGCACTGGAGCAAATTTAAATTCTCGTTTCAGTTAAATTCCTACTCCTGATGGTTCGATCTGAAATTGCCATTTTTAATTTAAATTCACTTAATTCGTTCCTGTACAGCATTGCTAGGACCCCAGAAATCTTAGGAATTTTATTGGAGATTCGAAAAAAAGTAAATGAAAAGTGCAGAAATGTTTACTTTACTGGCAATAGCAGATGGTTTCGATTTGAAATTGAACCTGAAAGTGCTATTTTTAAATTGAATATACTTAATTTGTTCCAGTAGAGCATTGCTAGGACCCCGGAAATCCTACGAATATTATTGGAGAACAAAAATAAATAAAATCGCACCATAGTCTCACCTGCCTAGGGAGAGGCGGAGGAGTAACACCTCGTAAAAAATTCCTTGGTTCAGCTCGCCCAGTTGATACTACCTTGTGAGAGCCCCTTGCCAGGGTTACGGTGAAGATCTCAACGGCAGATACAGCGGAGAAGGAGTCTTTCGGTACGGTGTACCTGACGGAAGAGGCAAATCTACATCTACTGTCTTGTAGATTGACAAACGTGCGGATGGAGTTCGTTAGTCCTGCAAGACAACCCATCTATCCTGAGCTAATGCTTTCCAATCATTCCCTGTATAATCTACTTCCCTCAAATCATAGTTAATGTTGTTCTTCCACCTCATTCTTGGTCTACCAACTGTGCGTTTTCCTTCTGGCTTTCCTACAAGAAGTTTCCATGCACGTCTTTCATTCCCCATACGTGCAACATGTCCTGCCCATCGCAGTCTACGAGACTTGACTGTTCTTATTATATCTGGCTTCCCCTATAAAGACCATGTAGTTCATTGTTATGTAGTCTTCTCCATTCTCCTGTCTGTTCATCTCTCTTTGGTCCAAAAATTTTCCTAAGAACTTTATTCTCAAATACTCGTAATCTCTTTTCCTCCCTTAAAGTAAGAGTCCATGTTTCGCATCCATATAATATAACTGGTAGAATAATAGTTTTATATATTTTCAGTTTAACGTTTTTTGAAAGGAGTTGGGACATCAAGAGTCTCTGCAATGCATAATAGCACGCATTTCCAGAATTGAGCCTATGTTTAATTTCTTTGTGCATCTCATTCCTATTTGTGATTATTGTTCCTAGGTATTTGAATTCAGCCACTTCCTCAAAATTTCCCTCATTTGTCATTAGCTGTCCATTTCCATTATATACTGAATTTCTACGTGTCTGTTCTTTGGTTTTATTGATATTTACTTCCAGTCCTAATTTCTTAGTGTTACTCAATAGTGTGTTCGTGTTGGAATTCAAAATTAAATATATTTCTTTATTTTTGTTTTCCCCAATTTAATACATTTTTACCATATAATTCATAAGAAGTTATTAGTGCTCGCGTCTGATTTTACGATGCTAATCCCAAGTAGAAGCTCATGAGGTAATGGCATGATTAATACAAATAAATGAAAATTATAAATCTGTCACAAGATAATGTCCATAGAGATAGACGTTGTGACAGGTTCTCTATTTATACAACAAAAAAGAAGACAAAATTATCATGACAGTTTACTGAAAGCTCCATAATCCAGTTTGACCAATATAAGAACATTAAATTCGCTTCTGTATTTATTTAATTAAAGCCATTTGGATTTCATTTACATTTCCAGGAAAACTAATTTTACTTAAACAGTCAATGGGCTAAGAAGAGTTCTAACAAAAAAAAAACACGGAAATCGTAATCAGAAAATGTTCAATTAGACCTTTATTCCTGGTTCCATTCACTTTTTAATATTTTTATTTTTTATAATTTTTCTCTGAGGCGGCTCCTTGGCGCAAGCGGTCGCCTCCCACCGCTGGGGTCCCAGGTTGAGTCTCGGTCACTTCATGTGGGTTTTGTGGCGGACGAAACGGAGTTTGGAAAGATTTTTCTCGGGGTTTCTCCCTTTTCCCCTGCCACAAATTTCATTCCACTATTTCTCCATGCTCATCTCATCCATTTAGTTTGATTTTATTCATCCGCCCCGTGACAATGCGTCAGGAGTGGTCGGTGGTACTCTTGTAGTTCACAGACCTCTATAAATATAGTGGCTTCATCTCATCTCATTCTTCGACCTACCCTGAGTTAGACACGAGTTGAGGATATATAACTGTAAACACCTTAGATTAAGTTTCAACCAGCCGCACTTTGTAAAAGTATTTTATTTATATACAGAGTTTTAATGTTTACTCATCTTTCTGTGCCTAAAGTTTTATTTTTCTTCTCCACTTGTCTCTCTCCATCCAATCCATGTCCTCCAGTCCCCTTGCTCTCATTCCAGTTCTTATTTCCTGCAGCATCCACGAGTTTCGAGGTCTTCCTCTCTTCCTCCTTCCAGGTGGACACCATTCCAATGTTTTCCTGGGTAATCTTTCCTCTTGCATTCGTCGTACGTGCCCATACCAATTTAATTGTTTATACTGTATATAATCTACAATGCAATATCCAATATTCATTTTTTCTCTTATGACAGTATTTCTTATTTTGTCTAATTTTGAAAAAGTATAATAGGTTAAATAAAGAAATCATGCTAGATAATAAATAGGGACAAGAGCAGACCTGGGGATAATGGCATTAAGCCCGGGGAAACCCAGGGGGATGGTAGTGGTTCTCTTAAATAAAAAAAAATGAGGATATATATATATTTTCTATTTCTAAGACGAAATTCGAATTATTATATACTTTTAGCTATTTTTAGCTTTTGAATACTTCGAAGCCCCCATTTACAATTGCAGATTCAGTTTATGGCTCAACCTTTTTCATATCTACAGGCTTCCACGGGCTTCAAGTAATTATTGGAACTACTTTTCTACTAACATGCTTACTTGATGGTCTCAGATAGCTTCTATCATCATCATCATAGTACATTCACGAATTTAGGCCATTTGTTGACCTGTTTCGGCCTCAAGAGAAACACTATCCAAAAGTCTTTTGAGTGGACGCCCTGGTCTTCTTTTTCCTGCAGGTTGATATCTTAACATTTGTTTGGGTATTCTGTGATCTTCCATTCGATGAACATGTTGCATCCATCTTGACTTATAATCAGAAATTTTGTTTTCTAAAGATTCCATGTGTAATTCTTCCAAGATGTCTTCATTTTTTTTTTGTGATCTAGTAGTGTGTATCCTGCAGTCCTCCGAAGATATCTCATTTCAGCAGATCTAAGTCTCTGTATATCCTTCTGTTTCAACGTCCATACTTCGCTACCATACAAAAGAGTTTGAAGAGCCAGTGTTTTATACACTTTCAGTCTAGAATGCTTTTGGACTAACTGTGGCTTGAAGATAGTTTTTATTAACCCTAAAATTCTTAAAAATTTAGATATTTTTGCATTTACATCTTTTTCTACTTCATATGAGATAGCTTCTATACCTTTAAAACTAGTAGTTCATTATTTACCGTTCTTTAACAAATCGGTATATGATACAAATACAGCCATGGAGATCAGTTTCTGGTCGTATAACTAGGGGCTCGTTCACATCTACACTTTGAAATGCCATAATTTTCGTTTTCTCTGTAGATATCTTCAATCCATATTCTTCTGTAATTTGGTAAGTTCATACAGACCTTCCTGCAGATTATCTTCTGAATTTGCAATTATTATTTGGTCATCTGCAAACAATAGGATGTTTAATTTTGTATTTTCTGATATTCTTATTCCAAATTTATATTTCTTGTTCCAGCAATGTATTAGTTCCTTGATATAAATCGCAAAGAGCGTTGGGGATAGGCGGCAGCCTTGTCTCACACCACACATTCCTTCTTCAGAAAATCTGTTACTTAATTTAATCTTTATGGTGTTGTCTTTGTAAGTATTTTGTATGTTCTGCAGAAGTAAAATTGGTATATTCCTGTCTTCCAATATATTGAAGAGTTTTGATCTCTTGACTGTGTCGAATGCTTTTTTCAAAATCTATGAAAGTAAAATGTTTTTCTAAGTTGAATTCTCTTCTTTTTCAAGCAATAGTTTAACAGAAAATGCTGAATCAATACAAGATCATCCTTTCCTAAATATTTTGACATTCCATAAGGAATGTAGACATCTAGTAGTCAACTATGCTATTACTTGGATGGATGAAGGTCGGTTGAATTTTGCACAAAGGCCTTTTTATTCAAGTTTGCGGTTATTTTCCAAACCTGAAAATCTTCAGACTGGAGACTAAAGCGATGAACATAACCTCTAGTCCATCGCGGTTGTAAGAAATAGCCTACAACATTAAAATAATATATTTCGTTACCAAATTTTTCTTCTTCTTCTTACGGTTTAGGCTTATTTTTAGCCTGTTCCGGCTCCAAATTGCTGCTCTTTCCATCTTTTCTTTGGTCTTCCCACACTTCTTCTTCCTCATGGTGAATGGTTGTATGCTGCTTTTGGTATTCTATTCTCAGTCGTCCTTGCCTAGTGTTCTTTCCAGTATTTCTCTACTGTTGTGTTTAATTCCTCTACTTTTAGTTGTCTTATTTCTGTGTTATGTTTTTTTTGTCTGTTCTTTGGTATCCCGTTATTGGTCTGAGGAATCTCATTTCAGCAGCTTGTATTCCGGCAGATTGCTGTGTTGTCACTGTCCATGTTTCGGAACCATAAGTAATAATAACACTGCCATTGTCTTGTATAATTCCTGGCTTTATTTTTCAAAGTTCTTTTTACTGTACCTGTTATATAATTAAACTTATTTAGTTTGTTATTTATATATGTTTCCGCTGTGTATGATATTTTGCAACCAAAGAAGTTATATCTTACCACTTGTTCTATTGGTTTATTTTCTAATATTATCTTTATGCGAACTGGATGAGCACCCTTGAAGGCCATTGTTTTTTATTTTTGAGAGGGTATTTCCATGTTGTATCTTTTTGATATTTCATTTAGTTTATATAGCATTCTTTGTAGTTCGTCCTCAGTTTTTGCTATTAAAATCTGATCATCTGCAAAGGCTACTGTGTTTATTACTATATTTCCTAAGTTAATTCCCCCAGTCGTCATTTGCTTCCATGATCTTATCATGTCGAAATAAATGTTTTAAAGAGTGGTTGATAGTGGACAACCTTGTCTAACTCCTCCTGTTATATGTATTGGTTCCCTTTGATTTATTTTTATTTTTGTTTTCTCATACATTTTCTTAATTCCTGCTATCAAGTGTAGTGGAATTCCTTTTTCACTTAATATGTTCCATAATTTTGGTCTAGACGCTTTATCAAATGCCTTCTGCCACATTTAATATATATTTACGTCAACGTGGACTAGATGTTACGATGGTTTCGAGGTTTCCAATTTCAAATCCGCCCGCAGTCGAATGGATAGTTAAGAGCGCGAAACTCTTAAGCATGGTTTCATTCGGACGCGAATTAAAATCTTGGGTCCCAAATCGTTGATTCACATCACGTAAATGAACCCTCGGTAACCGGCCTCTCAGCAAAATTCGTGGCTTTTCCATGTCTACATTTAAACAACAACCCGGGTTCTTGAATAGCGACGTTAAATAAAAATTCCAACTAATTAACTTAACAGCTAAATTGTAAAGTAGGCAGAGTGGAATTAAGTATGTCTGTCGGATTGTATTATATTCTTTCACCAGATTCTGATTTCCTTCTCTCGATACTTATTCAGGAAAATTCCGCGTTTGCATATTTGTTTACATATTTTTTCCTTATTTTCCTCGAGTTTTCTAATAAATATGTTCTTTTTTCTTTCTATTCAATATCCAATACAATTTCATTTCCTTAATTAAATTTTATTTTTCTCGTTTGAAAGGAATATGTTATTAACTAATTCAGTTGGCGCTACTTCTTTCATAAAACTGTATTTTACAGATTATCATTACATTGTCCACCGCTGTGGTCTCGAGGTAGCGTGCTGCCTTGTCACGCAGTGGGCCCGGGTTTGATTCCTGATCGGGACAGGCTCCTGGGTGAGGTTTTTTCGGGGTTTTTCCTCACCTGTAAGACAAATGTCAGGAAGCTTGGGGACCAACGGTCTCCGAAAATCATCCGACCATCATTATCATCATCATCCTTCACCGGTGTGGAAAACAACGGGAAGCTACCATACCTATAATTCCCTAGTAAAGCTGCAAAGCTTAGCATGAAAATTCTATGATTGCAGTGAAAGACCTGCCTTCGGGCAGAATTACTATGGATGGATGGATCATTACATTTGGATTTATCAGTCTAGAACATGAAATAATATAGTATTTAGTGGAACTTGATAAAACTATATTTTCTTACCAGCACAACTGTGAACAACACAATGTATTATCTGAACTAGGCCCTAATTCTGCCCGAAGGCAGGTCCTTCACTGCAATCACAGCACTTTCATGCTATGCTTGCAGCTTTACTAGGGAATTGTGTAGGCGTGGTAGCTTCCCGTTGCTTTCCACACCGGTGAAGGATGATGGTGGTGATGATGGTGTTAAGGATGATGATGGCCATAGACATTCGAAAGCAGAGAATAACCTTAATTTACGCTACCCAGCATTCGCCTACTTAAGTGTTTTGGAATATGTCATCACAGAAGATAAATGTCAAGAGGTAGGGATATAACTAACTAATTAACTCACTGGCACTATCGAACCAGTAGGTTCATAGTCGCGCGGACATAAGC
Organism: Diploptera punctata; assembly: GCA_030220185.1. NCBI lineage: Eukaryota > Metazoa > Arthropoda > Insecta > Blattodea > Blaberidae > Diploptera > Diploptera punctata. The sequence goes on along the minus strand of JASPKZ010007796.1, from coordinate 1,472,258 downwards.
TCTCCATACATTCCTATCCCGAGCTATTGTTTTACAATCATACCCACTATAATCTACTTCCCTCAAATCATAGTTAATATTATTCCCCCACCTCATTCTTGGTCTACCAACTGGGCTTTTTCCCTCTGGTTTTCCTACAAGAAGCTTCCATGTACGTCGTTCATTTCCCATTCATTCGACATGTCCTGCCCATCGCAGTCTACGAGACTTAACTCTTCTTATTATATCTGACTTCCTATAAAGATCATGTAGCTCACTGTTATGTAGTCTTCTCAATTCACCTGTCTGTTCATCTCTCTTCAAAATTCAGGCCTTTCTGCACCCCCGTAGTATAATGCAAAGCTCCCCGATTCCTGACTACCTTCTCCAGGCCATCTAACTTCCTGTAAAGCGACTATATCCCAAGGTGATTTATCTAATTCCCGCGTTAATATCTCTAGCGCCCCGCTATTGTATAAAGTCCTAACTTCCATGTTCCTAGAAACGTGTCTCTGCGTTTGAGCCTTTGACATGGGTCCCCTGAAGTAGTCCCCGCCCGGAGAACCGAAAGGGGGACTATTTGACCTCCGGAACATTTTACCCCAATGGAACCGATGTCCGCATTTCTTGACGGTTGTATTTTTACGGTGAAAGATCGTCACTCTTTCGACCAAGCTACTTTTTTCGTCTGGCTTATCACCTTCGATAAGTCCGGCATGGGTAACCCTATCGGGAGTAATGCTACCGCCGGCATAGCTATCAGGATCATTTAAGCACGCAAGCCACTCCACCACGACAAGGTAAAGATACCATGGAGGGTCTGTAGGAAGGAAGAGGTAGTAGTAGTAGTAGGACTTTATTAGACAAAAGTAAGATATTTACAACATTATTTTCAAATATGGGTCGCACGGGCAGTAAGCCGTACGTGCTTTTGACAGTCCGTTACAATAAAGAAATAATTGCTACTAGTGTGAAGAAAATCATCATCATCATCATAGTACATTCACGAATTTAGGCCATTTGTTGACCTGTTTCGGCCTCAAGAGAAACACCATCCAGAAGTCTTTTGAGTGGACGTCCTGGTCTTCTTCTTCCTGCAGGTTGATATCTTAACATTAGTTTGGGTATTCTGTGATCTTCCATTCGATGAACATGTTGTATCCATCTTGACTTATAATCAGAAATTTTGTTTTCTAAAGATTCCATGTGTAATTCTTCTAAGATGTCTTCATTTTTTTTTGTGATCTAGTAGTGTGTATCCTGCAGTCCTCCGAAGATATCTCATTTCAGCAGATCTAAGTCTCTGTATATCCTTCTGTTTCAACGTCCATACTTCGCTACCATACAAAAGAGTTGGAAGAGCCAGTGTTTTGTACACTTTCAGTCTTGAATGCTTTTGGACTAACTGTGGCTTGAAGATAGAATTTATTAACCCTAAAATTCTTAAAAATTTAGATATTTTTGCATTTATATCCTTTTCTTCTTCATATGAGATATTGCATCCTAGATATGTAAAATTATTCACCTGCTCCAAAATTTTATGTGAAGAAAAATAAACAACAAAACAAAAAAAAGCAATAACATTACAATTACATAAAGAAAACGCAATAATATTACAATTAAATAATAACACAACAGCATTATACACTAAAAAAAAGCAATAACATTACAATTACATAAAGAAAACACAGTAATATTACAATTAAATAATAACACAATAGCATTATACACTAAAAAAAGCAATAACATTACAATTACAAAAAACACAGTAATATTACAATTAAATAATAACACAATAGCACTATACACTAAAAAAACGTAACATTGCAATGACTTAAGAAAACACAGTAATATTACAATTAAAAAATAACACAATAGCATTATACATTAATTAATTTATATATAATTATTAAGAATTAATGTTATTGCATTTTGATAAAATATATTTATTCATGAATGAGTGTTGTTCTTATTTTCCGCGTTTTGTCCAGAAATTTACCCAAGTTTATCCAATTTTCTGGATTTACCAATAACTCGTAGCATGCCAATCTTTCCCGATTTGAATTTAGAAATCTTTCCGGTAATAACTGACGTCTCCAATATTCTAAATCATTACATTGTCCTAATATATGTATCTCATCTTCAAATTTCAAGAATATATGTGTATAATACCATTATTAACTTTTATGATATAGTCGTGTACCATTTGTATATATATGTATATTAAAATATATATGCAGTCAATATACCCATTTCACCAATTAATGTTTTAAAATGGTCAACAAGTTTCTACAGCCAAGCTGTCATTCTCAAGACCAGATATTGACTCAGTCAATATCTGGTCTTGAGAATGACAGCTTGGCTGTAGAAACTTGTTGACCATTTTAAAACATTAATTGGTGAAATGGGTATATTGACTGCATATATATTTTAATATTTTATCACCAAGAAGATCACTTGTGTATTAAATATATGTATATTGTTTATAAAATCACCAGGTTGTCTTTTATGATACTTCTGAATTTCTCTCGTGACATTGGCGGAATTGTAACCCATTTCTTAGGTTGATACAACTAGAAGGTAGAGTTACGTTACCCTGACTATTTAACTCGTGCCCCAAATGGGAGTAAATGACCAATCACATTTCAATAACTTTTTATTTAAAAGCCAATCACAGTCGTGTTTCGCCTCGAATTTATCAACCGAAGTTTATCATATTAAAGAAAGCTCCTCCTTTTTAACATTCTCAATAGGTCATAGCATTATTTTGCAGTGACTGACCCTCTAAGAAATACGACCACCATATTGTATATATATACATATATATATATATATATATATATATATATATATATATATGTATATATATATATATATATATATATATATATATATATATAATGCATGAATGTCAGAGCAGATAGCGCATGCGGAAGATAATATAGAAATATTTGTAGCAATTGATTATACCACAAAAAAAAAAAAACACTGTTTGCACTTTCTTAAACGAATTATTTTCCAGGAAATGACGTTGCAGAAAAATATAATTGACATATTTACATCATAGGACATCAGAAATTAATTAATACATATAATGTTGGTTATGCATTTCTCCACTAGGGTGCATTCATACAATATTCCGATCATTTGGCAATAAATAATATGATCTGGTTGCAGTGATGAACAAAAGAAGCAAATGAAGCGTACCAATCGTTTCTAATTTGTTTTCAAACATGGCCGTTTACATTAAATGTATAAATATTTTAAAATAAATATTGTTAAATAATGATTTGTGAGTAAACAGCTTAATCTTATTCGTTAAATAGTCCTAACAAATGACACTCTTGATTTCTAAATTCTCTAGATAAATCCACTCCTCACTTCGTGAGTCGTAAATTTATCGATAATTTAGAAATCACTCGTGGCATTACTTATGATAATATTAAGGGTGATAAATTGAATGAAGCGCCAGTCGAGTCCTTAATCTAACTTATCCTATGTTCCAAACCATGGACAACCAGAAAATTGATTCCTTTTAAGAAACATTTCTATGGTAGACCGGGAATCGAACCTGGGACCTCATGAACTGTAGTCAGAAGCTTTGATCATAAGAACATGTGACTCGTCTCGTGTAAAATATATACTTTGAGGGTGTCGTTTTAAACAACATAATTTTAATCTGCTGGGTCTATTTTCATAGCTTTCGTGTTTTATTTGTTATTTTTTGCATTTGTTGAATAGCAACAGTCTCTAATTTTATGGGAAACATTTCATGATTTTATGGCTGCAGGAAAAGAAACCATTTTATTATTAAACACTTTCAAATCATAATATTCTAATGGAAATTTCAATTTCCGTGTTAACAAAACAAAGACAATAGTAGTATCAAAGCGTGAATTATTAAATCTGCACAAAAAATGTTCATTTCATATTGCAATGCCAAACGTGATATTTCTACCTCTGAATCCATTTTCAGTCAAAAACATTTTTTAATCCTTTTAATGTGTTTTCCTGAACTTTTGTATTTACATGTGGCAAACGTGTAAACGTAAATATATCTACATTGAAGCAAAATAACAAACTATCAACAAACAAAGATTCCATAAATACCTTCGGAGTAATACCCTCTATTTTGACGTGAACGTAGATTAATAACTCTTTTTTAATGAACTGTCCTTCATTTACTTTCTCACAGCTTCAAATTATCCGAAAAAAAGCGCAGAGCCATAGATAATGTTTTCTCATGTTATATACAAATTGAAGTATAAAATTATGCAATATTTACCTAAAGGGTCCGTCTCCTCAACTTTATTACATACATAAGAACTTTATTAAACTAAACGTAAGATACAATGTTATTTACAAATATGGATCGCACTACGTACTGTTGACAGTCCGTTACAATAAGTTGATGTTAAAAAAAATACAATAATATTACAGTTAGATATCAATGCAATTACATTATTCATTAACTTAGTTATGTAGAATTATTAAGAATTAATGATATTGCAATTTCTTAACATATTTATTTATTCCTGAATAAGTGTTGTTCTTATTTTCCGCAAATTGTCCAGAAATCTACGCAAGTTTATCCAATTTTCTGGGTTTACCAGTAACTCGTAGCATGCCAATCTTCCACGATTTGAATTTAGAAATCTTTCCGGTAATAACTGACGCCTCCAATATTCTAAATCGTTACATTTTCCTAATATATGTATCTTGTCTTCAAAGCTCCCGCACATTGGACATATTTGCATATCGTGATCGTCGCTAATTTTAAAAAATTTCCATGCCCCTAACCTGAACCAAGCAAGCCCTGATCTCTCTTTAAATCCTAGATTGAGTATATAAGATTATTTTACCCAAATTTGTTTTAGGGCTATTTGTAAAAACAGTTGTCGTTTTCCCGCACATTCGGCCAAAATATTTTTTCGGTTTACTTTATTAGTTATTTATCTGTAGCGCTTTTCGGGACTAGTCCCATCATCAGCAGTACGTGTAACCCCCTCTACCAGATCTTCAGTGAAACACCAGTTTTGAATCCTGCTGATGATGGGACTAGTCCCGAAAGCGCTAAGTTAAATAACTAATAAAGTTAAGAAGACGGACTTTTTAGGCAAGTATTCCATAATTTTATATTTTAATTTTGAATAATACCTGAACAGAACACATCATGGATCTTATAAAAGTTGATTATGTTACATACTCGTATTACACACACATTGTATATCCATCCATCCTCCATAGTAATTCTGCCCGGGGGCAGATCACATAAAGACCGAATTGTTTGAGGAGGACCTAATTGTAGAGGAGGTGCATACACTCGTTCATGATGATTTATTATCGTGACAGTGACGAGGACACAGACAGCTACTTTGGAGATGACACCCGAACTTATCAATAACCGCCACGTCACGAAAGCAGAAATTGTTCATACGCACCATCACCAAAGAGGGCGCGAACCAAATTTCAAGTAGAATACGTGGCAGAGCGTACAAAAGTTTGACAAAGCAACCAAAGGCAAAAGAAGGCAACACCGACTCTCCTCATCTGTGTCTTCTAGATTGGCCATTGATTCGTCACCTCGAGTGCCCTTCAAGACCGTTATGACCCTAAAGCGGAATATAACGAACAAGACTGTCTTTCAAAAAAATTGGAAAAGGTTTGAAAATGCTGGATGCTGCCCATACAATATCATTGAAACAACAGTTAAACAGGGAATTGTTTGAATATTTCCTTCAAATGCGTTCACAACAATGTGTAGAGTTGGGTTTCTATTTTATACCCTGTTTGCTCTTAACGTGATGCTCGTCAAAACAAAACCATGTGACCTTCTCGCTTTTCATTGGTTATGGACACCGACGTACGTTGTGGAAGCAATATCCTTCCGCCATTTGCGCCACAATTACTGTCACTTTTGACAGGGAGGTGACGAAACAGCAACAGAAGACTCGCCATTTTGTTTCATGACTGAAGCATGATTCAAATGAATCTCCTGTATATAATAAACTATTTTAAGTTGTAATTATTGACTACGCATATTTTAAAATACTTTCTCCGATTCCGATTGAGGGTCTTTCCACTTTTCAGCGGTTGCCCTTTTACCAGCCGGCTGCTGGCCCTTCACATCCACATGTGTCAATCACAGAGGTAGATGATCAACAGCCAGTGTAGGGGTGACATGTGGTTAGCATGTCGAGTCCCCCAGCCGTTATAGCTGGTTCCTCAACCTGGAGCCGACACTTATTGTAGCTACCCAATTGCCTCACGATGCTAGGTGGGCACCGGTCCCATACTGGCCGAAATACCATGAGAAAATGTCTTCCCCCATGGAGACTCGAACCAGCGCAAGTCCCGTAGCTCTGCGCCAAGGCTTCCTGCCTTAACCGCTCGGCTACGGCTACTTTCTATGTTTTGAATATTATTATTTTCACTCACGAAGACCAACAACTATATTCAGAGGACACATTTTTTAATTTAATGAAGGGAACTACTTTTTCGCGTACTTATTCCTTCTATAACGTAAGTTGGTGTCCATAACCAATGAAAAGTGAGCAGGTCACATGGTTTTGTTTTGACGAGGATCATTTTAAGAGTCAACAAGGTACAGTGTTGTTTAATTTCATTTGTCGTCCTTTTCACTTAAAACTTGGCGAATCTATTATTTCTTGCTTACTTTCAAATGGCGTCTCAAGCGTTGTTCATGTTACGACAATTGTTCGTACCATTCTCTTATAAACAAATTCATCAATCATCTGATAAAGAACTCGGAGAAGGAATAAGCAGAAAAATGATATCTGTACATGTTTTAAAATATCTCCGTTTTATCAAGGATAAGTGAACAAAAATATCGGCGATAATCCAGAAACCATGTCACCCAACATTTATGATTTGATTGTAATAAAAATCAGTAACAAGGGACTGCCCTTCAAAGAATTTCATAAAGATATATTTGAAACGTTCATTTGAAATTGTTCGTTTGTGATTAAACGTTCATTTTAAATGTCAATCATTCTGGATATGATTTTATGAAAGTTCGAAATAATACGCTTCTGATATTTAAAACGCTTTAACCTCCAACTGTCCTGTTTAGATCAATGGACATATTTCACACAGTGGTGGCTATCCAAATTAAGACACGTCACCTAAAAAAAAAATACCCTTAACAAGTAAACATAATCTAGCATTTAATGTTTCTCCAATTTTCAGTCCTGTGAAAATTATTGTAAATATAATTTATCGAAATGTCGTTCTATAGTTATAGGGAAGTTCGCGTAATGTGGACCCTTCTATTTGAGTTGACCCTGTTAATATCTCCTTTAATTGGTGCTGCCCTCGAACATAAAATATTTTAACTTCTTCCCCTCATCAACTTTGACGGGTTCAAGGCCAGTTTCTTTTATTTTTTGTGCGAAGAAGAGTTTATTTGTGATATTTATGAAAATGATCACTTTAAAAGTTTTTCAAGCTAAGAATCAATTCTTAATTTCAGCTGTTGAATATTACAAATGTTGAAAAAAAACTCCTACGTATATTATGTATATGCTGTTTTAATATGCTGACGGCTTCGGTTTTATACACTGCTCAAAACAATTAGAGGAACACTTGTAATAAATAGAATAAGTAATTGTTTTTTAAAGCTGTGATGCTGAAAGTTGGACTATATGTAAATTAAATTATTAATTTTATCAATGGATACAAATTTTAAAGATCCATGGCCTAAATACAGAGAAATTACCTCAAATAACAAATATAGAGATTTTTTTTTTATTTTGGAAGGCACTGGCCACTTCTAATTGGTAAGCTTCCTGATGTTGCTATAGTGACGAATGTTGATTATTGCCTTGTTTATTGAAGTCTCTGACAAAATGAGGCATTTAAATGAGTTTGAAGTGTATCATGCTCTACATCTTTTACGACAAGGTCAATCTCTGCGACAAGTGGCTAGAGAGCTTGGGGTTTCTCCTTCCGTGGTGTCCAGGTTACGCAACAGGCACAGAGAGACAGGTCAGTATTGTAGAAGACGTGGCCAGGGCCGTAAATTTAAAACAAGCCCCCAGGATGACAGATACGTTGTTCTTTCTGCTCTTCGACAGCGTACAAAAACTGCAAAAGACCTGCAGAATGACCTTCATATGGCTTCCGGAATCCGGGTTTCAGACCAAACCATAAGGAACAGATTAAGGAAAGAGAATATTCGTCCAAAAAGGCCCGTTAAAAAACCACGCTTAACAAATGGGCATAAGGCAGCAAGACGTACGTATGCTGAAAACCATGGTGATTGGAACCTGAACCAGTGGGAGTCTGTGCTCTTCTCGGACGAATCCAGGTATCGTCTTACACGTTGTGATGGTCGATTGAGGGTGTGGGGACGGCCAGGAGAAAGATTTTCTGCAGAGGCTGTACAGGAAATTGATAGATTCGGAGGAGGTTCCATAATGGTGTGGGCCGGAGTTATGTACAACAATCGTACGGACCTTGTACTTGTTCCCCAGCGACTGAATGCTGTCCGGTATATCGAGCACGTTCTGGAAGAGCATGTAGTACCTGCTGCCATTGGAGTAGGCCCTGGATTTCTGTTTATGCAGGATAATGCCAGGGCACATTCTGCGGCTGTCACCAGGGATTTCCTGAGGAGGAATGAAATTGAGGTAATGGAGTGGCCAGCGGTCAGCCCAGACCTCAACCCTATTGAACACTTGTGGGATCTTCTAGACAGGAAGGTCAGGAACCGACATCAAGCTCCACAAACTCTGCAGCAACTTGGAGATGCTCTGAAGGAGGAATGGGAGAATATCCCGCAAGAGGAAATCCAGAATCTTATTGGGAGCATGCCACGAAGGTGCCAAAGTGTCATCGAATGTCGTGGAGGCCATACACGATACTAACTCTATATAACGAGTGTTTAACTTTGAAAAATAAGCACAAGATTCAATTGCTTACATAGCGGAATTATTTGAAAAGTTAATTGTCAGCGTTATTCATTTGTTTTTACTGACATGAGCAATAAATAAATAAATTAAATAACCACAAATAATGTACTTTATTAATTTCATGTTTGTACCTTTATCCAATGAAAAAATATTTGCATATTTCATAGTGTTCCTCTAATTGTTTTGAGCAGTGTATTATCTAAGGTAGACTCTGGGGTCCACTTTATCCGATCATAGAGATTAAATTGGACCTTTCTTGTAATATAAAAAAGTGTATAAATTATGAAGATGTTTCCATATTTGAATAAAGTAACAATGCTATTTCATAGTTACAACACTAATGATAATAATTGTAATTAAAATTCAAATCGCTTAATTAAAAGAAGAAAAACAAATTCAAAACAGGGTCCAAATTACCCGAAGTTCGTCTAACATTAATATTATAACAAGAATTATATCACACGTGTGTGGTAATAACTTACATAACCAGTAAATTGTGAAACAAAGTCGACAGTATTAATTAATAGGGTACTTCAATTAGTATAGCTGTTATGATACAGTTTCACAGTTATGTCAGCTAATTATGAAGTTCATACGAAAATGAGTGCTTCTAGAATAGTCGTCTGTTGCTGTAGTTAACTAAATATTCTAGTTAAGGGCAATTATTGTATATCAACATACAGAACTCTGCACGCAAAAAAAAAAAAAAAACCTATATTATTAAGAATCGAACATGTGATTATTTCTAGTCAGACATCCCACCCGTTTCATTTCAAAAGCGGTAGTAAAATATAACATAATCATCATCATCAACAACAAGGATTAAGCCCAATGGCCTGTTCCGATCTCATTATAGGTCGAATTGGTCCTTGCATCTCTTCAATGGTCTTCCCAACATTCTTCTCCCTTTTGGTTTACAATTATACGTTCTTCTTGGTGTGCGCTGTTCATTCATTCGTAATACGTGCTGAAGATAAGCATTTTATAGTATTTTATTCTTTCACAGAGATTAAATATATTAAGTTCTGTTCTTATATCTTCGTTTTTCTTTTCATCGGTCCTTTGGTGCCTGCTATTGCTCTCAAAATCTTCATTTCAGGATTTGTTTACTATCTGTCTTTGTTAATGTCCAGGTTTCACATCCATAGATAAGAGATGGAACTGCCAATACTTTGTACAAATTAAAAAAAGTTTCTTTAATATAACAGAATATAAGTTATTAATTATATAAGTCACTGAGCTACAAGCCTGAAGGTCGTGGGTTCGAGTCCCGGTGGGGTCAGAAATTTTTCAACTGACCTAAACTTTCTGGCGACACTATGATCCTGAGTCGACTCAGCCTCAAACGGAAATAAGTACCAGACACTTGTTCTGGGGTAAAGGCGGCCGTCACGCAGAGCTGGCAATCGGGCTGACATCAAGTGCCGATTGTCCAGAAAAAAGTGGGAGCCTTAACCTCCTACTACCCCAAGGACCTCCTGAGGATTGTAGTGGCATTTTACCTTTAGCTTTTAATTAAATAAGTGGAATGCTTAAGATTAAGAAAACATTTTTTTTGAGTCAACTGATATTTTGCTTGTGTGAAATTTTGAAAGACATTGCGAACTGACGTTTCTGGTGACATAGGGGCTAACATGTTCTGTGCTATTTCCGAGTCTCGCGACAAAAGCAGTTCATCCCATGTAGTAATTCGCTGGTTTTTGGGGAATATCTTTATCGTTTTTTATTAATGGCGTATACCGAGTTTCATTGCAAAAAAATGAAAATTGCGACTACTAGAGCTAATTTTAGAGATAAATGGTTTAGACATTTAGAATGAATGAATGTGACAAGATTACCAAACGCAGCATTTAACTACAAGCCAAGAGGATCAAGAAATGTAGGGAGGCCAGTGAAAAGACAGACAGAACAACTCTGAGGCGAAACAGGAAGTTTGCCTAACCCGTGAAGTGAAGAAGAAGAAGAAGAAGAAGAAGATGAAAAACTATTTTTTTAATTTTCTGTTCAGGTAAACCCCCACTCTAATTGGTCCGATTCTGATACTGTGCCTTATTTTTCTTACTTTTATACCATACTAGCGTGACCCCCGGCAGACGTTGTCCTGACCGAACGTTCAATTCTCATGTCATGGGCGGACGATAAAATTATGTTACTTTTTTACCATACAATTCAGCAATTAGGACATAATTAGATATTATTAAATAAGTTCGCAAGAAAACCTCTTACAGCCTTCTGTTGTGGCTCAAGAAGTGTGAATGATGACGTCACGTAGTTATGTCGGAACATAACGATAATGCAGATGACTACGCATCTGACATAAAAAAATCCTATAACCCGATCGCCGCGCCACCTACCGAGTCCAATTGTGAATCTAAACCATCCAAGGACCCACTCAAACACACAGGAAAAAAAGATCATCCAAATCGGTCCAGTCGATATACAGGAGTTTTTAATTTCGAATTTCAAGTAAACCTCCACTTCTAAATTGTACCCTCCTCTGCAGATAAGTCATATAACAATTATATTACAGTGAAAAAAAAAAGATAAATTGATGAGAGTGAGTCAAAATATTTTTTATTTATCCCCGCTAGATTCCAATTCTGCCCCACTGTGCACCGGTCCCATACTGGCCGACATTCCATGAGAAAAATATCTTCCCTCCTAGAGACTCGAACCAGCGCTAAGTCTCGTAGTTCTGCGCCAAGACTCCTTGCCTTAACCACTCGGCTACGGGGCGAGACTCTTTGTATGAAAGAAAGACAAAAATGGTTATCGTGAGTTATACGTAAAAGATAAACATATGCTGTCGCGGACTTTTTTTTTAGAGCTTTTTGAGATATTCAATTCTGTGTACATTAATTTTGTGTACTTCTTACGGTTTATGCAGCGTAAGCCATTTAAGCGTCCAAAGAGCTACTTTTTCACGTTTTCCAATATAAAGGCGATTTTTAAGGGCGTAGGAGTTGAATAACACAACTCTCTTATAGCCTATGTTCATCCCGGGAATCTCCTGAACATTTTGCAAAAACCCCATCACAATCGGATCAACGGTATGGCCGCGCATAAAGTACAAACAAACAAACATACAAACAAACAAACATTAATTTTTATATATAAGATACCGAGTTTGGTTCCGATTTTTTCTCATGGGAATATAGCCTACGTAAAAAGAACTAAGAGACCCGTGAAAAAAACAAATGTCGGCTCTTTTACATCCAGACAGAATTGCGATGCTAAGGACCCGAGTTGTTAAAGAGTGTGAGTGAATAAAAATACTAATCGTTAAGATACTTCAAGTGGCAAGAAATCTCATAAATTAAGAATAACAGAATACAATATTATAAATTCATCTTTTTATATCCATTGGTAAATGTATTAAGGGCAGTATAGTTCTTCTATCAAACCGTCATATTTCAAAGCTTGAAATGACAATTCACTGGCAAAAAAGAAAAATGCGAAATGATTAAACCGATTTCCTCTAATAAAAAAACACATTACAGGATTTCAATTAGCTCTGAAACCATTTTGGTCAGCGGCAGATGGGGTTGCAACACCATCTATAATCAGCTGAAAGCTCAAATGTTCAAAATGAATTTTTAATCATCTTTTACTTCTATTTTAACGTGTTTTATCTGGAAAAATTACCAAATCAACGGTTCTGGAATCGTGTATTACATGAAAACGATAACGAATGCATGGATATGAGATTATGTGAGCATATTTTATGTTCTAGAGTTTAATCATAATAGGCCTTACAAGTAGCAGTGGTATTGTCCACAATTATTTGATTTTTAAATTATGCTTACAACTACTAAACGTTTCAACTTGTGAATTGAATTTCCTGATTGAAGTTTTATTAGGGTTCACCTCAACAATAACAGGAATTTCACCCTTATAATAATAATAATAATAATAATAATAATAATAATAATAATAATAATGTTTTATTTATTCTGGCAGAGTTAAGGCCATAAGGCCTACTCTTCCACTCAACCAGCACAAATACAAATAAATATTTGACAAATATAGATATACACTATACTAATTATAAACAGTTAAAGATACATTAAATGTAGCAATGTAAATTTCATGAACAAACAACATTTTATACGATAATAACAATAATAATACTTACGATAATAATAATAATAATAACAATAATAATGATAATAATAACATAATAATAATAATAATAATAATAATAATAATTATAATAATAGTATGAATGATAAATTATATGAGAAACACCAATTAATATATATATATATATATATATATATATATATATATACCTTACACTGGGTAATGATGAAGTCGAGGTTAGGGCAAATATAAATTTACATTTCTTTTAAAAGTTGCCAATGTCCGGCAGCCCCTTATTTCTTGTGGTAGGGAATTCCAGTTGCGAGAAGTGAAGATAGTATATGACATGGAGTGAAGTGATGTCCTATGTTGCGGTATATTAAGCAAGATATTATGTTGAGATCTTGTGTTTAAGTTATGGTTTCAGGATAGATACTGGAAACGAGAGCCTTAGTGCCTCTGACAAAATACCTGATTTCATAATTATCAGAAATGCTGCCCTAAATTTTTGTTTGAAATATACTATTAACCGCGATTTATACTGGATCTTGAAATGTTAAGGCATTCGATAAATAATAGCAACACTATTATAGCGCTATAAACATTTTATTTAGGTTATTTCTGACCTTGCGAACTACTTCATTTATAGTCTCCTGACAAGTCGACTATAACTCGTAGGTTCATGGCCGCGCGGACATAAGCTCTCCATATATCCCTATCCTGAGCCAATTTTTTTCCAATCATCCCCTGTATAATCTATTTTCCTCAAATCATAGTTAATGTTATTCCCCACCTCATTCTTGGTCTACCCTCTGGCTTTCCTACAAGAAGCACGTCTTTCATTCTGCATTCGTGCCACATGTCCTGCCCATCGCAGTCTACGAGACTTAACTGTTCTCATATCTGGCTTCCTATAAACACCATGTAGTTCACTGTTTAATAGTCTTCTCAATTCACCTGTCTGTTCATCTCTCCTAGGTCCAAAAAGTTTCCTAAGAATTTTATTCTCAAATACTCGTAATCTCCTTTCCTCCCTTAAAGTAAGAGTCCATGTTTCGCATCCATATAATATAACTGGTAGAATAATAGTTTTATATTATTCAGTTTAACGTTTTTTGAAAGGAGTTGGCTAGTCAAAAGTCTCTGCAATGCTTGCACGCATTTCCAGAATTGAGCCTATGTTTAATATCCTTGTGCATCTCAATCCTGTTTGTGATTATTGTTCCTAGGTATTTGAATTAAGTCGACTATACGTTGCCAAATCCTTGAAATACGGCGCACTGCAACTGCAGCATCTCGAATATTCCGGAGAAACCAAGCTTGTTTACAAATTTCTTCAAAAATACACCAGATGGCAGTTTGGAAAATGACCCCTGCAAAAGAACACCAGATGGCAGTTTGGATAATTACCGGCAAAAGGAAAAAAATGATAGTCGTGAAAACAGCTGACGATGGTGATGATGGTCGCCGATACTGCAGTGCTGTATTAAAAAAACATAGAAGTATGAGGTAAGAAGAAGTCATGATTCATTTTATTCTTATCAATAGAACTCATGTCTGGTGAATTTGGTGGATATTCAAGTATTTCCCAATTCCATCTTCTAAACAAATTCTACTGAACATCTTGTGTGGCGTTACTTACTAAATGTGAAAAATAGTGAATGTATTCACAATATATTTATGAATAAGAACATTTTCTTGGGGTTTCCGCGTCTTGGATTCAAGTTCGGCCTCTGACCACTGATTCCGACGTTTCGGCATGATCCCACATGTCATTATCAAGGAATTATAAGTTTGAGTCACAGGCTTAGGGCTTATGTAATTAAACACATAGAGTTTTCGCTGTGGTCCGTTTCGAAGATGTACACACATCCAAGGTTTAGTTCTTATGTAGTTAAACACCTTCAGTTTTCAGTGCGGTCCGTTTACGAAGCCTACACCCATCCAAGGTTTAGTTCTTATGTAGCTAAACACCTTCAGTTTTCAGACCTAAATCTGTGACTCGAACTTATCATTCCTTGATAATGACATGTGGGATCATGCCGAAACGTCGGAATCAGTGGCCAGAGGCCGAACGTGAATCCAAGACGCGGAAAACCCAAGAAAACTTTCTTATTCATAGTTATATCCGCGAAAATCTGCAATATAACACACACACACATATATATATATATATTTGTCCAATGCCATCAGGTTGTCTCTTATGGCATGTCTGGCTTTCTCCCCTGCCTCAAGCAGAATTGTAATGCATTTCTTAGATTGGGGAACCTTTAAGGCGAGTTACGGTACGCCGATGATGTGATGGGTGATAAATGATAATGAAGCGCCAGGAGAGTTCTTAACCTAAACTTAACCTAAATTCCAGACCATGGGCAACCACAGGAATAATTCCCCTTAAAGGAAAGATTCCTATGGTCTGACCGGGAATCGAACCCGGGACCTCATGAACTGCAGTCAGAAACGCTGACCAGTAGCCCACGATGCTGGTCTATTCACAGATTATTGCTAATGCGAGACTTTCAATATTTCACATTTACACAACAAAGACTGCTCAACAACATACTACGAGATTACAATGATCGCCACCAGGATCGCTAATTTACTACTATGTTGCCATTACTTCGAATTCCCTAGTATTTAATGTTAACGAAATTTCAGTATTGCACTTGTTTCGGCGATTGAAGGAAATCACGAATATTTCATCAATTTCTGGCTCAAAAGCTGTCACCTGTACCAAGTTACTCGGTGAAGTTAATACAATTATAGAAACACAGTTTCCAGTTTTCATCATCATCATCATCATCCAGGGATTAAGCCTGTTGGCTCGTTCCGGTTTCAAGAAAAATAGAATTGTTACAATTGTTCAGACAATCTTCTGTGTGGACGTCCAACATTTCTCCTTCAGTGCGGTTTATAATTTAGCAATAATTTTTGAAATCTTCCTTCTGGCATTCTATCAATATGTTCTTTCCAGTCGTTCCTATATTTAATTATTCTGTCTGTAAGTTTGAAAATATTTAGTTCCTTTCTTATATCTTCATTCTTTTCTTATCCAGCAGAGTATATCCTGCTATATTTCTTAAAAATCTCATCTCAGCTGCTTCCAATCTTTGTTCTTGTCTTTTAGTGATCGTCCAACATTCTGATCCATACATCAATACAGGAACAGCCATTACCTTATACAATTTAATTTTTGTTTCTTTTCTTGTGTTTTTAAGGGTTCTTTTAATAGTGCCACATATTAGATTATATTTATTTATTTTGTCATTAATATCTTCAGTTTTAACATATGATAAATTGAAACCTGGATATTTAAAACTGTTCGCTTGCTCTAAAAAGTTTTCAGTTTTATTATTACAAATTGTAGGATACATAATTATGAAAGCTACTGTAATTTATGGGATATTTGATTATTTTTAATTTTGTGCATATGTAGAGTCTCTGTAATTAATTTTCATGTAATTATGACTGAATTTTAATTGTTTGTAATTCTATTCGTAATGTAATATGTACAGCACATAGAAATAACAACAAGAGGGTTAAATTAAGTTATCGATTTTGTTTTACAAGTGGATTTTATCATATTATTTATTTATTTTCCCTCAATACCATCATCAATATCAACAACAAGGAATAAGCCCAATGGCCTGTTTCGATCTTATTATAGGTCGAATTGGTCCTTCCATCGCTTCAATGGTCTTCCCTACATTCTTCTCACTTTTGGTTTATAATAATAATGTATAGCGCACAATGTGCAAAGATTAGTTAATCTATATTAGTTTATCTGTCCATACAGAATCCTGTCAGAGATTGCCCTCTGTTTTTGCACTTTAGCACATGGTATCTCTCGCATAACATGCCGCATCGCTCGCACGCGCATTCTGGTCCCGGGTCATGAAACTTTTTTGTTTTGCACAGTCTGTGATGGAAGCCGTGTACCCTGGGTCACTAGGTGTCGTAGTTCGTAGTTCGGCTTCTTCCAGTCTTCTGAGATCATGGCATCGGTGTTGTAGAAATCGGTCCAAATGGATTCTTTTTTCAGCTGCAGCTCTCTTAGTACAGTATTATAGCTCGCTGTAGATTGCAGGAACAGTTATCGGAGATCTTCTATGAGAAATAGCTCCTTTGTCAGTTCATAGACCGTGCGGGAGGGTGCGAACTTTGACAGACCCGCTGCCTTTTTCAAATACATGGATTTTACTTTTTCCAGGAGTCTAAAGCTGTTGGTGTCCAGATGATCCCATATCAGTTGAAGACCGTATGTGGCTATGGGTACAATCTTGGTGTGGAAGAGTTTTATTGCTGCTTCCATGGACATCTTGGTTATGTCTTTTATTTCGTGCATGGCTTTGATTGCTTGGCTCGTCCTGTCCGATATATGCAGGTTGAAGGAGTTTCCCTTAGGCTGGAGAGTGATACCTAGGTATTTGAAACTGTTGACTGTGGACAGCGCTCGTGTATTCAGCATAACCTTGTCCTTTCCCGCTAGTCTGCCTCCTGTCCTGAAGGTCATATGAACAGTTTTGTCCTCGTTTAATTTCAGGTCGTTCTCATCTGCCCATTTTGCAAGTCGGTTGAAATTGTCTTGCAGTGTCTCGCAGCACGGGGATGTCAGGGCCATGTCGTCCGCATACATGTAGAGCTTGGCATTTCCCTCCAGGATCTGTGTGACGTCAGCTGTAGAGGAGGCACTGAGAGTGCCAAGGGGAAAACTATACTTTTGGTTTTAAATTATACATTCTTCTTGGTATGCGCTGTTCATTCATTCGTAATACGTGCTGGTAAGCATGTTGATAATATTTTATTCTTTCACAGAGATTAAATATATTAAGTTCTGTTCTTGTATCTTCGTTTTTCTTTTTATCGGTCCTTTGGTATCCTCAATACCATTGGACTACAAATGGAAATGATCCGTTTTAATGCGGGGAAATATGTAACTACAGGATAAGTATTAAAACATAAAATTTAGAGATATAATAATAGCAATACTTTTTGAATAATCATTTGAGTTGGTGTTTACTTGATGAAAATCCATTAGTTGTTTAATTAAATAAAATAAAACTTACAGTTTTATTTGATTTTCATATTTGTTAAGATATAATTCAGTTACAGTGTACCGAAACAGCTGTAACTAAATTATATCTTAATAATTATGAAAATCAAATAAAACTGTAAGTTTTATTTTTATTGAATTAAATAAATATTTTTTATTATAAATTTCTCTACAATCCAGTAGTTTTCTTACAACCCATTGTTAATTTTACCCCTCCATATATCCCTATTCTCTGCATCACTTTTTGTTAATCCTCTCGAAACCATACTCCTATGCACTCCATGATCTCACTGTTCTTTTGGTCTCCTCTTCATTCTGTTGTCCTCCCCTTCAGAACGATCTTAGGTATCCTGTCATCTGACATCCTCTTTACGTGTCCAAATCATTTCGGCCTTCTTTCTTCAATGACTTGTAGAACATAATTTTAGTGTATCACCCATGTCCTGTTAATATTTGTACGCTCTTACACAATCACCCTGTATAACTTATTTCATTATTTGAAGAGAAAAATTATACGCTCAGACCGGGACTTGAACCCGGGACCCTTGGTTCTCTAGACCAAGTGCTCTACCAACTGAGCTACCTGAGCAAGTACCGATCTAAACGCAAATCCTTCTCTATATACATTGTAATTCCCATCCACCAAAATGCTATGAAGCCATGCTTCTATCTTGCAAATGGCGGCTCCTTTATTAAGAAGACATATTTGGGAATTATACATTACAGCCAGTACGGCTTTTTCCAAGTTTTTATTATTGATTTCGTACATCTCAATGATGGATAAATCATATTTGAAGAGAAAAATTATACGCTCAGACCGGGACTTGAACCCGGGACCCTTGGTTCTCTAGACCAAGTGCTCTACCAACTGAGCTACCTGAGCAAGTACCGATCTAAACGCAAATCCTTCTCTATATACATTGTAATTCCCATCCACCAAAATGCTATGAAGCCATGCTTCTATCTTGCAAATGGCGGCTCCTTTCATTATGTTTTATGGAGTCTAAATACTGAGTAATAAATCAACGGCGGAAATGCCTGCCTTATGTTTTGTACCGCAAGAGAAATAACTTTATTTCACGCTATCTGTATCAAATTTTAAGCTACGAGTAAATGTATCTAGTAGAATTTTAAATAATGATAGTGTAAAAAACGCGCAGAATTGCTCAATATAGGGCGCAATAAACTAGAATGACGAGAGATATGGTGATGTAACTATTGAATAAAATAGTTTAAATTCTGTTTCAATGAAATCGATTTCTAAATAGAAGGGGACTTTTAATTTCCTCTTCCAAGCTGTGGTTATTTGTTCCACCACAAAATTTTACTTCATCCCACTCCAATCTCACTGTCAATATACTGCTCCATAAAAATATATTTTTATACAATAAGAATGAAATAAACTGAATTCAAATTCATCTACTTTAACCTGAATTCAAATCCCTATCAAGATTTATTTACGTATTAGACTTGACTCACTGCACAATTTATTATTGACTGATGACCAGATTATAATAGGACAAGATAAAGAAGATATAGAATGTATGATTAGAAAATTGGTAGACGCATTTGAGGTAGGTGGACTGAAGATAAATTATATTAAAACAGAATATATGGTAATCGGAGCAAATTCAGAAGACCTACAAATAAATAATATGATAATTAAACGTGTTGAAGAATTTAAATATCTTGGATCTATAATAGATAAATCTGGTACTTGTGAAAAATATATTATTAACAGAGTAAATTGTGCAAGGAAGGCGATTAGATCCCTGAATGGTCTTTTATTGAATAGAAATTTGACCAGAAAAACAAAAAAAGAGATTATACAGACAATAATAGAAAGTATACTCACATATGGATCAGAAAGCTGGACAATAAATTAAAGGATGCAGAAATGAATCTTGGCGACAGAAATGCATGGATTACGGAGAAGTATGATAATATCCAGGCTACAACATATTCTAAATACATATATCAGACAAGAAATGGACGCACAAGAAACTGTTATCGATAGGATAACAAAGAGAGCTCTACAGTGGTAAGGACATGTACAACGGATGTCGGAAGACCAGTGGCCTAAACAGGTGTTGGATTGGATGGTACCAGGCAGAGGGAAGAGGGGAGAAGTAGAAGAGCATGGTATGAGGGGATATTTGATGCCATGATGAAGAGGGGTATGGAAGATGGACAATGGGAAGATAGGAATCTCTGGAAAGCAGAAATCAAAGGCAAACTGCTGTAAAGTGGAAAGCCTGTATTAAGTATTAAGCAAGTATTAGACTTGACCTTTTGCGAAAAAAAATGTTAAAAGTTTTATCTTCATCTTCTTCCTTTCATGTGATGAACCTACTGGTCTGTTACGATCTCAATCCAACGTTTGAAGGGTCTGCCCAAAGATCTCTTGCCTGGTGGCTGGTAATTTAAGATTTGACGTGGTATTCTTGTTCTGCTCATTCTTCTTACGTGAGATTTCCAGTTGTTTCTGTATTTTTGTACATATTCCATGACTGATTCTGTTTGTAATTCTTTGAGAATCTCAGAATTCCTTTTATGGTCTGTTCTTGAATAACCTACAGTACGTCTCAAAATCTTCATTTCTGCCGCAGTTAGTCTTTGTTCATCTACGCTGTCCAGGCCTCACTGCCGTAATATAACAGTTTTATAGAATTATTAATATATAGAATTCTAAATGATAGTGATAACTCAGACACAGCGGGCCAGAGTTTGTTTCCTGGTCGGGACAAGTCGCTTACTTTAGTATGGATATATATGTTAATGGAGTGTGTAATCTTAAATTTTAGTGTTGTAGCGGAGGTGGCTCTGGCATGGAGCTGATCACTTACACTCGGAAGTCCTCCAAGCCATTGTGTGATCAAAAAAATTAAGTGATACAAAATTTAAAACAAATTCTCTCCCGACAGGTTCGTTTTATAACCAACTAAGTCGCTATCGAATCCGTAGGTTCATGACCGCGCAGACATAAGCTCTCCAAACATCCCTATCCTGACCTAATGTTTTTATAATCATCCTTTATATAATCTGCTTCCCTCAAATCATTGTTTATGTTATTCTTCCACCTCACTCTTGACCTGCTTACTAACCCTTTCCCTCTGGTTTTCCTACAAGCAGTTTCCGTGTCCCTCTTTTATTCCCCATTCGTGACACATGTCCTGCCCATTGCAGACCACGAGACTTAAATATAAGCTTACTGTTATGTAGTCTTCTCAATTCGCCTATTTGTTAATATCTTTTTGCATCCAAAAATGTTCCTATGATGTTTATTCCAAAATAATCTTAATATTTTCTCCTCCCTTAAAGTAAGAGTCATTGTTTCGCATCCATATAATATAACTAGGGGAATAATATTTTTATTTTCATTTTAACGTCTTTTGCAGAAGTTGGGTCGACAAGAGTCTCTGTATTGCAAAATAGCACGCATTTCCATAACTGAGCCTATGTTTAATTGATTTAATAATAGGTATCATTGCAGCCAATGGCCATGTAGAAAGAATTGTTTTCATGTCTTACAAAAGTCTGTTATCGATGTTCCTATGTTTTTACACTGTAATAGGTGATATCGGTCGCAGTGCGGCCCACATAGTTTGCACTTGCACTTTTCTTCTGGGTTATGGCGCTTCACTGTTGTGCATATCCTGTGGTGGAAACCATGGACCGCGACTCTCGTCATGGTGTGTCTCAGGTCGTATCTGGCTGCTGTCCATTCCCTGTAGATCATCGCATCCGTTGCGTAGAATTCAGGCCATATCTGTTCTCTCTTCTCGTTGAGTTCCCACAGCAGTTCTTTGTAGGCATCTGTTGCCGGCACGAGAAGGTCCAGGTGGAGCTCTTCTATGAAGAATGTTTCCTTTGTCAGTATGTATGTTAGGCGTGAAGGCGTGTATTTTGATACGCTTAGCGCTATCTTTAAAAAGTATGCTTTGACTTTCTCTATTTCCTCTAGGTTTGCCTTATTTAGGTTCTTCCAAATCACTTCTATGGGGGCACGCCGTAGCATAGTGGTTAAGGCACTGAGCTACAAGCCGGAGGGTCAAGGGTTCAAGTCCTGTTGGGGTCAGGATTTTTAAACTGACCCAAACCCTCTGGCGGCACTATGGCCTTGAGGTCGAGTCAGCCTCTAACGGAAATGAGTACCAGACGCTTGTTCTGGGGGTAAAGGCGGCCGTCACGCAGGGCTGACAACCCGGCTGACATAAAGTGCCGATTGTCTAGAAAAAGTGGGAGCCCTAACCTCCTACTACCCCAAGGGCCTCTGGGCCTGTTGTGGGATCACTTTACTTTTAAATCACTTCTATTCCATAGGTCATGATTGGTGCTATTTTTAAGCGGAAGATGGTCATTGCTGTCTCCAGGGATAGTTTACTCAGGCTTTTAATGCTGTTCGTTGCTATTCTGGCCGCTAAGGCGCGTTCTTTGATGTGCTTATCGAAGGTGTCACCTCGGCTCTGCAGTGTGATCCCCAGATATTTGAACTGATATTTAATTGATTTGTGCCATTCCATTCTTACTTGTTGAATCATTGTTGCTAGGTATTTACATTCAGACACTTCTTCAAAAATTTCCTTCATTTGTCAATAATTGTCCATTTCTATTATATAATATACTAGAAGTCCCGGCCACGCGTTTGCTGTGGCTAAGGTATACGTTAAAAATGTAAATTAAGTTGCTGTCTTTCAGCCAATTACTTAAAACTAATACTTGCACACGGAATTAATAATATTGAAAATAAAATAAACACTGAAGACACTTACATTATGAAATAATCAATATTTGTAATTCAATTGAAATTCGCGGTTGCAACAAAATGACACCATTTGGACCCCTTTTTTGTTAAATAATAAACCAATTACCTTACCAAATTACCTTACACCGCCATCTGTTAGAATCGTATGGAACTCACAGATAATTATAACTCTTTGTTAAATAATAAACAAATAATTTGCAATAAAAAATAATGCGACCATAAATTTAGTTATAAACTAACCTATGTCTCAAGTTGGATCAACCTGCACCCAGTGTGCAAAATTTTATTAAAATCGGTTCAGTAGTTTGGGATTCAATCGCGGACAAACAACGTGACACGAAATTTGTATGTATTAAGATTTCTTTGTGTGAACGTATATTTAGATTTATGGATATTTACTTCCAGTTCGTTTTATACATAAAAAACTCACAAAGAAAACATTATTATCTCACAGACTGACAGACACAAAAACAAAGAAAACACAACCAAACCTATTGAAAGACAGTTGTTATCAAATGAAATCTAAAGTTCTTTTTATACTGTGATATGGCACCTTCATTTCATCAAATAATAATAATAATAATAATTTTGAGGTTAAATAACAACTGATTAATTACACATGAGATTTTATAGCCGTGTATTATGGTTTCACAGGCATGATTTCTAGTACGAAAAAATAATAATTGAACATAATTGTGTAACTAGACATGCAGCATTCCTAACAGTCGACGAGAGTGGTCTCTGGTTTCCAGAAACTTGAAAATTCCGAGGATGGAATGTACATAATAGAAATGTAGAGAATTGAATGAAATTTGTGGAATTGCATTGCACAACCTTGCTGAATATGCTATTCTGTACATGTATTCTATTTAGGCAACATGTAAAACTCGTTGAGCATAATTTCAATTTTGCAAATGGAATTTTTAATGAGAAAAAGTGATTGACTTTCTACTAACATGGCGACTGAAATAAACAGTTGTACTTCCACACGATGCAAATAATGTAATTAGAAATATGACGATCAAACTAAACTTAAAGCTTAACTCTAAACTATTTTAACTCACTTTAATTTTAAATTAATATTTATATAATGCTTCCAGAACAATTTATTTTACGTAAATAATAATAATAATAATAATAATAATAATAATAATAATAATAATAATAATAATAATAATAATAATAATAATATTTAGTTTTATTTAAACTGCCACCGCTGTGGTCTCGAGGTAGCGTGCTGCCTTGTCACGCAGTGGGCCCGGGTTCGATCCCCGGTCGGGACACTTTTTTTGGGTGAGGTTTTTATCGGGGTTTTTCCTCACCTGTAAGACAAATGTCAGGAAAACTTTAAGGTCCAAACGGTCCCCGAAATCATGTGGCCATCGCAATCATCATCATTCATATTCATCTTATCATTATCATCCTTCAGCGGTGTGGAAAGCAACGGGAAGCTACCACACCTATAATTCCCTAGTAAAGCTGCAAGCATAGCATGAAAATGCTATGATTGCAGTGAAGGACCTGCCTTCGGACAGAATTAATATGGATGGATTAAACTGGCAGAGTTAAGGCAAACTAGTAAACCAAGGCATAATAATAATAATAATAATAATAATAATAATAATAATAATTAATAATAACGATAATTATAATAGGATGAAGAATAAATTTTGACTGGAAGTAAACAACAATAAATTAACCCATTCACTTCAGATTAAATGTTCAATGCATTTCCCCAGTTACTACATATTTCAGAAATAGGATGGAATAGATTCAATAAAATCGAAGAAGAGTTACATATAGGAGATATTATTGTAGTTAAATTTATGGGAATAGATAAAGAAAAACAAAAAATGAAACTCTCTAGAAAAGTAATTTTACCCCGTCCTGTCCCTATTGAGAAAAAAAATGAATCAAGAGAAAAAAATTATGATACAAAAAATATATGAGATTCAATTTACCGTAAATTATATTGTATTTTACAGACATTCAAAACGAGCAAAAGATAACGGTACTTCAGATCACAACAAGGGGGAAGGCCAAAACACATTCCTCTACTATTCATAAATGCTAACAAAAGATTACCCCGCCAAGGGATGTACAAAATATTGCAAAATATGTTACAGCAGAGTTAAGCGAGTGTATCTCGTCTTCTCGACTTCTGAGTTGAAGGTCATTTAACGAGTCTACCTCGTCTTTTGATGCATTATATAATGGAAACTGTCAGTTAATGACAAATGAGGGAAATTGTGAAGGTAGTGGCTGATTAAAATGCCTAGGAACAATAATTACAAATAAGAATGAGGCGCAGAAAGAAATTAAACACAGGATTAATTCTGGATAATGATGCTTTATGCATTATGGGACTCTCTACTTCTCTTAAAAATATAATTAAACTGAAAATATATAAAACTGTTATTCTCTCAGTTATATTATATGGAAGCAAAACATGGACACTTACTTTAAGGGTGGAGGAAATATTACGAGTATTTGAGAATACATCTTTAGGAAAAAAATTGAACCAAAAAGAGATGAGCAGACATACTGATTGGATAATTGTTATTTTATTTCATTTTTTATATAAATTTATAATCGGCCGCGGTGGACTAGTGGTTATGCTCCTTGCCTCTGGTCCCGAGGGTCGCGGGTTCAAACCCGGCCGGGGTCGATTGATTTTTAGGACGGAAAAATCCAAGGAGCAAGTCCTCCGGGAGGGACTTTAAGCCGTGGGTCCCGAGTCTGAAGATTTTCAGGCTCGTAAAAAATTCTTAAGCCTGAATGAAAATGAAGGCGTCTAAGCAAAATTTACCGAATGTTCCCGTCCTAGTACTACCTTAATTTCCTAGATGTCAGTATGAGGCGGAACGCTGACCACGGACCACTCAAAATGACATCTATACGAAAACAAGTGTAACTAAATTAGTATGGTTCAAATTCTTCCCTGGAGGCGGAGAGCGCCTAAATCTCTGTAAAGGGAAAATATGGGCTTACAATTACAAAAAAAATACATAAATTTATTTGAAAGTTTTATATCACTTGCATTTAATTTCGTAATACATTTACTATAAGTCATTCTTGCGTTAAAGTCTTATGGGATAATTTAGAACACTTGCATCATCAAAAATATCGCAAGTCATTCATTCATGCCTTTTGTCTTAGCATAGTTGGGCGGCAAATAATTAAATACATATTTTTTTAATTGGCCCTTGTATCTTTTTACGCTCAATTTTTGTCCGCGAATTCAAGTTTCTTTGTATATGGGAGCTTCTGGAATATTGGGTCTGAACGCTTATAATGTCTTTCGTCAGCCTCAGGCCCTCAGATGAAGATAAGGTTTCGTGTAAGTAACATGCACTCTACATCTCCGCAGTAAGGCGTTAAAACAGAGAATTGCTAAAATTGCAGTGAATTTATTACGTATATGTTCTTTAAAGTAAAATAAAATTTACTAAAGCTATATTGAATAGAGGAAGTAAACATCAATAAAACTAAATATATGGTCACATGTAGAAATACATTAAATAATGGAAATGGACAGCTAATGACAAATGAGGGAAATTTTGAGGAAGTGGCTGAATTCAAATACCTAGGAACAATAATCACAAATAGGAATGAGATGCACAAAGAAATTAAACATAGGCTCAATTCTGGAAATGCGTGCTATTATGCATTGCAGAGACTCTTGATGTCCCAACTCGTTTAAAAAAACGTTAAACTGAAAATATATCAAAATATTATTCTACCAGTTATATTATATGGGTGCGAAACATGAACTCTTACTTTAAGGGAGGAAAGGAGATTACAGGTGTTTGAGAATAAAGTACTTAGGAAAATTTTTGGACCAAAGAGAGATGAACAGACAAGTGAATGGAGAAGACTTACATAAAAATGAACTACATGGTCTTTATAGGAAGCCAGATATAATAAGAACAGTTAAGTCTCGTAGACTGTGATGGGCAGGACATGTTGCACGTATGGGGAATGAAAGACATGCATGGAAGCTTCTTGTAGGAAAGCCAGAGGGAAAACGCCCAGTTGGTAGACCACGAATGAGGTGGGAGAATAACATTAACTATGATTTGAGGGAAGTAGATTATACAGGGAATGATTGGAAAGCATTAGCTCAGGATAGGGATGTATGGAGAGCTTATGTCCGCGCGGCCATGAACCTGCTGTTTCGATAGTGCCAGTGAGGAGTAAGTAAGTATATTGAATAGAGTATTCTTTAAATGAATGGTCACAGTCCATTTGCTCGTGACCTTTGAAAGAAGTTTGTGAACTCAAATTTTGCCACAACCACTAATAAAAAACTTCAAAACAGTGAGCAGGTTCATATTTATGGGAAACCAGATATAACAAGAAGAGTTAAGTCTCGTATACTGCAATGGGCAGAACATGTGGCACGAATGGAGAATGAAGGAAGGTCATAGAAACTGCTTGTAGGAAAACCATTATGCAGGCCAAGAGTGAAGTGGGAGAAAAAAAAAACATTAACCGTGATTTGAGGAAGATGGTAGTTCGGAACATGGTGTTAGAGGCAAATTTCTGCAGTTCGAGTTTGATTGAAGATGAAAGTAAAATGTCCTTTGAAACCGGTATCATAAAACATAAAAATATAAGAATTGAGGTATGAAACATTTTCTTAAGCTCATTTATAGCCTAAATGATTTCGCTTGTTTAATATTCTTAATAAAAAATCTATATATTTAATTTTCACTTACATGGCGATTGTATTTTAAAGTCTCGATTCACAGTTTGCTAATTTGTAATAATTCTTTACCTTGCATTGTATTCGCACTACAATTTCGTAGACGTGATAAGAAAATGGTAAAGTTTGAATTCAGTCTCGATAAAGACATTAATTCTTGGAAAAACTACAGCATCCTAAACAAGTCTATGATGTAATTGCCAATTTATGTTCTTTCTACTAGCCTGGAAGCCATTGTTTAATGGCACGTTCTAAAAAAAAAGTCAAATTTTTAAAATATCGCCTTTTTCTGATAATGAAGCTGCATGTAGGAAATCAAATTTACTTTTTTTTTCAACTCTATATTCGAGTTCATAGATCGGGACTAATATATCATGTCTTGCTTACTGCAAGAGTGTCATAAACGACATTATTTTATTTCCATTATAAATCACAGGAAAATAAGAAAATATAGAGGCATTGGATGTCAAAGAAAGCTGCGTAACAATAGCCGCATTCTATAACCGGAGATATGGAGTCCAGATTACTGCAGCCAGTTGCTATGGCAACGATTGTAATTTTTTGTCATAAAGTTGACGGCGCCAGCTGGAACAGCTATTGTGAATTTTCCGACTGCATGAACAAAACAACGCCAGTTCGATTCCTGTTAGCGGCAAACAATATCGTTAACTTTGTTTTTTATATTATTATTACCCCATTACTCAGCTGAATTAGATATTAAATTATACAGAGTGTAAATAATTAAACACAAATTTACTGCTAGGCCTATTATTATTATTATTATTACTACTACTACTACTACTACTACTACTACTACTACTAATAATAATAATAATAATAATAATAACCTATCCCTATCTTCGGGTTTTTACAGCTGCTGCCGTCTTTCCGTGTCAAACCTCCAAAGCCTACGATCTTGGGCATCTTCAATGCCTAGTCCTCTTGCTTGCATTATTACCTTTACGTTTTCCTTCCATGTTAACTTTGGTATCTCTCTTTTCTTCTTTCTGGTCGGTTGCCATTGATATAGTTGCTTCGGCCATCGCTCATCTTCCATTCTTAAAACATGTCCTAACCACTTTAATTCCTTCTTCTCAATTCTTTCAATTATGCTTCCTTCTGCTTCCATTATGTTTCTAATTTCCTTATTATCTTGACGGTTGTATTTTTAAGGTGAAAGATCGTCACTATTTCGACCAAGGTACTTTTTTCGCCTGGCTTATCACCTTCGACCAGTCCGGCATGGGTAACCCTATCGGCAGCAATGCTACCGCCGGCATAGCTCTCGGGATCATTTAAGCACGCAAGCCACTCCACCAAGACATGGTAAAGATACCATGGAGGGTGCACACTAGAGTGATTACAACAAAAGATACATAAAATAAAATCCATTATTAAACGCAATAAACTGATTTCCATATAATCCCTAATTATACCTTATCTGAGCTAAGTTCCAGTTGTAATGTAAACAAACAAGACTGCGCTTTCATTGGTCGAATAATTGTTTTACCTTTAACCGTATAAGAAAATGTAATTCGCTAACACTCGAAATAAAGGAAATTAAAATAATAAAAATATGTATTATCTAGCATACGTCTATATAAGGTATAGGGCCTATGGGAAAATCTTAAAATACATCATTACAAGTTTAACAGATTGAATAAGCATTGTTATATTATTACGCATGCGCAATGCAGTTTCACTCCTATAAAGTAATGCAGAACTCTCAATGTTTTATAAAACTTCAATCTAGCATCTCTTATTATTTTGTTCTTTAATGTTTTATGTATAGTTCCGCATATCATTTGAAATTTCAACAGTTTCATATTTGTATCTCTTTCAGTTTTTGTCTCGATAGTAAAATTACAACCCAAACAATTAAAATGTGTTACTAGTACTAGAGGTTTGTTGTCTATTATGATTTTTGTCCTTATATGTTCATTTCCCCAAAATGCCATTGTTTTTGTTTTTTCTATTGATATTTTAAAATTATATACATGACATAACTGATCTAATTGATGTTAAGAGTACTGCAAATTATTTTCATTTTCTTGAACAATAACCACATCGTCAGCATACATTAAACTGTTCAATATTTTAAAACCGTTCATTCCTACACCTATATTAACATTTATTTTCCAATTTTGGATGATGTCACAATATGTATGCGAAACATGGACTCTTTTTTAAGGCAGGAAAGGAGATTACGAGTATTTGAGAATAAAGTTCTTAGGAAAATTTTTGGACCAAAGAGAGATGAACAGACAGGTGAATGGATAAGACTGCATAACAGTGAATTACATGGTCTTTATAGGAAGCCAGATATAATGAGAACAGTTAAGTCTCGTAGACTGCGATGGGCAGGACATGTGGCACGAATGGGGAATGAAAGACGTGCATGGAAGATTCTTGTAGGAAAACCAGAGGGAAAACGCCCAGTTGGTAGACCAACAATGAGGTCGGAGAATAACATTAACTATGATTTGAGGGAAGTAGGTTATACAGGGGATGATTGGAAAACATTGGCTCAGGATAGGGATACATGGAGAGCTTATGTCCGCGCGGCCATGAACCTACGGGTGACTTAGTTAGTGAGTTAGTTAGTTAGTCATAATATGTAAATTAAATGATCATTTTTAATGTTATTACTGGATTACAAGTATAAAAAATAAACAACTAATAACTGATAACTATTGTTTTTTTCCGTAACTCACATTGCTTGCCTGAATGTGCTCCGAAACCATGTAGGTAAATTCATTAATTTTAAACAATTTACAGCAGATTTGCATGTACACACATCTCTATATACACACACATGGGAGTATAAATTGCCGTTATTTAATCGTTACATATAAATTTAATGCAATATAAGCTATTTCCAAAATTGGTTGTGTAGCGACCTCATCGGAAATCGAACATGCATCCTTTTGGCTTTGCGGCTTGTAACTGTAGCCAGTGTCGATACCTCTTCCCTGTAATAGTACACATTGTAACAATAAATCACAGTACGTCATTTAAATACGCTAGTAAATACCTCAATTAAGAAGATTAATAGCTTTAATAGCGGATATTAATGACCGTTTCAGTAAATATACGTTCAATCATCATTCTTCTAGCGTAGCTGTTACCTGGTAACTTAATATCTGACATCTTTATCCTATATTCCTTCTTCGTCTTTTCCAAAGAGTACAGTACTGCTACTTCCTTACTGAAACATATAGAGACAGCCAGATATCTGAAAACATGAAATCCGTATTCCCAAACTGCCAAATTCTTCATGCGCATGCGCCGGCCGTCTGCGTCACTCATACTATTCTAAGGGTCGGTTTCACCAACAGAGGTAACTGTATTACGCCAGTTTAAGCTATGCATTATACATGGGGAAAACTGGCGTAATAAAGGTAGTAAAAGATTCCGGGCTATGTGGCCGTGGTCTATAACTGGCGTTTCTTCCAGACGTTTCTCCCTCAACTGCGGAGGGCATCTTCAGTGGCGAGCGCTAGAAGCTGTTGTTTCCCTGTCGTAGACTCGACTGCGAATGAACAGCAGACTGACTGACTGACTGACTGATTTGTGACAGTGTCCTAGCACTGTCCAGATTGCTAATTTTGGAGCCAATTTTTGCTCCCTGATAGCTAATTATTGACTTGCTATTCTATAATGGGTTAGTTGAGTTTTCCTTAGCCTATATGGCGATTCTTTGGAGCATTTTTTTTTTTTTTTGAAGTTTCATGTGATGTATATTTATCTGTAGATCCGATGCGGATGATGATGATTATCATCGTATGGGACAAGATGTCCCTGACAATATAGGGACTTATTTGTATGCCCTCTTTGTCCAAGAATATAATTGTTAGATGTGTATCTTAAAAGGTGTTTCCTCACGATGGCCGTACAAAACTCCATAGTAATTCCACCGGGAGGTCAGCGTGGGCTGTTGTTCGGCGTTTCTGGAGGACGCCTCTGGTGAATGTAGGTTCATCAGTGCGCCGTCCCGGTCGCTGATTGGTTGGAGCTCCATCCGCAAGCCGCGCTTGCAGTCTTGGTCGAGTTGAATTAAATTTAAAATTTTGGTTTAATTTAGAATTTTGTTGGTTATTTAAAGTGAAGTTCCGAGGAGAAGTCGCTATTGGGTTGAGAAATAAAAAAGGCCCTTCTCAGGGTGAGCTGACTGACGAAATTTAGAATTGTTTGATTAAAAATTAAATTTAAGATAAAAAATTTTATAATTTAGAATGTATTATCAGGGAGTTAATAATTTACTGGTGGAGACTAGGGAACCACTCCGACATTTGTCTTGACGCTAGGGAAAACCACCAAAAACCCTAGCAGAGTGGCTGGAAGTTAATAAATGATCAAAAGTCAGCTTTCGCGGTTGTAGAGCTATCAACGTGGCCACAAAGGTATGTTTTGTGTGTCTTGCTGTTATCTATATTGGGATAGCGGATTTGATATCTATAAGCGTGTATCTTAGTCTTGTACACGTTGAGTTTATGATTTATGTCGATTTCGATTGATAGTCTCTCAGGTTTGAATTCGAGCTCCTTCTTTAATCTGTCTAGTAGATCGTTGTAGAGCGTCGTTCGGTGAGTTTGGGACTGTTTGGTGCGTTGTTCAACCTCCTGGATTGGATGGTCGGTTTGAGTCGCTTTCCTTCTAGAGGCTGTAGAGGTTGGCGTTTCTTCTGCTCGCAGAGTAGAGTTTGAGGGGAGCGACATGTCAGGAGCTTCTGGCTCGGCTGGCAGTGTTGCTGTTTGGACCTGAGCAGTAACTACATTAGGTTCCTTGGTAGGGGACTGAATGGTCCTATTTGGAGTCCTGAGTCGGCGAAATGGCTCGACCTTGACTTTAAAAAAGCAAAGCTTTTTTAATTTCGTTGCCTCGTGGGCGTTGGGTTCATCGTTCAGTGTTGCCAGAAACATAGGCAGTGGGTTCTTGGTCTTTCCGGAGGTCATGTTGACTACCTTCAAGGCCTCGAACCCTTGATCCTTGAGGTCCCCTTGGACCATCGTAGGATCGACACTGGAGTCGATGCCTTTTATGACGAATCGCACGATTTGCGTCCGTCGGTTGCTAATAATATCGGCTGTGAGGCAGGGGATATTATGTTGGGCCAACAGCTGCTGGTATTTTTTGAGATCTGGCATTGAGTCCAGTCTCACCCTAATTCCGGATCGGCTTGGAGTGCAAATGAATGCACGCGATCCGTTTTTAGCGAACTCCGCGTTCGCAGCTGTCAATAGTGACGCATATTCGCGGCGGATGAACAGAGCCGGAGGCCTGTTTACGCCGGAGCGTTGATCCGGAGTCCTCGTCCCTCCCACCGCGACGCCGTCAGTTGCCGGCGAGGCAGTGGGTGGGAGGGGGGCTCTAGGTTTGGACCTGGGAACAGGGGCCGTTGCGGTGGCCGACCGATTGGTGTCAGACACGGTTAGCTTGGGTTTATTCGTAGACCTCTGTCGCGTTCTACCGGCGATTGGGGACGAAGAGTCCATCGTTGACAGCCGGACACAGTGCCTTTTTTCCTGAAAAGGAAAGCCGTCAGACGGTTTTGCTCTGTAGACCCGTTAGACACGGGTCATACGGCACTGCGCCGGCAGCCAATGGCAGGCGCTCTTCCCTGCGGGGCGTTGCGATCCAGCCGAATGCTGGTAGGAATCCTCTACGGTGACGACTCGTAGCGCAGGACCACTCCGCTGGCTGAAGACCTTCTTCGTTCGCTCCTCCGCCGCGTCTCGAACAGCAGAAATCTGGACGCTCTTATTTATACTAGTGCTGACGTCACGTGAGTCGCAGCTGTTTGGATCATACTGGCTTCTGATTGGTTCGGAACTCTCTCCTTGTTATTGGTAGGTTTTGACTTTCTATTGTCTAATATGTGATACCAGGCTTTGGCTAGTTTTATTCCTTCATCTTTTCTATTGAAATTGTCCTTGTGTTTATAATTTTCTATGGCCTCTCTGTATAATCTTGGGAAATAATATGGTGTTGTGGGCTAAAACTTGTGTTTCATCGTAGTGAATCTGATGTCCGTTTTCAGTAAAAACGTGTTCTGCTACGGCCGATTTTTCTATTTGCCCTATTCTGCAGTTTCTTCTATGTTCAGTCAAACGGGTGGCTATGCTTCTTTTTGTGGTTCCTATGTAAGATCTTCCACAAGAACACGGAAGCCGGTATACACCGCAAGTGGAGAGTGGTGGTCGAGGATCCTTTGATGAGCGAAGGCAGTTTTCTATTTTTCTTGTAGGTCTATAAATTGTTCTAATATTGTGTTGTTTTAGTACTTTGCCGATCCGATCTGTGACCCGTTGTATATATGGTAAGAAAGATGTGCTGACTGTTGATGTATTATCCGTTTTGCGTTGTTGTTTACGTGGATTTATTGATTTATTGATTGTTTTATTTCTTTGGCGTAATAAAGTCACCTCTGTTGGTGAAACTGACCCTAAATCACAAAATGTTGTCTTTGCGACAAGCTGTTTGTATTGAAGAAGAGTAGTGAAGGGACATATGCATTTAGTTTGGTTATTAGCACGCAAGAGGAAGAAATAGAGACAGAGAGCACGCGAATTCTACTCAGGCGTGAGCCAAGCTTTCAGATACCAGACGGCACCTAGCATCTTTATACTTGCGTACTAGTTTTACTTGGAGATCGAACTTTCTACAAGTTTGTACATGTTCCTCCAGTAATCTGAAAGCATGGTTGACGTCAGAGCCGAGTAGGAGTGCCTTTTGTCTCTTTCTCATGCGTGCTAATAGCCTAACTAAAAGTATTGGTTACTTATCTAAATTGCTTCACTATAAACAACTTGTCAAAAAAAGACAACGTTTTGTTAGCTAGAATAGTACGAGTGACGTAGATGGTCCGCGCATGCGTATGAAGCATTCGGAAGGTTGGCTATGGTTTTAATGCTTTCAGATGTCTGACAGGTCTCTGTACCTATGTTATATATGAGACCCTTAGAAGCCAACGGGTACAAGTGATATCTTCATTCTTTAACCGATCCATTCTTGTGCAGCCTTTTGTTCTTCTAAGAAAGTAAGGGGTAGAAGTGACAAATTGCTGATTTTGAAGTTAAGTGTATATTTTATTAGTTAAAGCAGATACTAATCTGAGTGGACAGTCAATACAAGTAAAAATCTGTCTGGTGTCTGAAAAGTAGTGATTGAAAATAAAACTGCTAAGACAATCATATATGGAGTCTCTCAACTTTGAACATCATTTACTAAATACCCTACTATTTGTTACTTATACCCTTTGGTTACCAAGAGTCGCATCTTATCTACATTTAATTCATTCGCTCCAGGTTTAAATCCTCAATACATTTTCCCAAAAACCGGATTTAGTAAATTATATTGTCTATTTTCAGATATTCAAAACAAACGAAAGGTAACGGTACTTGATATCACAATAAGGGCGAAGACAAAAACACGTTCCTCTACTGTTCATGAATGTCAATAAAAGATTACCCTGCCAAGGGATGTACAAAATATTGCAAAATATATAACAGCAGAGTTAAGCGAGTGTACCTCGACTTCTGAGATGTAGGACATTTAACTGCCTGCGAGTCTACCTCGTCTTCTGAGGCTAATTTCCTTATGTCACTTGTTTCTTTGATTCTTGGTTTTCTGGAATAAAAGATGGAGGACGAAATTTCGTATAAGTAATCGTCCCCTTATTACGGGTACAGGGATCATGATAAAGATTTCTTGGATTCTTTTGCGAGTAAACTTTTTATCCTCCCCGCGGACTATCACCTCGAGTACTCAATGAACCAGACGACTAAATCGGGGAAGTTTAGCTTTGCTAACTTGCCGATTGGTCAGAGGTGAGAGGAAAGAAGGTTGACATCGACCAAGAAGTCTGCAACGGTCAACGAGGCGACGTGATACCAGGCGATCATAACAACGGCTCAAGGGGCGGAAGCAGCAACCCTCTCTAAAGGAGTTAATACTTAGAGGAGCATGGATAGATGCTCTGAGACAACAGCCCAGTCATTATCCTTACCCTGCACAGCGCTCGTAACGCGGTCACGGGACATTTATTACTTTTTTTTTTCAAATATAATTTGTCTATCATTAAGATGTTTAAAAACGAATAATATTAACATTGAAAGAAGCACTACTGGCTTTATAAGTAATGTTTAAATTCCCAATAAAAAGTTTACTTAATAAAGAAGCTGCCATTTGCAAAAATCGTAGCAACGGCTCGTACCATTTGGGGTTAGGGAATTAACTATGTATAAGAGAAAAATACGCGTTTAGATTGGAGTCCTAGTTAGCTCAGATGGAAGAGCATTGACATAGAGAGTCAAAGGTCCTGGGTTCAAACCCCAGTCTAGGCGTATATTTTTCTTTTCAAATATAATTTGTCCATCATTAAGATGTTTAAAAACGAATAATATTAACATTGAAAGAAGCACTACTGGCTTTATAAGTAATGTTTAAATTCCCAATAAAAAGTTTACTTAATAAAGAAGCTGCCATTTGCAAAAATCGTAGCAACGGCTCGTACCATTTGGGGTTAGGGAATTAACTATGTATAAGAGAAAAATACGCGTTTAGATTGGAGTCCTAGTTAGCTCAGATGGAAGAGCATTGACATAGAGAGTCAAAGGTCCTGGGTTCAAAGCCCAGTCTAGGCGTATATTTTTCTTTTCAAATATAATTTGTCCATCATTAAGATGTTTAAAAACGAATAATATTGACATTATTACTACTGATTCATCTCAAAGCAAAGGCCGGATAAAAGCGAGAAGATTGTTGGGAAGACCATTGAAGAGATGGAAGGACCAATTCGACCTATAATGAGATCGGAACAGGCCATTGGGCTTCATCCTTGTTGATGATGATGACTTTTTCTCCATTATAGTATAACGCCTCACTGTAGGTATTTTTACATGCCCCACTCGCAAGTGTCGTAACAGGAGCACTATCTGTTGCGACAGGAATTGTAAACATTGGACAAATACATACTTTTTGACCACACAAGGGCGAAGGGCTTTCTCTAAATGAGTGATAAGCTTAATCCACGGGTTCCTTCCAGACAATATAACATAAGCACAAGCACACCATTCAAATACACACACACTCACACACATTCATACTTCTATCTATCTTCGGGTTTTTACAGCTGCTGCCGTCTTCCCGTGCCAAACCTCCAAAGACTACGGTCTTGGGCATCTTCAATGCTTAGCCCTCTTGCATGCATTAATGTCTTCATGTTTTCCTTCCATGTTAACTTCGGTCTCCCTCTCTTCCTCCTTCTGGTCGGATGCCATTGATATAGTTGCTTTGTTCATCGCTCATCTTCCATTCTTAAAACATGTCCTAACCACTTTAATTCCTTCTCCTCAGTTCTTTCGATTATGCTTTCTTCTGCTTCCATTATATTTCTAATTTCCTTATTTGTGACATGTTCTAATTTTGACTTTCTGGCACTTCTGCGTAAATAATCCATTTATAGAGCTATTAGTCTATTCTTGTAGTACTTATTGATTGTCTATACCTCACTTCCATACATTGCAACAGATTTCACCAATGTTTTACCAATATATTTTTTGAGTCTTTTCAAATATGCTTGTCTCACCATATGGAATTTAACGATTATATTATTTTGCTACCCAATTCAATTCTATGCTTTATATTATCTCTGCCTATACCTTCAATGTTATCGATAATTATTCCCAAATATTTAGTTTGTTTCACTTACCTTATTTGGATTCCTTCCTCCAACATTAAATTTTCTCTTTCGTTGCTACTTAACAAGGATAATACGATAATGATAATTATGATGGCCAGATGATATTCGTCAAACAGGGTGTTGCAATAACATCGACAACGGAGGTGAGGTTGCATACACATATGTTGATCATTTTTAACAAGGTACCGATGTCCAGAAATGATGCGTTTTCACACTATGACTAGTTAATTATGTCTCAAGAACAGAGTTAGTTTGAAGGATTTGAAGACTCGTTACGTTGCAAAACATCACAGGTACGGAAACTATAATACGTGGCTTCGCAACGGAATGTGGCTGCAACATGACGGAGCTCCAGCTCACTTCCATGCCAAAATGAAGAGATAGTTGAATACCACGTATCCAGGTCGACGGATTGGCAGAGGGGGACCAGTTCCATGGTCTCCGAGATCACCTGATCTTAACCCTCTCGACTACTTTTTTGTGTGGCGACGTGAAACTGTCGTTTATCAGGCTCCAGTAGAGTCACATATGGATCTTATAGCCCGAATCCGCGCTGCTGCAGAAATAATTCAAACGAGGCCAGGCGTATTGGGACCAATGCGCCAGTCACAACACCGCAGATTTACGCTCTGCAATGAGATGGGAGGTGAATATTTTGAAAACTCGATGTGACTGTGACAGCATTGTCAGGTATTGAGTCTTGAAATCCATCTAACGGAACTCTTGGGAAGTTAGCTAGTCATAATGTGAAAAGACATCATTTCCGGACATAGGTACCGCACCTTATTGGAAAATGATCAACATATTTCAGTGTACTACCTCACCTCCGTTGTCGGTGTATTTTGCAACTCCCTGTGTGTGTGTGTGGTGTGTGTGTGTATATATATATATATATATATATATGGAATGATAAGAAAAATAAATGCCTGGACGGGATTCGAACCCGGATCTCTGAGTCTGTACCTCAGCGTGATATCCATTACACTAACAGGCGAATCCAATTCAAGCACTTATTTTTCTTATATATGTATTATACTCTCCATTATTACTAGATGTCGCGAGAACTCGGTCTTCACCGCCATCTAGCAGCTGACTATATCAAGTAAGCAAATTAAAGAGAATATTTTTACCTTATAGCAGTGACGCTTTATATATATATAAAAATAATACTTGATTCTAGGGATATGGAATATTAATATTTTCCTTGTTGGTACCAAGTGGAACTCGAAAATAACAACGAAGTTATCAAATATAATATAAATAGATATAAATAAGTTTGATCCTTATGGGAAATTCTCGTATAAGACTTGAAAGCATAATAATAGTCCCTTCGATTGGTTGCTGGCAAAATGAAGGCAAGGCCAGTGATGGGGCTGCCATCTTTTCTGGAGAAGAAAAGAAAATAAAGGAAAGGAGAAATGGAAGAATGAGTTCAAATCGGATCCCCAAAGCTGTTTATAATTATATACCAGGAGGACGAAGATCTCTGGGCCGTCCTATTAAGCACTGGAGGGAAAATTTTCTATAGGATCGTAACACTGGAGGGAAAATTGTCTATAGGATCGTAACAGGACTTGGCCTAATACTTGAAAGGGAGAAGAAGAAGAAGAAGAAGAAGAAGAAGAAGAAGACAGATATAAATATAATAGATATAAACTATAATACAAATAGTTATATATTAGACCTATTTGTGCCATTTTATTCAACATATTTTATGCTCAAATTTTAAAATTTAAGTTAATGGTTGGACAGACTGCCAAGTGTTTCTATAATATTTCACATATTTAAAGTTTAAAATAAATGTATTTCAAATAAGTATTTGTTCAGATTAGAAAGCTTTAAAAAGGAGAGCCGTGCGTACTTGTACTATTTGAGTAAACTTGACAAACAGTTCTATTGTAGTGCGCTTAGGTTTTAAAGAAGAGAAAAGAAAGGATTTGAAAGTCCTTATGAAGTCAGTGACGCACCACTTCTCACTCTCATAAACTCCTCTCACTCTTCATTATTATACTTTAAAATTTGAATAAGGATATCCTTTTATCCAGCTATATCTTTTTTTTTAATTTTTTGTTTAATAACTCTGTTGGTAAAAATGGCTTCTTGTTAATTTGATCGGCTTATGTTTTTTTTATGGGGATTCACAACTGGTTAATATTACGGGATAATGAAGACATTTTCCGTGACTATTTAACTCATGCCCCAAATGACAGTCAATGACCAATCATATTTCAATGAATTTTGTTTTACAACCAATGACAGTCGTGTTTTATCTCGATATTTATCGAATTCTGTTTACCAAAATAAAGAAAGCTTCTCTTTTTAATATTCTGAACAGGTCAGAGCATTATTTTGCTGTGACTGATCCTCTACAAATACATTGGATAGGTCTATAGCAAATAATGAAGATATTACTTCGAACTACACATTTGTTAAATAATTGTGTTCTTAAATAATGATTTAGAGGAGACAGGAACATTGGTAGACCAAAAAAAGAGATGGATTCAACATTTTGAATGATAATCTGTGAGACCGGAACAAGCATACATGGGCTTAATCTGTGATTGTTGATGATGATGATGATGATAAATGATTTTTACTGAGTTGTTTACTAAAAAATAATTAATAACCTATAATGTTCGTAATTTTTTGATTAGATACAACTTTCCTTATTAGAGGATTGCCTCAAGGACAATGTGATACAGACAATTAATTTTTGGAATTGATGAAATACATTTTGTAAATACATTTTAAAAACTTCAAATTGTAGGCCAAATTGAAGTATACATACTATAAAGTAGAAATTTTGTAAATATGGTTTCTTAAAATTGAAATTGATCACAGTTACATGTGTTTCATTTTTATCTCCACTAGGGTGCATTCTTACAATTTTGCGATCTAACTACATTATCGCTGATTGCGATCCTATTTGGCAATAAATAATATGATCAAGTTGCAGTGAACACATATAACCACACGTTTCTGATTTATTTTCAAACATGACCGTTTACATTAAATATATACATATTTTAAAATACCGGTAACTATATTTAATAGTGTCTACCGCTGTGGTCTCGAGATAGCGTGCTAACTTGTCACACATCGGGCTCGGGTTCGATTCCCGGTCGTGACAAGTTTACTGGGTCAGGTTTTTTCGGGTTTTCCTCACCTGTAAGATAACGTTAAGGCCCAAACAGTCCCCGAACATCATATGGCCATCATTATCATCAATATCATATTCGCCTAGTTAGACAAAATTTAGTTTAAGGCCTCTCCTGGCGCATCATTACCATCATCATCAACTCTCATATCATCGGGGTAGCGTAACTCCGCTTTCTATGAGCCCCAACCTCTGAAGTGGGTTACGAGTACGCCATACCAGTAGAGAACGCCAGAAACGTCGAAATGACAACCTGGGGCATTGAAATAAAAAAATATTTAAATAATGATTTGTGAGTAAAGAGCTTAATTTTATTCGTTAAATAGTCCTAACAAATGCCACTCTTGATTTACAAATTCTCTAGATAAATCGTGTCATTAATTATGATAAATTCTCTGTAAACTATCAATTTGTCTTACAAAAATATAGTAATTTCATTGATACTCAATTGACATAAACTTACTGCAGTTAAAATATAGTGGAATATCAACTTCCGATTAAGAGAATACAAAAAAAAACTCATGCCTTTATTTAATTTATCTACTTGTTTATTTGCTCTCGGGGTAGCATTGTTCCCTCGTAATGCAGTGTGCCCGGGTTGAATCCCCTGTCGGGACAAGTTTCCTGGGCGATGGTTTCTTCAGGGTTTGCCTCACCTGTAAGATAAATGTCAGGAAACTAAGGCCCAAACGATTCCCGAACATCACGTGGCGATTTGAGGAAAGTGGATTATACAAGGGATGAGTGGAAAACATTAGCTCAGGATAGGGATGTATGTAGAGCTAATGTCCGCGCGGACATGAACCTACGGGTGTGGTAGTTCCAGTGAGTTAATTAGATAGTTTCCCAGAGTAAGACACAAGGGACAGTTGTAAATAATTGAGACAATTTATTTACTAATAGGGTAGGCAAACGTCTTTACTTATTGGTTCAAGTTTACTAAGTAAATTGAACATGATTCTAATGGAAAAGTACACACAAATTCATTTCCAAAGTGTTTCTTGTATAGGACTCAAAGGTTATACTATCATAAGTAATGCCACGAGTGATTTCCAAATTATCGATAAATTCACGACTCACGAAGTGAGGAGTGAATTTATCTAGAGAATTTGGAAATCAAGAGTAACATTTGTTAGGACTATTTAACGAATAAAATTAAGCTGTTTACTCACAAACCATTGTTTAACTATAGTTATTTTAAAATATTTATATATTTAATGTAAACGGCGATGTTTGAAAACAAATCAGAAATGTGAAGTTATGTTCATTCACTGCTCCTTGATCATATTATTTATTGCCAAATAAGATCGCAATAAGATAGTGCAAACAGTGGTTTCTTTTTTTGGTGGTATAATAAATTGTTACAAATGTTTTTATCTTAACTACTGCAAGTGATATGTGTTGACATCTATGCAGTATACATACAATCTGGTAGCCGTATTTCTTACAGGCTCAGTCACTGCAAAATAATGGTCAGACCTGTTCAGAATATTAAAAAGGAGGAGGTTTCTTTAATATGATAAATATTTCGTGAAACACGACTCTGATTGGTTGTAAAACAGAAATCATTGAAACGTGATTGGTCATTTGACTCCCATTTGGGGCATGAGTTAAATAGTCACCTCAAATTATTTTCCATCACTGATTTATACCGCTCATCAAGATAACAGTACAAATTAAATGAAAATACCACATTAATGGATTTAAGATCTTAAATTTCAAAGCGTCCGCGATATATCCTCTAAAATAATTAAATTCAATTTAAACTGATTAAAGTCAATGATAACCCACACTAATTAGAAGATAAGGTCGCTGTAATTAGCAAAATTTCAAAGTGTAACACAGTTTTTTGTTCCAAATAAAAGTTAATTTCGCCCACAGAAACAGAACATTACTTCAAAAACATTACATTCTTTGTACGATTATGTAGGCCTATTACAATTTAATTCAGCAATACATGAATACAGTAGACCTACGTGCAAATAAACCTTCTTATAACCCTAGCAATGATTCCTGACGAATGAAATTTGTAATGAGAGCTTAGATGCGAGTCCTGTACTAACCAGATGTAGGTCTCAGCCAATAGGAAGTATGGCTACACGTCATTGCTAGCTCCCTCGCTAGCGAATATCAAATACAGTCACTGCTAAACATTTTTAAAATCTCACTACAAACATTAAATAATATAGATAATCTTTATCGTAGACTGCGATGGGCAGGACATGTGGCACGAATGGGAATGGAAGACGTGCATGGAAGCTTCTTGTAGGAAAACCAGAGGGAAAACACCCAGTTGGTAGACCAAGAATGAGGTGGGAGAATAACATTAACTATGATTTGAGGGAAGTAGATTATACGGAGAATGATTGGAAAACATTAGCTCAGGATAGGGATGTACAGAGAGCTTATGTCCGCGCGGCAATGAACCTACGGGTTCGATAGTGCCAGTGAGTTAGGACATCTTTATCCGTGGAGGAAGTATATTCACTATACACACACACACACACACACACACACACTGTATTTGGTTTATATTACACTTTTAATGTTTTAAATAACCACTAAATGTCACTTTAATTTAAACAATTTATAGTCTTCCCGCGCCGTAGCCATGTGATTAAGGCGAGATGTCTTGGCGCAGAGCTACGGGACCTGCGCTGGTTCGAGTATCCACGGGGGAAGAAATGTTCTCAAGGAATTTCTGCCAGTATGGGGCCGATGCCCACCCAGCATCGTGAGGCATTTGGGTAGCTACAATAAGTAGCGGGTCCAGGTTGAGAGGACCAGTTATAATGGCTGAGGGACCTGACATTCACATTGCACTATAATTTTAAGACTTCAGACAGCAAGTGTACAAAATATTATAATTAAAGTCTATGGTTTAAAATCTAAAATCAACACATCCGCGTCTCACTATATTTCTCTATGGACTGTACATGTTTTTGTAGAGCAACTGTTTATTTTGTATACGTGGCAGAGAGGGAATTCACAGGTCAGCAGTCTTGATAGGCTCTCCCATTGGATTTACGCCAAGGACATTCTTCAAAATCCCTTGCGCGACGTATAACGCAAGGTTTTAATTTTGGTTTCATTTTGATTTTTTATGCTTTAAATTTTTAAATTTAAAACCTTTTATAATGTATTATCCATCCATAGTAATTCTGCCCGAAGGCAGGTCCTTCACTGGAATTACAGCATTACCATGCTATGCTTGCAGCTTTACTAGGGAATTGTAGGTGTAGTAGCTTCCCGTTGCTTTCCACACCGGTGAAGGATGGAAATGATAAGGATGATGATGATGTTGATGGCCATATGATTTCGGGGACCGTTTAGGCCTTAAAGTTTTCCTAACATTTGTCTTGTAGGTGAGGAAAAACCCCAATAAAAACCTCACCCAGAAAAACAGCCCCGACCGGGGATCGAACCCGGGTCCGCTGCGTGACAATGCAGCACGCTACCTCGAGACCACAGCGGTATACTATGTATTAGATACATGCAGAAAATGTCACCAAACCAAATTCCAAGAATATAATACAACTGCAGACCCATAGGACATTGATGTACGTTACGCCCAAAACGACGACAGTATGCCAGTTTTAGACTACAATTAACTATTGGGACAGAACAAGCCAGATGGCCTAACCCGTAATGTTTATTATATATATATATATATATATATATATATATATATAT
Source organism: Diploptera punctata (assembly GCA_030220185.1). Lineage (NCBI taxonomy): Eukaryota > Metazoa > Arthropoda > Insecta > Blattodea > Blaberidae > Diploptera > Diploptera punctata. Next base: position 1,428,184 of record JASPKZ010007796.1, on the reverse strand, counting down.
ATATATATACCCGTGTGGAGTTGCAAGTCTCCCATCGGGCGCCTCCCCAGATGGCGGATACGGGAATGCTCACCAGATATGGTGGGCACTGGTGAAATAAAATACCCAGAGCGGACCAAAACTAGCGCTGCTGCCTTGCAGTAAGATACTGGACTATCAAAGGCTAGAGGAAGAAAACCTTGAACAAAAATTACCCGTCCCCCAAGTTGGGGTTCATGCATCGGGCCAGCTCTTCGTTTATCGTTAAAAAAATTCTTACAAAACCAAACATCATATGTCAAAACCTAAAATTGTTATGGAATGGAACCCAATGGAAAGGAGGAAGAGAGGGAGACCGAAGGAAACTTGGACAGAAGGGGTATAAACGGCTATGAATATCAGAGGATTGGAGGAAGATCAATGAATGGACAGAGAGGAATGGCGTTTGGTTTCCCGAAGACGGCGACAGCTGCCATGATACCGGATGATGATGATGATGATGGTATATATATGCAGAAAATGTCACCAATCCAATTTCGAAGAATATAATACAACTGCAGACAAATAGGTCATCGATGTATGTTACGATAGCGTACCAGTTTTAGACTACAATTAGCTATGGTGACGGAACAAGTGATATGGCCTAACCCGTAATGATTATATATATATATATATATATATATATATATATATATATATATATATATATATAAAGCAGTGTGCGACATATTTATAGCAAAACAGATATAATAAGAAAAGTTACGGTAAGTTTCAATGACTGTTTGGCGGGACACGTGGCATAAATGGGGAATGAAAGTGTGGCATGGAAAATTATTGTAGGAAAACCTGAGGGGGAACTCCCAGTTGGTGGGCCAAGAATGAGGTGGTAGAATAACATTAAACATGTTTCAGGAAAGTTGATTATACTGGGTATGAATGGAAATCATCTTAGGATAGGGATGTTTGGAGAGTTTATGTCCCCGTGGTCATGAACCTACAGGTTCGACATTGCAAGCGAGTTAGTTCATTAAAATATGTATATATGTGTGTGTGTGTGTGTGTGTGTGTGTGTGTGTGTGTGTGTGTGTGTGTGTGTGTGTGTGTGTGTGTGTGTGTGTGTGTGTGTGTGTGTGTGTGTGTGAGAGAGAGAGAGTGTGTCCACCGCTGTGGTCTCGAGGTAGCGTGCTGCCTTGTCACGCAGCGGGCCCGGGTTCGATTCCCGGTCGGGACAGGCTCCTGGATGAGGTTTTATAGGGGTTTTTCCTCACCTGTAAGACAAATGTCAGGAAGCTTAGGGCCCAACGGTCCCCAAAAATCATCCTGCCATCATCATCATCTTTCACCGATGTGGAAAGCCTACCACACCTGTAATTCTCTAGTAAAGCTGCAAAGCATAGCATGAAAATGTTATGATTGCAGTGAAAGACCTGCCCTAGGACAGAATTACTATGGCACTTATATTTATTTTCATGTCAATAATATATTATAATAAAAAAGTTTGTAATGAACATAAATGATTACAAGGTATATCTACAATACAATTATTATCTACAATATTATCTACAATATATGTTGATTTACTCTAGATTTAACGAATGTATTATAAAATGTTAGGCCTACAAGATGCAACAATAAAAATGGAGCTATAATGATAAATCCATCCATCCTACCATCCATAGTACTCGTAATTCTGCCGGAGGGCAGGTCTTTCACTGCAATCATAGCATTTTCATCCTATGCTTTGCACTTTTACTAGGGAATTATAGGTGTGGTAGCTTACCGTTGCTTTCCTCACCGGTGAAGGATGATCATGATAATGATAAGGATGATGATGATGATGGTTGGATGATTTTCGGGGCACGTTGGGCCCTGAACTTTCTGACATTTGTTAATGACATATAATAAATTTAGTTCTGGAATAAAATTAATTAATTAACAATTAATTGTACAAACGTCACTTAAAATTGTCAAGTGTGCGGGCAACACTTGCTATTGAATGAGGAAGGGAACGGAATTCGAAGGAGAGCGGATAGAGGCTACTGTGAAATAAGTGGAATATATCTTACTTACTTAGTCACTGGCACTATCGAACCCGTAGGTTCATGACCGCGCGGACATAAGCTCTGCATACACCCCTATCCTCAGCTAATGCTTTCCAATCATTCCCTGTATAATCTACTTCCCTCAAATCATAGTTAATGGTATTCTCCCACCTCATTCTTGGTCAACCAACTAGGCGTTTTCCCTCTGGCTTTCCTACAAGAAGCTTCCATGCACGTCTTTCATTCCCCATTCGTACCACATGTCCTGCCCATCGCAGTCTACGAGACTTAACTGTTCTTATTATATCTGGCTTCCTATAAAGACCATGTAGTTCAACAACAGGCCTCAAGAGGCCTTTGGGTTAGTAGGAGGTTAAGGCTCCCACTTTTTCTAGACAATCGGCACTTTATGTCAGCCGGGTTGTCAGCCCTGCGTGACGGCCGTCTTTACCCCAGAGCAAGCGTCTGGTACTCATTTCAGTTAGAGGCTGAGTCGACCCCAGGGCCATAGTGCCGCCAGAGGGTTTGGGTCAGTTTAAAAATCCTGACCCCAACGGGACTTGAACCCTCGACCCTCCGGCTTGTAGCTCAGTGCCTTAACCACTACGCTACGGCGTGCAATAAATTTAATTCTGGAAAGTAATTAATTAATTAACAATTAATTCTACAAACGTAACTTAAAATTGTCAAGTGTACGGCAACACCTGCTATCTTGAATGAGGGAATTCTAAGAGCGGAGAGAAGCTACTGTGAAAGAAGTAGAATATATCTCGAACGAGGTAATTCTAATAAGGGGCAGAGGCTACTGTGAAAGAAGTAGAATAAGAAGAGATGCTGCTGGAGAGAGATTGTAAACACGATTTTGATAGAAAATAAGGAACGTGGAAACGATCGAGTAAAGATACACACAAAAAAAATGTACGAGATTAAGTAATTTAGCATAAATACCACATCATGCTAAAATTGTATACACTTTGTGTTTTGCTAATTAATTAGACACTCGCAACAGTGCTCTAACAAACGTTTTTAATCAGCATCATCATCATCAATGGCAGCCATGGATTATGCCATTGGCCTGTTCCGCTTCAGGAAAGAAATTGATCCCTCCATCTCTTCTTAGGTCTTCCTGGGTCTCTTCGCCCTGTGGGTCTGTAGTTCAATAGCTGCAGAGGTAGTCTATTGTTTGGCATTCTCAGGAGGTGTTCATGCCAATTATTTTGATATTTTTGAATGATTTCAGTTATTGCTGGTGTGTTGAGAGCTTTGCGGATATCTTCATTACGTATGTGATCATAAAGCGTATAACCCGCTAAAGGTCTTAATAACTTCATTTCTGCAGCTACTATCCTATTTAATTTACCTGTAGTAAGAGTCCAGGTTTCAGAACCATAAAGTAGAGTTGGAAGAGCCATTGTTTTATAAAATTTTAGAATTGTATCTGGACGTACTTTTCGGAAAAGAATGCTTTTTATTGTTCCTATAAGTTTTTGAAATTTGACCAATTTTATGTCTATGTCTTTACATGTGTCGTAGGAAAGATTGCAGCCAAGATAAGTAAAGTTATTAACTTGTTCTATTATATTAATCAGCATAAAGTGATTAATCCCTTCAACTTAATTTTCTTAGAGATTTAAGTTGATTCATAAAGTGGAACGAGCATGCAACAGTAATTACCAATATCCTGTACAATCTATTTTCGATAAAACCTCTTTAATTAATTAATAATAGGAATGCACACAATTTGCAATTATTGAAAAACTGTTTGCCACAAAACGTGAGATGAGCACATATATCGATCAGAAAGCTTTGCACACAGCTCACATAGGTAGTTCGTCCGGTTCATCAAACCGCTTATTTGCACAGATTTTGTAATGAACGCCATGAATTGCAAATCGTGTTAGGGCATGTCTGAGCTAGCGGCGCCTGCATGTCACTGCGTCCATATCATAATACCAGTGCTACTTAAATATTCTCACACGAAGCACACTGGTGACTGCAGCTGTTTCTAACTCTAGGTGTTTCAACATTGACTTCTCTCCTCTAGAGTCGGATCATACACGTATTAACACCTCATTGGGAGGAGAGTATTTTATCACACACACACACACACACACACACACACACACGCGCGCGCAGACGTATGAAGGTCTGTAGCCACTTATATAACCATAGCAATGATTCCTGACGAATGAAATTTGTAATGAGAGCTTAGATGCGAGTCCTGTACTAACCAGATGTAGGTCTCAGCCAATAGGAAGTATGACCACACGTCATTGCTAGCTCCCTCGCTAGCGAATATCAAATACAGTCACTGCTAAACATTTTTAAAATCTCATTACAATCATTAAATAATATAGGTAATCTTTATCGTAGACTGCGATGGGCAGGACATGTGGCACGAATGGGAATGAAAGATGTGCATGGAAGCTTCTTGTAGGAAAACCAGAGGGTAAACGCCCAGTTGGTAGACCAAGAATGAGGTGGGAGAATAACATTAACTATGATTTGAGGGAAATATTTTATACGGGGAATGATTGGAAAAGATTAGCTCAGGATAGGGATGCATGGAGAGCTTATGTCCGTGCAGCCATGAACCTACGGGTTCGATAGTGCCAGTGAGTTAGGACATGTTTATCGGCGGAGGAAGTATATTCTACATACATATATATATATATATATATATATATATATATATATACACACACACAAACACACACACACTGTATTTGGTTTATATCACACTCATAATGTTTTAAATAACCACTAAATGTCACTGTAATTTAAACAATTTATAGTCTTCCCCGCGCCATAGCCACGCGATTAAGGCAAGATGTCTTGGCGCAGAGGTACGGGACTTGGACTGGTTCGAGTATCCACGGGGGAAGAAATGTTCTCAAGGAATTTCTGCCAGTAAGGGACCGATGCCCAGCCAGCATCGTGAGGCATTTGGGTAGCTACAATAAGTAGCGACTCCAGGTTGAGAAGACCAGCTATAATGGCTGGGGGGCCCGAAATTCACATTGCACTATAATTTTAAGACTTCAGGCAGCAAGTGTACAATATATTATAATTAAAGTCTATGGTTTAAAATCTAAAATCAACACATCCGCGTCTCACTATAATTCTCTATGGACTGTACATGTTTTTGTAGAGGTACTGTTTTGTTTGTACACGTGGCAGACAGGGAATTCACAGCTCAGCAGTATTGATAGGCTCTCCCATTGGATATACGGTCAAGGACATTCTTCAAAATCCCTTGCGCGACCTATACTTTTCATTGCTGGACTTCTCCGAATAATTACACTGGTCTACAAAAATGAACTATTTTCTTCTTCTTCTTCTTCTTCTTCGGCTTTCCCCCACTTATAGGTTTGCCGTCTTCAGTTTCCATTTATCTCTATCATTCCAATCTCCCTCTTCCAAATTCCTATCCTCCATTATTGTTCTGACGTAGGTTTTCCATTTCCATCTTGGTCTGCCACGTTTATTTCTTCCAGGGGGTGACCATTGGTATATATTTTTTGGCCATCTTTCATTTTCCATTCTTTGTGCATGGTCATACCATTTAAGCGTTTGATTTTCAATCCTCTTAACAACAGATGTGGTGACATTCATTTCTCTCCAAAGGAATTAATTTCTTATTTTATCGTGTCTTGTTTTTTGGAGGCTTCTTCTAAAATAATCAAATTCAACTGTTCTAATTTTATTCGTAATTCCGTCAAAGACCAAGTTTCGCTTCCATATGCCAAAATATTCTGTATTATGCTCTTATAAATTTTCATTTTAGTTTTCTTTGTAATATTTTTGTTCCAAATTACTCCATGTAATGTCTTAGTTGCATTTTTGTCATTGCAATTTTAGTCTATACATCTCTCTCACAGGTACCTAACCTTGTAATTATTGAACCAAGATATTTAAAAAAATTCACATTTTTTTATTTTCCCTGTTTCAAGTATGAGGTCATCCACATCCTTTCCCAAACACATATATTCTGTTTTCTGTAAATTTATATTCAGTCCCCATTTTTTATATTCTTCCATTAATTTATTTATCATATATTTCATATCATCTTCATCCCCTGCAATAAAGAATAAAAATAATATATTCTGTAAGTATTTTCCATGCTGAATTCAAATATAATTTCAGTTCTTCCCGATCAGGCAGCCGTTTTGTATGATATTTGAATGTTTTATAATACTACTCATTCTGACGTACCTAGAAAGTGGTAGATAGTGATGTTCGGGCATATTTTGCATCTGGAACATCTCTATTCTTGGTCCAGCAGTAGTCAGTCAGCATATTATAACTCCACTTGCCTTGGTACCTGTTTTCCATAGTTGAAATTTGCTGATGATATTGTTCATCGTGCTCATCGCTGACAGCCCCAAGAATTTCTGGGATGAAATCTAAGTGAGAGTCCAAGAAGTGAGTTTTTAAATATCGGTACAAGTTGCTTTATTAGAATCCAGAAGATCAGCCACTAGGCCACGATAGTTCTCTGCTTTATGATTTCCAAGGAAATTGCAACATATATTTTGAAAGACTGCCAGGCTGCTTTTTCAAGTGGATTTAACAGTCCTCAGAATGTTCATCAGCCATTAATGATCATATTTGTGGACCTACAAAAATTCCTTCTTTCAATTTAGCCTCACTGATTTTGGGATTTTTTTATTTTTTTTATTTTAAGTGCAAGAATCCTTCAGAACGTTTATCCACAACATTGACGAAATGTTTCATTACTCCTAATTTAATATACAATGGAGGTACATACATTTTTCAAGATTCACTAAAGGGTCATGTGACACATTTTTTTGGCCAGGGATAAGAGATTCACGTTTAGGCCATTACTTTTTAACGTAGTGAGACTTGACACATCACAATGCCAGATTAACAGGTCTGAGGATATCAAAACATGAATGAACCTGAGCAGGCTTTGTCTTTTGATGCTTCAGCATGACATTACATATAATTTCCTTGAATACAGCTTTCTGTTATGGAGTAGATCTGCAGTTCTTCACGGATATCCTCGTTTCTTATCTGGCCCATTCTAGTGCATCCTTTTACTCTTCTTACGCTGCTTGGATTTTACTTTGTTGTTTGGTAGTGATAATCCAAGATTCACTCCCATACAAAAGGGCAGGGACCGCCATTGTTTCATAAAATGTTAATTTTGTTTGTTTATGGGTTTTATTTTTCAATGTTATATTTATTGTGCCACAAATAGCTTGAAACTGATGAATTTTATGTTCAATATCTTTATCATGTCCAGAGCTGATATCACATCCTAAAGTGGGATACTTGTTCAATAATTTCGTCTCTAATTATTATTTTCGCATGCAGAGTGTTTCTTCCACAAAATGTCATTACTTTTGTTTTACTTATTGAAATTTTAAAATTATAATCGCTACATATTGCATTTAGTTTGTAAGCAGCCAATTGTAACAGATCTTCATCATGGTGTAGTAAGACTAAAACATCGGCGAAAATTAAGTTATTAATACTTGTGTTATTGTTCAATCTAAGGCCTTTGTCCATTATAATTTTCTATTGTTTCATAATGTCGATATCCAGCCATAGTAATTCTGCCCGAAGGCAGGTCCTTCACTGCAATCATAGCATTTTCATGCTATGCTTGCAGCTTTACTAGGGAATTGTAGGTGTGGTAGCTTCCCGTTGCTTTCCACAAAATGTCGATATATATATATATATATATATATATATATATATTAAAAAGTGGGCGATAGACTACACCCTTCTCTAACTCCTTGATTTATTAAAATTTCTTCTGACCTTCTTCCATCAGTTTTTATCACTACTTTAGTTTCTTCATATAAGCTTTGGACTGATTTTATTAGATGGTGTGGATAATCTCGTTCTTTCATTATTTCCCATAGTATAGATCTATTTACTCTGTCAAAGGTCTTTTCCAAATCAACGAACAACAAATATGTTGGCAGGTTAAATTCTATTCACTTTTCAATTAGTCTCTTTATAATAGAATGCGGCAAGAATACCAAATCAAAATTGCTAATAGATTTGAAGTACTGGAATCTTCAGATGACAATGTGGCAAACGAAGAAGAACCTGATATAAATAAAGAATGGGAGGCTATAAGAGATACTATTAAATTGTCAGCATCAGAAAGCATTGGTTGTTTAAAAAAGAGGCAAAACAAGAAATGGTTTGATGAGGAATGTGCCGACATTGTAAAGAAAAGAAAGCTAGCAAAAATGAAATGGTTACACGAGCCAAATGAGGTAAATTTAGAGCAATTGGGTAGTGTTAGAAGGGAAACCACCAAGTTACTAAAGAGTAAAAAGAGGGAATATTTGAGAGAGAAGATTAATGATCTTGAAATGAATGCAAAAAATAGTAACATTAGAGAATTATATCAGGGAATTAGGATAGAGAAGAAGGGGTTTCAGGCTAGAACAAACATAATTCGGAATGAAAATGGGGATATGATTGCAGATTCTAGGAGTATATTAAATAGATGGAAAGGTTACTTTAATCAGCTATTAAATGTACATACAGAACAGGACATTGAGGAGGATAAGTTACAGACAGCAGAAATGCTAGTCGCAGAGCCAAGTGCATTAGAGGTTGAAATGGCGATTGTGAAAAATTGAAGATGTATAAAGCATCAGGTTCAGATGAGATCCCAGCAGAACTGATAAAATCAGGGGGAGAAAAATTGATGGACAAGATACGCTGGTTGCTTAGTATGATTTGGGAAAAAGAAGCTCTTCCAGATGAATGGAAGGAATCAATTATCTTACCAATTTATAAGAAAGGAGATAAAACTGATTGCAACAACTACAGGGGCATCTCATTACTTTCAACTTCGTACAAAATTCTAACAAATATATTAGTAAGCAGACTTACTCCCTATATTGATGACATTCTAGGAGATCATCAATGTGCATTTAGAAGAAACAGGTCTACAACAGATCAGATTTTCAGTATAAGACAGATTTTAGAGAAGAAAGATGGGAATATAATGGTACTGTACATCAACTATATGTAGACTTCAAAAAAGCATATGATTCAATTAAGAGGGAGAAGTTATATAGTATCCTCCTGGAGTTCGGAATTCCTAAAAAGTTGGTTAGACTTATACGAATGTGTCTAAATGGCTCAAAGAGTAGGGTGCGTGTAGGCAAACAGTTTTCAGACACTTTTGAAATCCAGAATGGGTTGAAGCAAGGAGATGCACTATCTCCTCTACTATTTAATTTTTGTACTAGAGCATGCCATTAAATCTTTAGAGAATGAGGAAGGCTTACAACTCAATGGTATTAATAAGCTGTTAGTTTATGCTGATGATGTAGTACTACTGGCCGATAGCGAGGAGATACTAAAGGCCAACACGCACACACTATTGAGTAACACTAAGAAATTAGGACTGGAAGTAAATATCAGTAAAACTAAATATATGGTCACACGTAGAAATTCAGTATATAATGGAAATGGACAGCTAATGACAAATGAGGGAAATTTTGAGGAAGTGGTGAATTCAAATACCTAGGAACAATAATCACAAATAGGAATGAGATGCACAAAGAAATTAAACATAGGCTCAATTCTGGAAATGCATGCTATTATGCATTGCAGAGACTTTTGATGTCCCAACTCCTTTCAAAAAACGTTAAGCTGAAAATATATAAAACTATTATTCTACCAGTTATATTATATGGGTGCGAAACATGGACTCTTACTTTAAGGGAGGAAAGGAGATTACGAGTATTTGAGAATAAAGTTCTTAGGAAAATTTTTGGACCAAAGAGAGATGAACAGACAGGTGAATGGAGAAGACTACATAACAATGAACTACATGGTCTTTATAGGAAGCCAGATATAATAAGAACAGTTAAGTCTCGTAGACTGCGATGGGCAGGACATGTTGCACGTATGGGGAATGAAAGACGTGCATGGAAGCTTCTTGTAGGAAAGCCAGAGGGAAAACGCCCAGTTGGTTGACCAAGAATGAGGTGGGAGAACAACATTAACTTTGATTTGAGGGAAGTAGATTATACAGGGAATGATTGGAAAGCATTAGCTCAGGATAGGGATGTATGGAGAGCTTATGTCCGCGCGGCCATGAACCTACGGGTTCGATAGTGCCAGTGAGTAAGTAAGTAAGTAAGTAAGTATAATAAACACATTATCACTACAGGATCTTCCTTTTCTAGACCCTGCTTGTTCTTGTTCTAAGAGTGTGTCAGATATCTTATTCAATCTATTATTATTTATTATTTTTGCATATAATTTATAAGTGGAGTTCAATAAGCTGATACCTCTATAATTTTTACTATCTAATCTATTTCATTTTTTTGCAGCGGGATATGACTTCACCTATCTTCGAATTTTCAGGTATTTTACATGTCTTCCAACATTCGTTTATCAAGTTTAATAATCTTATTTCTGCAAATACACCTGCATACTTTATCAGTTCATTATTTATATCATCTATACCTGGCGCTTTTCTATTTTTCATTTCTTTCAATGCTTCTCTCATTTCGCTTAGAGTAATTCTGTCTATTTCTGATTTATTATTATTATTATTATTATTATTATTATTATTATTATTATTATTATTATTATTATTATTATTATTATTATTATTATTAGTATAAACTTCAGATCCCAAGAATAGCTTACAGCACAGTTATCTAAAGGGACATTTCATATTTACCAAAAAACTGGAATATATGAATGGACGAGAGTATTGTATGTTATCAAGAGAATTTATATGTGGAGCAGTAAAAAATGTAAGGTTCAATATATAAGGATCTGCCATACTGCAGTGCACTTGTCTGGCGAATCTCCAGATATCTCATTATTCAGATGGCTACATCATGACGCCTTCAGTACTGACCTGGATCCATGACCAACCTAAATCAACAATTCTACTACCCTCCTTTACTTTTTAACGATTCTCCATTTTCAACAACCTACTTTCTCTTCATATTATCTTCTTTCAAGGCAAACTTCATGTTAAAAAATTGCTAGGAATTCCATAGAAATGCACCTTGAACAAGATATTCATACAGAATCCTGTCATATATTTAGTTCTATTAGGAGCAATATTAATTGAAATGCATGATTTTTTTTATCTTAACTTTTGGTAATTTTTCCATTTGCGAAACATGGATTCTTACTTTAAGGGAGGAGAAAAGAATACAAATATTTGAGAATAGTTTTTTCTGTTAAATGCCACCTGTTTGTCATTCAACATTTCAGGTATTCTCTCCTGGCATTGGCGTATTGTATCCCACTTCTGAGTTTGGGGCGCCTGGAAGGCGGGGTTACGCTGCTCCAATGATATGATGGGCGATGACGATGGGTAATGATGCGCCTGGAGAGACCTTAAACCTAAACTTAACTAAATGAGGATGAATATGATATTGATGATAATGATGGCCAGATGATGTTTGGGGACCGTTTGGGCCTTAAAGTATCCTGACATTTATCTTACAGGTGAGGAAAAACCCCGAAAAAACCTTACCCAGGAAACTTGTCACGAGCGGGGATCGAACCCGGGCCCGCTGCGTGACAAGGCAGCACGCTACCTCTAGGCCACAGCGGTGGACTTTGAGAATAAAGTTATTAGGACTATTTAACTCATGCCCCAAATGGGAGTCAATGACCAATCACATTTCAATGATTTCTGTTTTACAACCAATCAGAGTTTCACCAAATATTTATCAGTGTTATAATTACCATATTAAAGAAAGCTCCTCCTTTTTAATACTCTGAAATAGTATGATCTAGTTGCAGTGATAAACAAAAGAAGCAGATGAAGCGTACCTATCGTTTCTCATTTGTTTTCAAACATCGCCGTTTACATTAAATATATAAATATTTTAAAACAACTACAGTTAAATAATGATGTGTGAGTAAACAGCTTAATTTTATTCGTTAAATAGTCCTAACAAATGCCACTCTTGATTTCCAAATTCTCTAGATAAATTCACTCCTCACTTCGTGAGTCGTGAATTTATCGATAATTTGGAAATCACTCGTGGCATTACTTATGAACATTTTTGGATCAAAGAGAGATGAACAGACAGGAGAATGGAGAAGACTACATAGCAATGAGCTACATGATATTTATGGGAAACATATATATTAGGAAGAGTTAAGTCTCATACACGCGATGGGCAGGACATGTGGCATGAATGAGGAATGAAAGAGAACACGAAATATTCTTATAGGAACCCCAGGAAGAAAACGCCGAGTTGGTAAACCAATAATGAGGTGGAGAATAACATTAATCAAGATTTGAAGGAAGTAGATTATATAGGAGATGATTGGATAGGGATGTATGGAGAGTTTATTTCTGCTTATGTCATACTTGTCTGACAATTAGCATTATCTAACGAAAATACAATCTTATTGTATAGTTATTTCATTTAATAAGAAGTTACTTCAATTTTAGAGCAGGTCACCCACTCTTTTCTTATCCCTTTATTAAAAAGTATTTAAAAGAATTACTAATCATGTCTCAAACCTCCTGGACTTGCTGCTTTTCCTATCGCTGGAGATACTTATTTCAAGTAATATTCACACAAATAACATTTTTTCTAGTTATCTTTCACATTTCCCATCATGCACAGTTAAGTTTTTGAAGGCAATATAAAAACACCCTTTTATCTTCACCATATTACTGCTTTAGAAACAAAATTTGTTCGATCTTTTGGAGAGTAAATTTAGCTTCGACCCTTCGAGCGACATAGAAAACATGTAGAAGAAAATATGTTGAAAATATTCATTACGTGCCAAATCTGTTCGCGCGTGTATACCACTCCATGAAACTAGAACAACGATGGATTTTACTTCAGACAGGCAGTCAAATTCCGTGTCTATCCTCATATTCCGATACCAGATATTCAATCTTCGACCTCCCATTCCTAGATGTCTTCCTAGAAACACCATTGCTATCAGTACGGTACACAAAAAAGCGAAAATAATGTTATGTACTCGTAGATGTTTGAAGTCATCAAGCCTGCTAAAAAAAGCCTAGAAATATTTTCATCAAGATTCTTCCATCCTCTATAAAACTATAATGCTCGTTTCGCACCGCTAGGGTCCCGAGATCGAGTCTCGGCCACTCCATGAGAACTTTGTGGGGACGAAACTGATTCTGGTCAGGTTTCTCTAGGGGTTTCCCCCGGTTTTCTCTGTTATACATTTCATTCCTTATAACTCCATACGATGGAATCGGCGGATAAGGTATTCTTCGGTACGACAACAACAGTAGGGGCAACCCATCCGCTTTTGCGATGATGACATTGGTCAACATTATTTTTGTCTCATGAGTACCAATAGTTGCACTTAAGCAGTTTTTTATCGTGTTTTCAAATATGTATTGGGAATTTCTCCATCAGCCACATTTATTTTTATTTCAATTTCAATTAATGGATTTAAATAATTATTGTTTCGTCCATTTGTCCATTGTAAAATAAAACCAAATGAGCTAACTCAGGAGATTTCAGCTATGGAAAAGAAATATCAAGGCAAATGGAATCCTAAAATGCTGCCCGATTATTGTTGGACCTTTAAGAAGGATGCTCCACAGGCGAAATATAGCAGAGAATCGTCATTTCTTACTTTGTAGGAGAGTCCGAATGTTTGCATATCGTGTAGTTACGAATGTAGAAAATATTAAACTTTGAAATTATAAATTCCTGTCTCTTGGAAACCTTGCGTGATGGAGAAAACCCGACATCATATTTTAATTCAGGAGAAAAAGTACTATCAGAATCACATATTTTTCTTTATGAGACAAAAAGTTTATTTTTTGCTGCTTGGTGTAATAGGAGCGGACCGCTGTCTTGCGGTGTGGAGGGATTTACAAAGATTAAGGGAGATAGCCCTGACAGAAAATCAACTGGTCTGGCAGTTAAAGATGGCACCCCATCATCAGACTCGGGCAATGTGTGGTGTAATCCAGCATGCTTTAAAAACTTGTTATTATACGAGCTGAAGCAAAGAACGCATGGAACGCTCGTGAAGTGAAGAAGAAGAAGAAGAAGAAGAAGAAGAAGAGTACAGTATTTTGTGATTTATTTCATCTAATTTGCCTTATTCATTACTCTCACTATCAGCCACAAAACTATCTCTTTACATATAATGAACTAGGAATGGTATGTTTGTCAGTACATGTGCACTCTCTGTTGTGCAGATAATAACATTCAATGGTGGCTATATTCACACATTCCAGGTGAGCATTGCATGTCATTTAAATGACATTGACTACGAACTAGAACATGATTAAGATGACACTACTATATCTATTGTAGATATAATCTATACATGACAACCTTAATCAAATTACAGCTTTCACATACGAACAGGTGGTTCCAGGAACACCTGACTTCAGATTCTCGCCTGGTTTAAACAAATTACATTGAGCAACAAAAAACAAACTTTTGTTTTTGTCTCAGAACGCAAAATGTGTGATTCTGATAGCATTTTTTCTCCTGAATTCAAATATGATATCAGTTTTTCTCCATCGCGCAAGGTTTACGAGAGACAGACATTTATAATTTCAAACACTTTAATATTTTCTACATTCGTAACTACACAATATTCGAACATTCGGACTCGCCTAGAAAGTAAGAAATGACGATTTTCTGCTATATTTCGCCTGTGGATCATCCCTCTTGATGGTCCAACAATAATCGACCAGCATATTAGGATTCCATTTGCCTTGATATCTCTTTTCCATAGCTGAAATCTCCTGAGATAGTTCATTTGGTTTCATATTACAATGGACAAATGAACGAAAAAAAGTTTATTAAAAAATAATTATTTAAATCCATTAATTGAAATTGAAATAAAAAAACTGTGGGCGATGGAGAAATTCCGAATACGTATTTGAAAACACGATAAAAATCTCCATTAAGTACAACTATTGGTACTCATGAGACAAAAATCAAGTTGACCAGTGTTATATGTACTGTACATTTTATTCGGGCCTAACCATATACATTATATTTAATATTAATAAATCTAACTCACTGGCACTATCAAACCCATAGGTTCATGGCCGCATGGGCATAAGCTCTCCACACATCCCTATCCCGAGCTCATGCTATCCAATCATTCCCTACATAATCTACTTCCCTCAAATCATGGATAATATTACCCTCCCACCTCATTCTTGATCTACCAACTGGGCGTTTTCCCTCTGGTTCTCCTACAAGAAGCTTTCATGCACCTCTTTCATTCCTCATACTTTTCACATGTCCTGCCCATCGCATTCTACGAGACTTAACTGTTCTTATTATATCTGACTTCCAATACACACCACGTAGCTCACTATTATGTAGTCTTCTCCATTTACTTGTTTGTTCATCTCTTTTTGGCCCAGAAATTTTCCAGAGATCTTTATTCTCAAATACTCGTAATCTTCGTTCCTCCCTTAAAGTAAGAGTCCATGTTTCGCATCCACATAACATAACGGGGAGAATAACAGTTTTATATATTTTCAGTTTAACGATATTTTGAAAGGACTTGGGACAACAAGAGTCCCTGTAATGCGTAATAACATGCATTTCCAGAATTGAGCCTATGTTTAATTTCTTTGTGCATCTCATTCCTATTTGTAATTATTGTTCCTAGGTATTTGAATTCAGCCACTTCTTCAAAATTTGTCTCATTTGTCATTAGTTGTCCATTTCCATTATATAATGCATTTCTATGTGTGAACATGTATTTAGCTTTATTGATGTTTACTTCCGGTCCATATTTCATAGTGTTACTGAATAGAGTGTGCGTGTAGGCCAACTAAAAATACTTAGGAATACATATTCAATATAAATAAGATGCATAATAAAATCCATAAAGTAAAGTATTCAAATATAGACTATAAAATAAATTAATTAATAAATATCTGGGCAGGTGCCATCGTCTTCAACTAGGGTAAAATGTTATTTTTTAAATTTGTAGGCCTTTCATACAACACGCAAACACTATTGAGTAACGCTAAGATAATAGGACTGGAAGTAAATATCAATAAAAGTAAATATATGGTCACACGTAGAAATTCATTATTTATTGGAAATGGACAGCTAATGACAAATGAGGGAAATTTTGAGGATGTGCCTGAATTCAAATACCTAGGAACAATAATCACAAATAGGAATGAGATGCACAAAGAAATTAAACATAGGCTCAATTCTGGAAATGCGTGCTATTATGCATTGCAGAGACTCTTGATGTCCCAACTCCTTCCAAAAAACGTTAAACTGAAAATATATAAAACTATTATTCTACCAGTTATATTATATGGGTGCGAAACATGGACTGTTACTTTAAGGGAGGAAAGGAGATTACAAGTATTTGAGAATAAAGTACTTAGGAAAAATGTTGGACCAAAGAGAGATGAACAGAAAGGTGAATAGAGAAGACTACATAACAATGACTACATGTTGAATGCAGGCTTTCACGGCCGGTAATCATAATGTCTGGTATCAACATCAACTATGGACCACGGCCACATAACCCGGAATCACTCAACATTATAATGAACTACATGGTCTTTATTGGAAGTCAGATATAATAAGAACAGTTAAGTCTCGTAGACTGCGATGGGCAGGACATGTTGCACGTATGGGGAATGAAAGACTTGCATGGAAGCTTCTTGTAGGAAAGCCAGAGGGAAAACGCCCAGTATGTAGACCAAGAATGAGGTGGGAGAATAACATTAACTATGATTTGAGGGAAGTAGATTATACAGGGAATGATTGGAAAACATTAGCTCAGGATAGGGATGTATGGAGAGCTTATATCCGCGCGGCCATGAACCTACGGGTTCGATAGTGCAGTGAGTAAGTAAGTAGGCCTTTCATAAACCAGTTTACAACTTTAGCAGAAGATTGTGCAGTATGCTCGTCTGCTGAAGATGAAAGCCTGTTTCTGAAAGACCTACAGTTTAAAAAAATAACATTTTAACCTAGTTGAGGGCGATGGCACCTGCCATAATATTTATTTTAATATTTTTACTTTAGTCCACCGCTGTGGTCTCGAGGTAGCGTGCTGCCTTGTCACGCAGCGGGCCCAGGTTCGATCCCCGGTCGGGACAGTTTTTTTGGGTGAGGTTTTTATCGGGGTTATTCCGCACCTGTAAGACAAATGCCCGGAAAACTTTAAGGCCCAAACGATCTCCGAAATCAGGTGAATGGAGAAAAAACTACCTAACATGATCTTTATAGAAAACAATATATAATATGTACAGTTAAGTCTTGTAGGCTGCGATGGGAAGGACAAGTGGCACGAATAGGGAATGAAACAGGTGAATGGAAGATTCTTGTAGGAAATCCAGAAGGAAATAGCCCAGTTTGTAGACCAAGAATGAGGTGGGAGAATAACACTATCATCATTTGAGGAAAGTAGATTATACATGGGATAATGATCCCTAGGTGCTAAATGTGCGACCCCACTTCCGAAGTTGCGATAGAAGGAAATAAATCAGTTTATAAAACCAATATAAATGGCACAATTATAAAGAAAGCTATCAAATCACTATATCTTAATATAGTAAACTCCGGTGTAAATATAACACCATAATGCTGCCTGCAATCAGCATTCATTATTTCTCTTCCTGTATTATCGGTCACGTCAATGAAACTAAATTAACTCACTAGAAACCCTGATATAAACATACAGAATAACGTATCAATCACTCCTAAATGTACATATAAATGGCCATACACCCTCGTCCATCTATTAAACTGCGATAACCGCGATACAAATGCTCTCTAGTGGCTGATTTCAACACTGCAGAACAAAACAAAAAAGCTGCGTGGGAACATAGGGGGGCTTTGGATCGTTATCACTGAATACAGGCCTCTGCCAGCGAGGCTGCAATGTTCAGATGCTAGTTATCCCCATACTCAACAGCCTGTGACGTCATTTATGATTAACAATATTATCTTGAGCAGATTATGAGAATGTTCTCTTGGACTGCATCACTTGTGAGAACAGTTTAGTGCAATTCTTCTAATTTTGGCTACTAGGAGGCGCTCTAAAAATAGTACCATTATTATATGTAGTAGTAATATTATAATTATTATTATTATAAAACGCACAAAGAAATTAAACATAGGCTCAATTCTGGAAATGCGTGCTATTATGCATTGCAGAAACTTTTGATGTCCCAACTCCTTTCAAAAAACGTTAAGCTGAAAATATATAAAACTATTATTCTACCAGTTATATTATATGGGTGCGAAACATGGACTCTTACTTTAAGGGAGGAAAGGAGATTACGAGTATTTGAGAATAAAGTTCTTAGGAAAATTTTTGGACCAAAGAGAGATGAACAGACAGGTGAATGGAGAAGACTACATAACAATGAACTACAGGGTCTTTATAGGAAGCCAGATATAATAAGAACAGTTAAGTCTCGTAGACTGCGATGGGCAGGACATGTTGCACGTATGGGGAATGAAAGACGTGCATGGAAGCTTCTTGTAGGAAAGCCAGAGGGAAAACGCCCAGTTGGTAGACCAAGAATGAGGTGGGAGAACAACATTAACTATGATTTGAGGGAAGTAGATTATACAGGGAATGATTGGAAAGCATTAGCTCTGGATAGGGATGTATGGAGAGCTTATGTCCGCGCGGCCATGAACCTACGGGTTCGATAGTGCCAGTGAGTAAGTAAGTAAGTAAGTAATATTATAATCCTTGTAAGGATTAAACAATGTTCCGCTTTAATTGTGCTAGGACCCTATCTTTCTCGGGCGCCCAAATTATCTCCTCCCTTTTTACTACTATCTGTTTTGTCTCACTGCGGGGACATGGGTAATTCCCTAATGGGAAGTTTCTTAACCAGATGAATTATGTTTATTTCCCTACACATGTCATGAATGGCATACCGATCCAATAAGACACCAAGTACGCAACTAAGGTATATATATAGGCCTATTTATATATGACATGATAAGAAAAATAAATGCCTGGACGGAATTTGAACCCGGACCTCTAGATTGATATTCCAGTGCGCTACCACTTACGCTACCAGACAAATTTGGTACAAACATTTATTTTTCTTATAATATATACTACATCATTACGATATCTAGCGGAATCTCGGTATGCACTGCCACCTAATAGCTCCTATAACAAGTAAGCAAATTAAAGAATATTTTTACTTTTTTTGATGTTGTAAATTTATATATATATATATATATATATATATATATATATATATATATATATATATATATATATCCATAGTAATTCTGCCCGAAGGCAGGTCCTTCACTGCAATCATAGCGTTTCCATGCTATGCTTGCAGCTTTACTAGGGAATTGTAGGTGTGGTAGCTTCCCTTGCTTTCCACACCGGTGAAGGATGATGATGATATTATGATGATAATGATGATGATGGCCATATGATTTCGGGGACCGTTTGAGCCTTAAATTTTTCCTGGCATTTGTCTTACAGGTGAGGAAAAACCCCGATAAAAATCTCACCCAGAAAAACTGCCCCGACCGGGGGTCGAACCCGGGCCCGCTGCGTGACAAAGCAGCACGCTATTGAGAGATTTTGAACAATTTCTATTAATTATTACTATCAGGGTTAGGCAAGGGCTTAAAGAAGCTAGTATTTTTTTATTATTTTGCCGCTTTTATAATTCTTGCATACTTTTTATTTGTGGTATATGCAGATTTGATCACGTTACACCATCCCTGGAACAATTGTCACGGCTTCGTCTACAAGATCGTAGAACCATCCATTCCCTATGCCTTCTCTATAAAATATTACACACACCATTACCTTATTATTTATCACACCGCTTCACTAGACTCTCTGATACACATAAATTAGATACCCGATCCCTTGAGCACAGTGTCCTTTATATCTCTCCTCATCACAGTACCTATTATTCGAAATCTTTTACAATTTCTCTTGCTAGAACATGGAATTCCCTTCCACCCTATGTCAGAGACTGACAAACTTTACCATCTTTCAGAAACAAATTATAAATAATATTATTAACAGAAACAGCTCACTAATATTACTTTTTAAAAATTAATTTGTTTTTAATTATTTAATAGAAGTAGTTTTAAGATTTCTTAATATATTTACCTAACGCCTTGTATAATAAGCGATAGATTAATACTTTATAATTTATTACTTTCTTTGCATTTTTTCTTTCCTTTCATTTTATGTAGTAGATTCGAGCTGTTATTCATTTCTACATTCATTCTATCATTAATTTAATTTTAATTGTATTTAATTTTATTGTATTATTAGACATAATTTTCATTATTATTGAATTTGACAGATAATTAATTGTTTAGTATGACTATTATTGTAATTTTTTGTATTTATATGTAACATATGTTTGTTCTGGTGAGTGGAAGAGAAGGCCACATAGCCTTACTATCTATTCTAAAAGGTCTTATTATATAAAACTTTCCTCATTAGAGGATTGCCTCACAAGGACAAAATGATACAATTAATTTTTGTAATTGATGAAATACATTTTGTAAATATATTTTTTTTTAAAATTCGGTTGATTTTCAGCTGTGAATTCAGCGATAGAATGCCTTATTTATCTTCGGATTCTTGATGAATCGTATAGTTGATTCATTAACATTTAAACAGCGTGACACACAAGCTAATGACTCGTCAACGTGTAAACGGTCAAACATTTATATTTTTACTTTAAGCGAAAACACTACTTTTTTCCATTTCGAAAATAATTTTCTTTCCTTTTACTCTGCATTATAAATTGACAACAAAGCAGAAGAGACACGTGTTATTCAATCAAAATTATTGCAACGAATGACAAGTTGAAAGAATAAAACACCTATTGTGGCGACGGCGGCATTTATCAACGGACATAGCGGCAAGTGAATTACGGCGGAGGTGCCTTTTAACAACGAACTTTAGATTTAGTGACAAGAAAGCTTGTTTTACTTTAATAATAATTTATCATTTTGGTTTGAATCACTCTTTGTAAAAACTGCCTTGACACGTGCCTGCTGTAAAAAAAAGTTGCCGATGCGTTAATAAAGGATACTAATCCTTCTAATATACCGACTGGAACCGCGAATAAAGACATTTTTAGCCGCGAATACAGGAACTGTGTCACAATTTTTTAACCCGCGAATAATGAAAACACGAATAAGGAGCGTTCACTATATTGTACTTTCATTAACATTGTATTTTAAAATGTGTTATTAACACAACTTTTAGATATATGTGTTACAGACAGAACATGATACAATATTTATAATTTTAATTTTTCTTCTTCTTCTTGTAAGCCCATGTTTCCCCCTACAGGGAATAATTTGAACCATGCTAATTTAATTACATTTGTTTTCGTGGTCCGTGGTTAGCGTTCCGCCTCATACTGACATCTAGGAAACCAAGGTAGTACTAGGACGGGAAAATTCGGTAAATTTTGCTTAGAGACCTTTTCATTCAGGCTTAAGGATCTTTTACGAGCCTGAAAATCTTCAGACTCGGGACCCACGGCTTAAAGTCCCTCCTTGAGGACTTGCTCCTTGGATTTTTCCAACCTAAAAAAATCCATCGATCCCGTCCGGGTTTGAACCCACGACCCTCGGGACCAGAGGCAAGGAGCATAACCACTAGTCCACCGCGGCCGATTAATTTTAATTTTTATGATCATTTATAACAGTTAATTGGTCCAATTGGTCATTAAGATTCTACTGTTTGTCTTAGTATTGTGTTTTTCCTGCAGAGGTAATTAAGTTAACATATCTCTCTTGGGTAGTAAATTCCAGTTACTCGTAAAAGCACAAAAATACTGGATAAGTTGAAAAAATAATGTATGCACTCACCAAAGGATCAAAACAATCATGACGTCACTCAACTCACCTGAAACAAAAACATAATTACCTGGTAAAAAACTATACGTGTGATAAAATAGAGTACGTGCTGCATTTATTCAATACTCACAAGGGAAGTGCCACCCATTGCATGCCGAAACCTACTTTGAAATTTCTCTCAGAAGAGCATTATGATGTACAAAAAAATATGTGCCTCTTTAACTGCAAGGCTTAGCATTCAAATACAGAATCTAGCAATGGCAACTCACTGTGCGAAGCATATGTATGTGTCTGCTTGAACAGAGCGGAGTGGATATATATATATATATATATATATATATATATGAGATTTGACGTTGCATTTTAGTGCCTTACAGCTAAAATATGCCGATTTTTTTTGACACAGCCTTGGCACATCACAACGTTTCTGCGGATAATTTGCAAGGTAGGTTTCGGCATGCAACGTTTAAGAGTTCCCTTGTTAGAAAAAATAATCAATTGAAATTATTTCAATTTGTGTTAAATTCAAATATTTGTAATACTACATGCTAGATATTGACAGTTCCTGCATTACTTTATGGGAGTGAAACTTGGGTAATGACCAAGGCGTGTTACGATCCTATAGACAATTTTCCTCCTGCGTTTCATAGGACGGCCAAGACATCTTCGTCCTCTTGGTATATAGTTATAAACAACTTTGGGGATTCGATTTGAACTCATTCTTTCAAGATGGTGTTTCCAATTTAGTTGGTACTGTTTAATATATTCCAAAATTGGCGTAGTCTTCAATTCTTTTAAGATATCGGTGTTCCTTTTCCGATCCCATGCGCTGTTCTGCGCATGAATCTCATTTCACAAGCCGTTATTCTGCTTTCATGTTGTCTTTTTAGTGTCCATGCTTCACTACCATAGGTCAACACTGGTCTAGCCAAAGTGTTATATAAACGTAATCTGTTGTTTTTTTTGTACAAGGGATGGTTTTATAACTTGATTAATAATTCCCAAACTTTTATTATAACTAGTAATTTTTTTTCAGGGATATCCTTTTCATCCCAGATAGAGAGATAATATCCAATATATTTAAATTGATTAAATCTCTCTAAAAAATTATTCTGGAGACCGATTTTACTTTGTATGGGGTCCTTCCCATGAAATGCCTTAATTTTAGTTCCGTTAATTGATATTTCCATATTAAATTTGGCAGCTGTTTTTTTTTTAATTATAAATTAATCGTTGCAAATCATTTTCAGAAAGTGCCAGAAGAACTAAATCGTCTGGAAAAAGAATAGCATCGAGTTTGAGGTTCCTATTGACGGGTATATATCCCTGTTGTGTTTTCCTCCATTCGTTTACTATTCTATTCATGTATGTATAATGAAAAGCACCGGTAAAAGTCCACATCCCTGTCTTACTCCAGAGTTGATCGTTTTCCAAGAAGATGGTTTGCCATCTTGTTTAACAGAGATTTCATTATCTTTATAGATTAAAATTCATCGGAGAACATATTGTTTAAACAACTCACCTCATAGGATTCATGCTTCCATGATATCGCGATTTCAAACATAATCATGTTCATCGTCAGCCATAACTCCGACTGACGGCCGAAGAATTTCATCAGTCGGAGTTATGGCTGACGATGAACATGATTATGTTTGAAATCGCAATATCATGGAAGCATGAATCCTATGAGGTGAGTTGTTTAAACAATATGTTCTCCGATGAATTTTAATGATTATACCTCATAATGTTTACTTCCCAACATTAATTAAATATATCTTTATAGATGTTGAAGATATTAGTAATATATGAGTCTTATACGAGAATAAATCTCTTTAAAGAAAAAATCCTGTGGTCTGACCGGGAATCTAACCCAGGGCCTCATGAACTATAGTCAGAAACACTGACCACTAGCTCATGAACCTGGTCTACGAACAAATGTAAGAAGTATTATATATAAAGGTGTAACATTAGCATTCCTCTAAAAAGTTGTTGCAGCTAGGATCGGCACTCTAAAAGTTAAATATAAAAATACAATATGTATGTGAGCTATTTTTCTGTAAAGACGTTTTCGGTCTGTACATAGTTGTCCGGTCATACTAATATTCTTTCTGTATAAAAAGGTACAAATATCTGGGGATGACACTGCAGAGCCGAGGTGACACATCAAAGAACGCGCCTTAGTGGCCAGAACAGCAACGAACAGTATTAAAAACCTGAGTAAACTATCCCTGGAGACAGCAATGACCATCTTCCGCTTAAAAATTGAACCAATCATGACCTATGGACTATAGGTGATTTGGAAGAACCTAAATAAGGCAAACCTAGAGGAAATAAAGAAAGTCAAAGCACACTTTTTAAAGACAGCGCTTAGCGAATCAAAATACACGCCTTAACGCCTAACATACATACCGACAAAGGAACCCTTCCTCATAGAAGAGCTCCACCTAGACCTTCTCCTGCCAGCAACAGATGCCTACAAAGAACTGCTGAGGGAACCAAACGAGAAGAGAGAACAGATATGACCTGAGTTCTACGAAACGGATGCGATGATCTACAGGGAATGGACAGCAGCCAGATACGACCTCAGACACACCATGACGAGAGTCGCGGTCCATGGTTTCCACCACAGGATATGCACAACAGTGAAGCGCCATAACCCAGAAGAAAAGTGCAAGTGCAAACTATGTGGGTCGCACTGCTATCGATATCATATATTACAGTGTAAAACATAGGAACATCGATAAAAGACTTGTGTAAGACATGAAAACAATTCTTTCTACATGGCCATTGGCTGCAATAATACCTATTTTCATTAAAAAAAACCTACTAAGGAGAAGGAAAGTAACAATGATAAGTATTAAAAAAAATCATTGAATTTATGCCTACTTCTCGATATACAGTAAAACCTGCTTAATCCGGAACGTGAATAATGCGGAAATCTGTCTAATGTGAACAAATGTATTGGTCATGGCGAAATAATAGTAATTTTACCTAATACTCATTTAGCATAAAACGGAATCTGTCCAACGCGGAAACGGAAGGATATATCTACACAATTCATGGAAAATAAAACTTTATAAAGCGGAAAGACAGATAAATAAATTAGTTCCCTTAGTTACTTACTTAATACAGGTTTTCCACTTTACAGCATTTTGCCTTTGATTTCTGCTTTCCAGAGATTCCTATCTTCTTCATTGTCCACCTTCCATACCCCTCTTCATCATGGCATCATATATTCCCTCATACCATACTCGTCTACTTCTTCCCCTTCTCCTTCTGCCTGGTACCATCCAATCCAACACCTGTTTAGGTCACTGGTCTTCCGGCATCCGTTGTACATGTCCATACCATTGTAGAGCTCTCTTTGTTATCCTATCGATAACAGTTTCTTGTGCCCACTTCAATGAATTCCCGTTAGGCAAAAAACAATAAGGAATGATTCCTGCCGCCGGATGAAGTAAAGATTTCTACCTGCACCTGAAATTTTATTTCGGCCTCACTGCACACCCGTTATGCAAAACACAGACACCTCTCTTAAAAATAACCATTCCACTGTAAAATCTTAAATTAGTTTAAGTTCTGAGACCGATCTTTCGCAGGTAGCGTTCTGAATTGCGGAATAAAGGTGGCTAAAACGTATGTATCATTCTCATTAAACGAAAAAGTGAAAGTGATTGAAGATAAATCTCCAAATTTCCGGACCGATGATCCAAAGACAAGCTCTAGCTGTTGCTGAATCCTAAGGGAATAACGATTTCAAGGCATATTCAGGTTGGCTGGACGTTTTAAAAGACGACACAATGTAGTGTGGAATAAAATTTGCGGGGAATCAAAGGATGTGGACGAAAGTGTAGTTAGTGAGCGGAAACCGAAACTGCATACTTTAATTTCAGGATACGCTGACGAAATGGGACTGATTTTTTCGCGCGTTACCGACGAAGTCGCTCGTACATACTATACTTCACTTTTCAAAGGCAGCGGAACTACAATTAATCCAAGGTACGTAAAAAAAGACATATACGATGCTCTAAGATATAAGATTATTAATAAGTTTTACTTTTTTATAATGCAGAATTTTGTTTAATGTGGAAAAAATGGTTCCATGCGATTCCGTTTTGAGCAAGTTTTACTCTATTATCATTTTTCTGGAAAATGGCTGCAGAGGATTATTGCAATGAATACGTATGTATTATCTGGAAATACTTGTTATTATGCATTACAGAGGCTCTTGACTTCCCAACTCCTTTCAAAAAACGTTAAACTGAAAACATATAAAACTATTATTTACCAGTTATATTATACGGATGCGAAACATGGATTCTTATTTATAGAAAGGAAAGGAACTTACGAGTATTTGAGAATAAAGTTCTTAGGAAAGTTTTTGGACCAAAGAAAGATGAACAGACAGGTGAATGGAGAAGACTGCATAAAAGTGAATTACATGCTCTTTATAGGAAGCCAGATATCATAAGAACAGTTAAGTCTCGTAGGCTGCGATGGGCAGGACATGTTGCACGTATGGGGAATTAAAGACGTGCATGAAAGCTTCTTGTAGGAAAGCCAGAGGGAAAACGCCCAGTTGGTAGACCAATAATGAGGTGGGAGAATAACATTAACCATGATTTGAGGGAAGTAGATTATACAGGAAAGATTGGAAAACATTAGCTCAGGATAGGCATATATGGAGAGCTTATGTCCGGTCGGCCATGAATCTACGGGTTCGATAGTGCCAGTGAGTTAGTTAAAATCTCAAAGTGGTGTGACAAGAATGAAGTGAGAGAATAACATTAACTATGATTTGAGGGAAGTGGATTATACAGAGGGTTATGATTGGAAAACATTATCTCAGGATACGCATATATGGAGAGGTTATGTCCGGTCGGCCATGAACCTACGGGTTCGATAGTGCCAGTGAGTTAAATTCTCAAAGTGATGTGAGAAGAATGAGGTGAGAGAATAACATTAACTATGATTTGAGGGAAGTAGATTATACAGGTAAGATTGGAAAACATTAGCTCAGGATAGGGATATATGGAGAGCTTATGTCCGGTCGGCCATGAACCTACGGGTTCGATAGTGCCAGTGAGTTAGTTAAATTCTCAAAGTGGTGTGAGAATAATGAGGTAAGAGAATAACATTAACTATGATTTGAAGGAAGTGGATTATACAGAGGGTTATGATTGGAAAACATTAACTCAGGATACGCATATATGGAGAGGTTATGTCCGGTCGGCCAAGAACCTACGGGTTCGATAGTGCCAGTGAGTTAAATTCTCAAAGTGATGTGAGAAGAATGAGGTGGGAGAATAACATTAACTATGATTTGAAGGAAGTGGATTATACAGAGGGTTATGATTGGAAAACATTAACTCAGGATACGCATATATGGAGAGGTTATGTCCGGTCGGCCAAGAACCTACGGGTTCGATAGTGCCAGTGAGTTAAATTCTCAAAGTGATGTGAGAAGAATGAGGTGGGAGAATAACATTAACTATGATTTGAAGGAAGTGGATTATACAGAGGGTTATGATTGGAAAACATTAACTCAGGATACGCATATATGGAGAGGTTATGTCCGGTCGGCCAAGAACCTACGGGTTCGATAGTGCCAGTGAGTTAAATTCTCAAAGTGATGTGAGAAGAATGAGGTGGGAGAATAACATTAACCATGATTTGAGGGAAGTAGGTTATACAGGAAAGATTGGAAAACATTAGCTCAGGAAAGGCATATATGGAGAGCTTATGTCCGGTCGGCCATGAATCTACGGGTTCGATAGTGCCAGTGAGTTAGTTAAAATCTCAAAGTGGTGTGAGAAGAATGAAGTGAGAGAATAACATTAACTATGATTTAAGGGAAGTGGATTATACAGAGGGTTATGATTGGAAAACATTAACTCAGGATACGCATATATGGAGAGGTTATGTCCGGTCGGCCATGAACCTACGGGTTCGATAGTGCCAGTGAGTTAAATTCTCAAAGTGGTGTGAGAAGAATGAGGTGAGAGAATAACATTAACTATGATTTGAGGGAAGTGGATTATACAGAGGGTTATGATTGGAAAACATTAACTCAGGATACGCATATATGGAGAGGTTATGTCCGGTCGGCCAAGAACCTACGGGTTCGATAGTGCCAGTGAGTTAAATTCTCAAAGTGGTGTGAGAATAATGAGGTGAGAGAATAACATTAACTATGATTTGAGGGAAGTGGATTAAACAGAGGGTTATGATTGGAAAACATTAACTCAGGATAGGCATATATGGAGAGGTTATGTCCGGTCGGCCAAGAACCTACGGGTTCGATAGTGCCAGTGAGTTAAATTCTCAAAGTGATGTGAGAAGAATGAGGTGGGAGAATAACATTAACTATGATTTGAAGGAAGTGGATTATACAGAGGGTTATGATTGGAAAACATTAACTCAGGATACGCATATATGGAGAGGTTATGTCCGGTCGGCCAAGAACCTACGGGTTCGATAGTGCCAGTGAGTTAAATTCTCAAAGTGATGTGAGAAGAATGAGGTGGGAGAATAACATTAACCATGATTTGAGGGAAGTAGGTTATACAGGAAAGATTGGAAAACATTAGCTCAGGAAAGGCATATATGGAGAGCTTATGTCCGGTCGGCCATGAATCTACGGGTTCGATAGTGCCAGTGAGTTAGTTAAAATCTCAAAGTGTGTGTGAGAAGAATGAAGTGAGAGAATAACATTAACTATGATTTAAGGGAAGTGGATTATACAGAGGGTTATGATTGGAAAACATTAACTCAGGATACGCATATATGGAGAGGTTATGTCCGGTCGGCCATGAACCTACGGGTTCGATAGTGCCAGTGAGTTAAATTCTCAAAGTGGTGTGAGAAGAATGAGGTGAGAGAATAACATTAACTATGATTTGAGGGAAGTGGATTATACAGAGGGTTATGATTGGAAAACATTAACTCAGGATAGGCATATATGGAGAGCTTATGTCCGGTCGGCCATGAATCTACGGGTTCGTTAGTGCCAGTGAGTTAGTTAGTTAGTTAAATTCTCAAAGTGGTGTTAATTCTGGAAATGGGCAACACAGGGGACTGTATTTATGTTGGATTTGGAAACTTTTTGATAAAAAAATAACTGTATTTGATGCTATTGTAACTACAACTGCACTAAAAAATATATTCTTACGCTTGCGTTCTATGATATTTTAATTTATGATGCAGCAATACTTTTTGGAAAATGTGGTTTGGACAGCCATTTATGTGTTTAAAGAGATTCGCCCATGTATGTATGAATCTACACTCCGGCCACTCTATCTGCGGCTCTGAAATTTAGGTTGTATGATGGGCGAGGGGATAAACTCGCCCTCTACAGCCAATAAGAAAATAATTGAGTGTTAGTGAGCTTCTGCTACAACCAATCACTGCTCTTGACGCCGCTAGTATGTTTTGAGATTGCTGCGGCTGTATTTCTGCTAACCACGTAGCTTCAGTTGCTCTTCGTTGCAGTACAGAGTGTGTTTGTTTGCTGTTTCACTCTTGTGATTAACTGTTAACAATACAGCTTCAGTCCATTATTGTTTTAACATGGCGAGTGGCTCTTCTGAATCAAAAAAGAAAATTAGCACTTAAACGAGTCAAAGCCGAAAATTTATTTATCGGCTGTGATGAGGCAGAAAATTATATACGAAGATTGTGGCGTCTTTCTTCTTGATTAACAATGGTAAAGGTAAGTTTTTTTTTGGGGGGGGCACGCCGTAGCGTAGTGGTTAAAGCACTGAGCTACAAGCCGGAGGGTCGAGGGTTCAAGTCCCGTTGGGGTCAGGATTTTTAAACTGACCCAAACCCTCTGCCGGCACTATGGCCCTGGGGTCGACTCAGACTCTAACTGAAATGAGTACCAGACGCTTGTTCTGGGGTAAAGGCGGCCGTCACGCAGGGCTGACAACCCGGCTGACATAAAAAGTGCCGATTGACTAGAAAAAGTTGGAGCCTTAACCTCCTACTACCCCAAGGGCCTCCTGAGGCCTGTTGTGGGATCACTTTTAAAGGTAAGTTTTTTTTATTTTAACGATAGATGAGAAGGGATTTTTAAAATAAAAATTATGTTCTTTATGCATTTAACGTAGTTTTGAAGTGATGTATGGAATTGTTTTTTCGTGAATTTATTAGAATTGTGAATATTTTCGAGAATAGTGTATTCGTAGCAACAAATGAGAAATCTCATATTTTTGTTTCGTTTTTCAATTTCGCGTAGTAAAATGAACATTTATTTCTAATATTTGACTTCTAGATAAACACAAAGACATATTCCGCGTGGTACATAAAGCGGCCCCTCCCACTGAATATCCATATCGGCAACACTGTCGTCAAAACTTCAGAGCCGTAGACTGGGCGGCTGCACTATAGATTATTTTTTTATGTAACCAGAGTACAAATAAACAATTCTTTGTTATGGATTATTTTTTGCGTCTCGTTTGAAAGGTAAGATAGGGGGAATGTTGAATTTTCTTCAATGATTGTACAAATGACACCAATCAATGTGTTGGGTTCACCAGAAATTCGTTTTCTTAGCGGGAATAGTACGACAGGCTTCACAGTTAAAACTAAATTTATCTACAGCGATACTTACGGGAAGGAAAATAAAACCATCCTTTTCTTTCCGACAGGTCGTTTGTTTTTCTTTAAGATCCACACTAGGTCCCCCGAGTAAAATTAAAACCGCACCTTAGGCCACTCTAACATGCAAGTAGCAAAGGTTCGAATCCATTTAAATGTAAGAGGAGCGGGTCTCCATTAAATTCACTCCATTACGCCAGGGGGAGGTTTTTCCTCAGGCACCGCTTGTCGCAGTGCACCAGCATACATGCAAAATAGTGTCTCATTTCAACTGGAAACAAAAAAAAAGTGTTTGTGTGTGTGTGTGTGTGTGTGTGTGTTTGTGTGCGTGGTGTTCACAAATAGGTCACGGGAAAGGGGAGGGGGCTATTTTACACTTGTCAGACTGTTACATTCTCTCTGCGCTCCAACAATTCTGCACTCATTATAGCACCTACTTACTATTTCAGCCAGTTAATGCAAACCGCAATCGATAGTTGTGACATGAAAAATGGAAAAAAATAGCTAATCATATACTTGTTTTTCTACAGTTCGCTAACACAAATGTGAATTGATATGTCTACAAATTTGTTGTCATCGGTCACACCTGTAGCAAATAAAACTACAGCGGTGTCAGAATTCACCGGTTCAATAATTTGAAAATGAACATGCATTGAACTGTAATTATTACAATAAATGTCTCTTCTAGATAAAACTAACATGTAAGCAAAGCAAATGGAAGGATTAGCTGTGCTATGTAATAAGGGATGTACAAAATTCACGAACTTATTTACAGAAGAGCATCACATTTGTCATCAAGCTTGGGACATAAAATTATTTAATTCTTTGGATTCACGTTTTACGAATTATTAATCCCCTCAAAATTAATTTAGAAATTGATACATGCGTTAAATAATAGAAATGGATAGTTAAAGACAAATGAGGGCAATTTGAAGAAGTGACACAATTAAAATAATATTATAAACATCAGTTAGGTGCACAAGTAAATTAAACATAGGCTCAATTCTGAAAACGCATGCATTACAGGAACTCTTGTCTCAATTCCTCTCAAAAAACGTTAAACTGGAAATATATAAAACTATTATTCTACCTGTTATTTTATATGGATGCGAAACATGTACTCTTACTTTAAGGGAGGAGAAATGATTACGAAAATTTTAGAAAAAAGTTCTTAGACAATGTTTTGGACCAAAGAGAGTTGAAAAGACAGGTGAATGTAGAAGACTGCTTAACAGCGAGCTACACGACCTTTATGGGAAACCAGAAAGCAAAATAAATGCCTGAAGCGCGATTTGAACCCGAGACCACTAACTGTATACATTAGTGAGCTAACCATCACACCACTCAGGTTCCTGGTGCAAATAATGATCTTCCTTTCACTATATATATATATATGATATGAAAAGAAAAAATAATGCTTGAGTCGGGATTTGAACTCGAGTCTCTAAAGTCTGTACCTTTAGCGCTCTAACCAACTGAGCTACCCAAGAATTGCAAGACAAACATACAATTTTCTTATACATGTAGTATTCTCAATTCACACAAGAGGTAGCGGAAAGATCTTCCGACTGCCATCTAGCGGCTAACATAACAGTTAAGCAAATTATTAAAGAGAATATTTACTTTATAGCAGTAACGCTTGTATATATAGACATTATAAATATTTATAATATATATATATATATATATATATATAATATTATTGTATTATTATCTAATTGTAATATTATTGAGTTTTATTTATGTAATTGTAATATTGTTGTTTTCTTTTTGTTTTTCTTTATACTATTACCAAATATTACTTTATTGAAACGGACTGTCAACAGCACGCACGGCTTACTGCCCGTGCGATCCATATTTGTAAATAACGTTGCATATATCTTACTTTTAGTCTAATAAAGCCCTATTACTACTAAAGTCCTATTTTATATATATATATATATTATATATATATATATATATATATATATATATATATATATAGAGAGAGAGAGAGAGAGAGAGAGAGAGAGATATAGCATATAAGGGAAAAATAAATATTTGTGCTAGGAGCCTGGATAGCGTAACTAGAAGCGCACAAATGCATCAAATTAGAGGTCCTGGGTTCAAATCCCGGTTATGGCGTTTGTTTTTCTTTTCATGTCATATTAGGCCTGGATTGCTAATTGTCAAAATTTAATTATAACATCGAAATAAATAAGTGGCACTGCTATAAAGTAAAAATCATATTTAATTTGCGTACTTGTTACAATAGCCACGAGAGGGCAGAAACACTGAATTCCCGCTACCTATCATGATAGAGAATATATATATATATATAAATATAAAGGAAAAATTGGTGCCAGGAGCCTGGATAGCTTATATGGTAAGCCACTAATGTATCAAATTAGAGGTCCTGGGTTCAAATCCCGGTACATGCGTTTATTTTTCTCTTTTTCTAAACTCTGTACGTTTAGCGCTCTAACGACCTGAGCTACTCAAGTATTCCAAACACAAACATACATTTTTCTTATATATGTAGTATTCTCAATTCACACAAGAGGTAGCAGGAAGATGTTCCAACTACCATCTAGCGGCCACCATAACAGGTAAGCCAATTTTTAAAGAGAATATTTACTTTATAGCAGTAACGCTTGTATATTTAGATGTTATAACTATATTTTTGACATTTGGCAATGGAGGCAAATATGATATGAAAAGACAAATTAGTGCTTGGGTCGGGATTTGAAACCGAGTCTCTAAACTCTGTACGTTTAGCGCTCTAACCAACTGATATATATACTAGAACTCCCGGCCTCACGTTGATGTGGCTTCTACGTTAAAAATTTAAATCAAGTTGCTGTCTTTTAGCCAGATTACTTAAAATTAATACTTACACACGAAATTAATAATATTGAAAATAAAACAAACACTGAACACACTTATATTATGAAATAATCAATATTTGTAATTCAATTTAAATTCGCGGTTGCAATAAAAAGCACAGCAATCTGGATCTCTCTTTGTTAAATAATAAACCAATTACCTTACCAAATTACCTAACACCGCCATCTGTTAGAATCGTATGGAACTCACAGATAATTACACCGCCATCTGTTAGAATCGTATGGAACTCACAGATAATTATAACTCTTTGTTAAATAATAAACAAATAATTTGCAATAAAAAATAATGTGACTATAAATTTAGTTATAAACTACCCTAAGTCTCAAGTTGGATCAAACTGCACACAGTGTGCAAAATTTTATTAAAATCGGTTCAGTAGTTTAGGATTCCATCGCGGACAAACAATGTGACACGAAATTTTTATATCTTAAGATATATATATATATATATATATATATATATATGATGATGATGATCAAATAGATTGTTTGTAAGTCCAGCAATGTTTTCATTCAATTAGCTATCTTGCCTGACAAATCTAATGTTTCAGTTCTCCTTTAGTATTGTCTTCAGTGTTCAGAGCAAACTCCAATCGAGCTGGAAGCATATTTATACGGGGCAAGTGTGCTTTTTGCTTCCGCTATTAATTTGCATTATTTAAATACAAAGTGATGAATACGTTGTTGATGTTGTCGTACATCAGGTGAGAGGAAGATACTTCAACAGCGGTGATCAAATCGTCAATAATTTGAGAAACAAGCTGACGCGGGGGACAGTGAATTGCACGGAAGTACTCCACATCTAAAACATTTACATGCGGGCGGTTTGGTGGTTGGAATGTCTGATCCTATTGACAGCTGCAGCATCAATCCAGGTGCTGTCACTGGGAACGATATGTGGACGGTTAACTAAATTGTTTCTAATGTTCTAATAACGATTTCGAGTGTTCCTTGCTACACTACGGGTCGTATGCAAATACATTAGTTTCTACTCAAATTACTTCCAATCACTGGTGAGCTGAGATCGAATTAACGGCCGCCTTAACCAGTCATGCATGAATGTTGACGTTTTCGTAATATTGGCAACGAATTACCCAGAATTCCCAGCGATAAAACCACTTCCGTTATTTTCGCCTGCTATAGAGGAATGCATTTATGCTTGCATCCCGCAAATAATACCGTATAAAAACACGTCTGCGACGCGCAATATTACGCCGATTCTCCTGTTCTTCCAGTTGAATTCTTTGGTAGACTCTATCAAATTCCTCTTCTCCGCGTATACCGAAAACATGATCGAAGTCTTCAAGGTCCGACATCTTGGATAAGTTTCAAACTACATCGGTTACCATCGGTTCCCTTCGGGATTTTCACATACGTTTATATCTTGAGTTACGATCTTAAGGTACCTTGTCAGGTAGCTTACAATTATTACCGCGTGAATAGATTTCTGAGTAAGAAAAATGTGTTTGAATAAAACTTTATCAGCAGAGAACGCCTTTTACTGTCTAATGCGTTCAAACATTCTACCCTACAACACCGGTTGTTGAAATCAACTCCTTTTTTGGAACTTTTTTGAGAAATGTGTGTTTCTGATAAATGTTAGGACTTCTAGGTGCAGACTTTTTTTAACGATCTACTGTATTCCCAGAGGAATAAAGTTCCAAGAAAACATACGGCTAAGTGTGGAACGCCATGCGAGTCTATGTCGTATTATAAAACTCAAACTCACTGGCACTATCGAACCCGCAGGTTCATGGCCGCGCAGACATAAGCTCTCCATACATCCCTATCCTGAGCTAACGCTTTCCAATTATTCCCTGTATAATCCACTTCCCTCAAATCATAGTTAATGTTATTCTCCCACCTCATTCTTGGTCTACCAACTGGGCGTTTTCCTTCTGGCTTTCCTACAAGAAGTTCCAATGCACGTCTTTCATTCCCCATACGCGCAACATGTCCTGCCCATCGCAGTCTACGAGACTTAACTGTTCTTATTATATCTGGCTTCCTATAAAGACCATGTAGTTCATTGTTATGTAGTCTTCTCCATTCACCTCTCTGTTCATCTCTCTTTGGTCCAAAAATTTTCGTAAGAACTTTATTCTCAAAAACTCGTAATCTCCTTTCCTCCCTTAAAGTAAGAGTCCATGTTTCGCACCCATATAATGTAACTGGTAGAATAATAGTTTTATATATTTTCAGCCTAACGTTTTTTGAAAGGAGTTGGGACATCAAAAGTCTCTGCAATGCATAATAGCTTGCATTTCCAGAATTGAGCCTATGTTTAATTTCTTTGTGCATCTCATTCCTATTTGTGATTATTGTTCCTAGGTATTTGAATTCAGTCACTTCCTCAAAATTTCCCTCATTTGTCATTAGCTGTCCATTTCCATTATGTACTGAATTTCTACGTGTGGCCATATATTTAGTTTCATTCTATTGTTGGACGGTTACCTAAATTGTTCCTTTTGTTGTAATAACGATTTCGAGTGTTCCTTGCTACACTACAACACCGGCTGTTGAAATCAGCTCCCTATTCTGGTACTTTTTTTTTTGGGAAATGTGTGTTGCTGCTCAGTAATGTTAGGATTTCTAGGTGCAGGTTTTTTTTAAACAAACTACTGTATTCCCAGAGAAAGATATATTAACATGAGGTATTTGGCAGTGAAGGCAAATATGATATGAAAAATGAATGCTTGAGTCGGGATTTGAACCCAAGTCTCCCAAATGTCAAAAATGTAGTTATAACATCTAAATATACAAGCGATACTGCTATAAAGTAAATATTCTCTTTAAAAATTTGCTTAACTGTTATGTTGGTCACAAGATGTCAGACGGAACGATTTTCCGCTACCTCTTGTGTGAATTGAGAATACTAGGGCAAAGGAGGGTAAGAGTACGCACTTAGTGGATTTTCAGTTATATTTGATAAAATAAATAAAATACAGAGTTCAAAATTTTTAAAAATATTCTTTATTCAAATACAAATAGTTTAAAAAAACATCAGTCAACTACATTTTAAAACACAGGCATGAATAATAAATTAGTAAAAAATGTAATTTGCGTACTCTTGACCTACCGGGAGGTTAAGAGTACGCGGGTAGGGTGGTTAAGAGTACTCACTAGGGCCTGCCTAACAATAGTCACAAACAAATGGACCACTGCCTTCTTAAGCACTACAGTCTTCTTGCCACCACTCTTTGCAAATTCTACACTGAATCCAGCTATCGGGGTACGAACCCCGACATCCTGGACAGACAGTTGAATCGTCATCTTTTTCTTCTTCTTCAATGAAGGCTTTCGACTCAGCTGAACTTGAAGATGGTTAGAGTCATTATTAAACATCAATTCTCTTCTTGCATTTGATTTCCTGTTTGCTAGGCCCATTTATGTTACTTGTCTTTCTATTTTTAAAAACTTTTTTCTGATTTAGCCTGCTCTAATAATTTTCTCTTTTTTTCTTCCCAAATGGTTTTTGAAAGGTGATGATGGCATGTTTCTGATTTTCGTGCTGGGTCCCTGCGTTCTTCGGTTTATAGTTCTTGTTACTTATGTTCTGAAGCAGCAGACAAATTGGATGAATACTACCATTAATTGTACACGTCTTGTTCTCATAAAACCTATCTCGTTTCATTTACTCAGTTCTTTTGCTCTGTCAAATAAAAATACAAATGTTATTTGTATCTTCTTTACGACGAAATACAAAACTATGATAAGTTATAACAAACTTTGTAGCAATATAATATAGGCCTACATCTATATATTAAGAGTAAAACAGAGTTTTCTTCCACTTTAATAGCCATAAATGAAAAAAAACCAAATGTAATGATAACCTCCCGATGGAGGCTAAGAATACGCAGTGAACATCCTGCTGCGTAAAATCTTTGCCTCAATACTTGGCGTAATTTCAACAAAACACAAACCAATAGATTCATCCAGCACAGTAACAGAGGAGAAAATGCAATCTTCACCATGTGCTGTAGGATACTTAGATGCACATTAATAAGATACTCTCTTTACAAAATTATTTTTTACTCCGTAAGGTGGAAAAACATTTACTGCTATATCACACAGAAATTACATAGACAAGTAAGGAAAGTTAATTTTACCTGGTAGCACGAAGATCAAATGAAGCAGGTCAATGATACTAACGGCGTGATCTTCCTTTGTAACAGCTATCACCTGAAACGTAATAATCAGCATGTTCTGCAGTGCTGCCAATACCATAACATTTCCCTGCGTACTCTTAACCACCTGCGTACTCTTATCCTCCATTACCCTACATATATAAGAAAAATGTTAATCCTGGAAATGCGTGCTATTATGCATTGCAGAGAGACTCTTGCTGTTCCCAATCCAACTCCTTTCACTTCAAAAACTTTAAATTTAAACTGAAAATATATAAAACTATTATCTAAATCTACCAGTTATATAATATCGGTGCGAAGCATGGACTCTTACTTTAAGGGAGGAAAGGAGATTACGAGTATTTGAGAATAAAGTTCTTACGAAATGTTTTGGACCAAAGAGAGATGAACAGACAGGTGAATGGAGAAGACTACATAACAATGAGCTACATGGTCTTTATAGGAAGCCAGATATAATAAGAACAGTTAAGTCTCTTAGACTGCGATGGGCAGGACATGTTGCGCGTATGGGGAATGAAAGACTTGCATGGAAGCTTCTTGTAGGAAAGTCAGAGGGAAAACGCCCAGTTGGTAGAACAAGAATGAGGTGGGAGAATAACATTAACTATGATTTGAGGGAAGTAGATTATACAGGGAATGATTGGAAAGCATTAGCTCAGGATAGGGATGTATGGAGAGCTTTTGTCCGTGCGGCCATGAACCTACGGGTTCGATAGTGCCAGTGAGTAAGTAAGTAAGTAAGTAAGTATAAGAAAAATGTATGTTTGTTTTGGAATACTTGGGTAGCTCAGGTCGTTAGAGCGCTAAATGTACAGAGTTTAGAGTCTCGGGTTCAAATCCCGACTCAAGTATTAATTTTTCTTTTCATAGGCCTATCTTATTTGCCTTCATTGCCAAATGTCAAAAATACAGTTACAACACCTATATATATATGGTGTAACAGGACCTCACTGACAAAATTATAGGCCATGCAGAAAGATCATTTTTTGTGAAGGAACATAGAGTCGCAAATTAGTTATGGGCAGATGAATGTGTTCACCCGTATGGGTCGGAATTGAATACAAACAATTGTACACGTATCATTTTATTGAATAAAGACATGTTTTCACAATAAGTGTTCAAACAGTCGGCCCTGTGCTTCATTGCATGTTTGATATTGTCGCAGCAACGATTATCAGCACGGCCGAGCATGGCATTATTCTTTATGACGTCGTCAAAACACTTATTCTTTGAACACTTATTGAAAACGTGTCTTTTTCATAAGTAATGCCACGAGTGAATTTATCTAGAGAATTTGGAAATCAAAAGTGGCATTTGTTAGGATTATTTAACGAATAAAATTAAGCTGTTTACTCACAAATCATTATTTAACTATAGTTATTTTAAAATGTTTATATATTTATTGTAAACGGCGATGTTTGAAAACAAATGAGAAACGATTGGTACGCTTCATTTCCTTCCTTTGTTCATCACTGCAACCAGATCATAATATCATTTATTGCCAAAGGATCGCAATATTATAAGAATGCACCCTAGTGGAGAAATTTATAACCAACGTTATAGGTTTCTGATGCCGTATGATGTAAATATGTCAATTATATTTTCTGAAACGTCATTTCCTGGAAAATAATTCGTTTAAGAAAGTACAAACAGTGCTATTTTTTATGGTATAATCAATTGTTACAAGTGTTTTTATATTATCTATTGCATGCGCTTTCTGCTGACATTCATGCACTATATATACAATCTGGTAGCCGTATTTCTTGGAGGGTCAGTCACTGCAAAATAATGGTATGACTTATTCAGAATGTTAAAAAGGAGGTGCTTTCTTTATTATGATACACTTTAGTTGGTAAATTTTAGGCGAAACACGACTGTGATTGGTTGTAAATAAAAAATCATTGAAATGTGATTGGTCGTTGACTCTCATTTGGCGCATGAGTTAAAATAGTCAATAACATTATACGTGTGCAATTCTTTTTATTCAATTGCGACCCTTACGGTTGCAAAATTGGTACGCTTCATTTCCTTCCTTTGTTCATCACTGCACCTTTATCTGCGCATAACTCACAAACGACGTGTTTGCGACTATATGTTCCTTCACAAAAAATGGTCCTCTCTGCATGGCATAATCCCTATAATTTTGTCGGTGAGGTCCTGTTACACCCTGTATATATATGATTAAGAGAGTTTTCTTGGGTTTTCCGGGTCATGGAATCAAGTTCGGCCTCTGGCTACTGATTCCGAAGTTTCGGCATGATCCCACATGCCATTATCATCTTCTTCCTTCCAAGTATTAGGCCAAGGCCTGTTACGATCCTATAGAAAAATTTCCCTCCAGCGTCATCCAATTATCAAGGAATGATAAGTTCTAGTTACAGGTTTATTAGGTCTTATATATTTTCTGGAAGACAGAAATATACCAAATTTACTTCTGCAGAACATACAAAATAATTACAAAGACAACACCATGAAGATTAAATTAAATAACAGATTTTCTGAAGAAGGAATTATAAATCGTGGTGTGAGACAAGGCTGCCCCCTATCCCCAACACTGCTTGCAATTTATATCAATGAAGTAATATGTTGCTGGAACCAGACATATAAATTTGGAATAATAATATCAGAAAATAGAAAATTAAACACCCTATTGTTTGCAGATGACCAAATAATAATAGCAAATTCAGAAGATAATCTACAGAAAGGTCTGTATGAACTTAACAAAATTACAGAAGAATATGGTTTGAAGATATCTACAGAAAAAACAAAAATTATGGCATTTCAAGGTGTAGATCCTGTCAGAAGTAAAATTGTACCGGACAATAACATTTTGGAGCAGGTGAATAATTTTACATATCTAGGATGCAATATCTCATAGAAAGAAGAAAAGGATGTAAATGCAAAAATATCTAAATTTTTAAGAATTTTAGGGTTAATAAATTCTATCTTCAAGCCACAGTTAGTCCAAAAGCATTCAAGATTAAAAGTGTATAAAACACTGGCTCTTCCAAATCTTTTGTATGGTAGCGAAGTATGGACGTTGAAACAGAAGGATATACAGAGACTTAAATCTCCTGAAATGAGATACCTTCGGAGGACTGCAGGATACACACTACTAGATCACAAAAAAAAATGAAGACACCTTAGAAGAATTACACATGGAACCTTTAGAAAACAAAATGTCTGATTATAAGTCAAGACGGATGCAACATGTTCATCGAATGGAAGATCACAGAATACCCAAACAAATGTTAAGATATCAACCTGCAGGAAGAAGAAGACCAGGACGTCCACTCAAAAAAACTTTTGGATGGTGTTTCTCTTGAGGCCGAAACAGGTCAACAAATGGCCTAAATTCGTGAATGTACTATGATGATGATGATGATGATATATAATTAGACACATAGAGCTATGGCTGAGGTCCGTTTCCAAAGCCGTATAGCATAGAAGTTTTAGTTCTTATGTAGTTAAACACCTCGGTTTTCAGTGTGGACCGTTTCGGAACCCGTACCCCATCCAAGCGTCGACCACACTTCATGTTGCCCAACCGTGGTTTTCTTCATATCTTCTTCGCTGTTCTGGGGATGACATGCTAGGCAACGAGAGCAGTTTTCCATGTAGATGGTAATCTTTGGGCATAGAATGTGGCCTTTTCTCAATCTCTATTGCTTCTCTGTAGATTGTTGATTTTTTTTAGCCAACGTTCTAGATCCTGTGAGGTCGATCTTTTGACCCCTCTGTTATCATTCTTTGATAATGACATGTGGGATCATGCCGAAACGTCGGAATCAGTTGCCAGCGGCCGAACGTGAATCCATGACGCGGAAAACCCAAGAAATCTTTCTTAATTATACTTATATCCGCGAAAATCCGCAATATAACACACACACACACACACACACATATATATATATATATATATATATATATATATATATATACTGTTTTACGTTTTTTCTGAATAAAAAATTAAAAAGAACAAAATCAAACAAACCTGTGTGGGGAAAAAAGACAATAATCAGGTTATAATTTGGCATCAAACTTGCATATAAACAATTTGTGGTTGTTGTTCAGCATTTTGTTATACTATGACATTAAATCCCCAGCGCACATTGTTTGCTGTAAACGTTAGAGCTGCCAAATATTTGACATTATTCACATTTTCAAATGTCAAAGCGTTTAGTGTTTGTTTATACGACATAATTCGTTTTGTATATGTGCCAGCCATTATATCAATTGTCAAATAATGAGTCTTTTATTTATGTGTCAATATCCAAATCAGAATAATTCTTAAAACAACATAATAAAGCTTAATTACTTAAGTCAATCTGACCAAAAGCCAAGGGAAAATAATAAGAAGGGGGTATTAATTTAAACAACTAATTAATTACACTGCTGCATTTAGTCTTCGCCACCATCACTGGATAAAGTTACAACCTCTTTGAAAACAAATTTATTTCCTCACATTTTGAGACTGTAAGCAATACCTGATGTAACAATAATACTACAAATGAGGCTGTCAGAGGAGAAAGGGTACAAGTGACATTTTTTTTAAAATTAGGTAAGTGCAGAAATGATTACCTAATATGACGAACTGTTTGGTGCCCAAGACTGAGTTTAACAGGTTCTGACACACAGTGGAGTCTTAGAAGATCACTCAGTAAAACAGCCCTTCTACTTGCAGGAAAGTGGTACGTCTGCAGTTTGTACTCCTTGGCTTCTAACAGCTAGGTGGACTCAGGCTTAGAGTGTTGTATTTTTTAATGTTTCCAACAATTTTTAAATGAAAATTATTATTGTATTATTAGTGTTTAATATAGCGTTGGTGATTCTTCGAGGTTTATTGATTCATAAAATCCGATGAACAATGAGCATGAAGTTAACCTCTGCCTTCACGGTAAGTAAAATATTTGCACTAATTTATCATCATCATCATCCGGTATCATGGCAGCTGCCGCCGTCTTCCGGAAACCAAACGCCATTCCTCTCTATCCATCCATTGATCTTCCTCCATTCCTCTGATATTCATAGCTGCTTGTACCCCTTCTATCCAAGTTTTCTCCGGTCTTCCTCTCTTCCTCCTTTCCATTGGGATCCATTCCATAACAATTTTTGGCAAGCTTTGCTCTGGCATTCGTTTGACATGACCATACCACTGCAATATTTTTTTTTTCTATGATGTCTATGATGTCCGGCTCCTCTTGTACACCCACAATTTCCCTTATTTCTTTATTTAG
Source organism: Diploptera punctata (assembly GCA_030220185.1). Lineage (NCBI taxonomy): Eukaryota > Metazoa > Arthropoda > Insecta > Blattodea > Blaberidae > Diploptera > Diploptera punctata. Next base: position 1,385,472 of record JASPKZ010007796.1, on the reverse strand, counting down.
TATTTATTATATCCATTCTAGATTTTCCAGCTGATCTTCTTAAAACATCCATTTCTGTATTTAAAATTCTGTTCATTTCCCTGGTAGGAATTTGCCAGACTTCAGCACCATATGTTAAAATGCTCTGAATTATGGTTTGATATATTTGCAATTTTCTAGTTTTTGTAATATTTTTGCTCCACCAAACAGAGTTTAAAGCACACTAATTTATATTTTCACAATTGAGGGGTGTAGTGAGAGAGGAAGTTATATGCCACTTTGAGAAGAAATGGAAATAGTTTACAAGATTTTGCAAAGCTTTGGCGCTGGATTTTAATTTAATGTAGTTAAAAAGGCACACAATTTTTGGACATGGCCTTGGTACTTCACACCGCTTCTGAGGGAGAAAGTTCAAGGTAGGTTTCGACATGGAATGATTAACAGTTCCCTTGTAAGTATAAAAGGATCTTACTAAATAATTTTCTGACCTGCCAGTAGGATTTTGTTTAACATTTATTTTTCTTCTCCCTTCCAAGTATTAGGCCAAGACCTGTTACGATCCTATAGAAAATTTTCCCTCCAGTGTTTCATAGGACGGCCTAGAGATCATCGTCCTCTTGGTATATAATTATAAACAGCTTTGGGGATCCGATTTGAACTCATTCTTTCAAGATGGTGTTTCCAATGTAGTTGGTACTGTTTAATATATTCCAAAATTGGCGTAGTCTTCAATTCTTTTAAGATATCGGTGTTCCTTTTCCGATCCCATCTGGTGTAACCAGCTGTTCCGCGCATGAATCTCATTTCACAAGCCGTTATTCTGCTTTCATGTTGTCTTTTTAGTGTCCATGCTTCACTATCATAGGTCAACACTGGTCTAGCCAAAGTGTTATATAAACGTAATCTGGTGTTCTTTGTACAAGGGATGGTTTCATAACTTGATTAATAATTCCCAAACTTTTATTATAACTAGTAATTTTTTCAGGAATATCCTTTTCATCCCAGATAGAGAGATAATATCCAAGGTATTTAAATTGATTAGATCTCTCTAAAATGTTATTATGGAGACAGATTTTACTTTGTATGAGGTCCTTCCCATGAAATGCCATAATTTTAGTTTTGTTAATTGATATTTCCATATTAATATTGTTTAACATTTGTAATCGAAATGTCCAAGTTTTAAATTGTATGATCATAAGTAATGCCACGAGTGATTTCCAAATTCTCTAGATAAATTATATATAATAGAGAATTTGGAAATCAAGAGTGGCATTTGTTAGGACTATTTAACGAATAAAATTAAGCTGTTTACTCACAAATAATTATTTAACTATAGTTATTTTAAAATATTTATATATTTAATGTAAACGGCGATGTTTGAAAACAAATGAGAAACGATAGTTACGCTTCTACTGCTTCTTTTGTTTATCACTGCAACCAGATCATACTATCTATTGCCAAAGGAACGCAATATTGTAAGGAGGAGTTTTCTTTAATATGGTAATTATAACACTGATAAATATTTGGTGAAACACGACTCTGATTGGTTGTAAATCAGAAATCATTGAAACGTGATTGGTCATTGACTCCCATTTGGGTCATGAGTTAAATAGTCAGCATTATTAAATATCCAGTGGAAATTAGTATTTTATGAGCAAATGGAATAGCTCTTAGTTCTGCAATGTATTCATTAACATACCTGGCCATAAAAGTAAATAAAAACGCTTTATTAGTCATTAGTTGTGTGACAACTTGTGTTTCATTAAATTCCTAACTAGTAAAATGCATTAATTTCATTAAATTTTCGCTAGCGTTTAATTTAAATTCCACTTAGCACGCGAGAGCAGGTAAAATATAATTTATGACTACATATTTGAACAGATACCTATGAAATATGTTTTAGCCTATTTCCCTGGAGATTTATGATCTCCTGAAGTTGCAGTGGCGTAAATCAACATTAAAACATACCGGAAAATAAAGTGGTTTGTTGAATCAACTGTCATCAGCTATGAAATAAAAATTTATGGGCGACAGAAACTAGCAATGAAAAATGATATAGTTACTGTTATATAAAATATGTACTAGGAGATTTGAAAACGTTGAAAAGTACAGAGCAGAGCTACACAAATTAACAAGTAATAAAGTTGCAGAATGTATGCAGTAAGATTCTAGGTATGAACATTTTTTTGTATTAATTGGTGGAGCAAAAATATTACAAAAAATAGAAAATTACAAATATATCAAACCATAATTCAGACCATTTTAACATATGATGCTGAAGTCTGGCAAATTCCTACCAGGGAAATGAAAATCATTTTAACCCTTAAATTGGCAAAACACAAATTTCTTCTGTTAGTTATTTGAATATGGCGGACCGCACTGAAAACGGAATATTGTGTAACTGTTACTATTAGGTATATTGTATAATTAGACACACATTTAAATGGTTTCTTTTTGTTCGTTTTCTTATGATTTATTTAAATATTAAATTAATTGAACCAACCGATGCATCCAAAAGGATACATTACGAATTTAAGGGTTAAGTACAGAAATGGATGTTTTAAGAAGATCAGCTGGAAAATCTAGAATGGATAGAATACGAAATAAAGAAATAAGGGAAATTATGGATGTACAAGAGGAGCCGGACATCATAGAAAAGAAAAGATTACAGTGGTATGGTCATGTCAAACGAATGCCAGAGGAAAGATTGCCAAAAATTGTTATGGAATGGATCCCAATGGAAAGGAGGAAGAGAGGAAGACCAAAGAAAACTTCGATAGAAGGGGTACAAGCAGCTATGAATATCAGAGGAATGGAGGAAGATCAATGGATGGATAGAGAGGAATGGCGTTTGGTTTCCGGAAGACGGCGGCAGCTGCCATGATACCGGATGATGATGATGAGAAATTCTAAATATTTTAGTAATATTTATAACCAACTAACTAACTCACTGGCACTAGCGAACCCGTAGGTTCATGGCCGCGCTGACATAAGCTCTCCATAGTCCCTATATTGAGCTAATGTTTTCCAATCATTCCCTGTATAATCTACTTCTCTCAAATCATAGTTAATGTTATTCTCCCACCTCATTCTTGGTCTACCAACTGGATATAAATATAATTGTCATATTTACATCATAGGACATCATAAATTAATTAATACATATAATGTTGGTTATACATTTCTCCACCAGGGTGCATTCTTATAATATTGCGATCATTTGGTAATAAATAATATGATCTGGCTGCAACGATTGGTACGCTTGATTTGCTTGTTTTGTTCATCACTGATCTGATGTTAGAATTGGTCTGTCCATGTTTCACTGCCTTTTCCATCTTTTGCCTTTTCAAATAAACACAAACGGTAATTAAAACGCTTTCCGTTATTCATACATTTTTTTGCATAGCAGTAGTTATTGTTGCAAAGAGAATAATTATGAACTGACTGAAAGACAATAATATACATTCGGTGAAGTCACTTTGATTGTAACGGTTATAGAAATAAATTAAAATATACCTGTAGGCAATTTTTATACTAATAAATAGTAGAAAAACAATGGAATAAAGGCAACAAAAACATTTTATTTCGTAAATTAGGCATTTATATTTAAAAAGGCAGAAGAAAACTGTGGTGTTTGAATCACAAATGTATACAGATTCGCTTTCTAATTGAAGATATATTTGACGCATTTAACCCTTAAATTAAAAATGTATCTTATTGGATACATTTATTTAATTTATTTAATTTTGTTTTCAGATCAATAGAAAAACAAATGAGTAAAACTTACTTATATTTATGTCAAATTACGCAATAATGTATAATAATAACAATGTTTAACATGAATTTATTTTCCTTGCGGTCCGGAACATTTAAATAACTGGCACGAGAAAATATTGTATTGACAATTTAAGGGTTAAAAAGGCATTCTGCTAAAGTTCCGGTCTCTGATGATGACCATACCATTCTAGCTGTCTGTATCTCACAATTCTAATATTGAATGATGAACTGTCATGTATTGTCTGATGATTGTATTTCTCATTTTTTAAATTTAAAATGTCTAGTTGACCGTTCAAAACAATGAATTTTATTAGAGAAAAGTATTAAACTCAAGTTTATCAATAGAGATATTTATTTACTTGAACTTAATGTTATTATAATTATAGACCAAGTTCAGAATTTTAATTATTTGGAATGTCATTTAGGCAATGACAGAAATGTAGATAAACACACTAAAATACAACAATTCAATTATATATGTGGCATAGTTAATCGCACTTTATTGAATGAGACTAGAAAAGAAACTATTTTGAAGTTTTACAAAGTACTGGCAGTACCATCTCTTATCTATGGATGTGAAACCTGGACATTAACAAAGGCAGATAGTAGACAAATAGAGGCTGCTGAAATGAAGATGTTGAGAGCAATAGCAGGATACCAAAGGACCGATAAAAAGAAAAAAACGAAGTTATAAGAACAGAACTTAATATATTTAATCTCTGTGAAAGAATAAAATATTACCAAAATGCTTATCTTCAGCACGTATTACGAATGAATGAACAACGCATACCAAGAAGAATATATAATTATAAACCAAAAGGGAGAAGAATGTTGGGAAGACCATTGAAGAAATGGAAGAACCAATTCGACCTATAATGAGATCGGAACAGGCCATTGGGCTTAATCCTTGTTGTTGATGATTAACTTGATATTGAAAAATCTGTAAATACACAGATTTAGTCTGTTAAGTTGGATCTGAACCCGTGGCTTCAGCCTATATGTTACTATGGGGACTCGTATAGCGACTTGACGTCCACGCTCGGAGCCACGTAAGAGCTGGAAGTTGGTATAGCTTGTGTAAACCCAAGCTCCATGTTAGCAATTAGACAAAGTGCTGGATAAAATTTTATTGGAGAGATGAAGTTGGCGCTCTTGCCCCCAGAGGGCAGTGTAATAATCACCACACACACACACACACACACACACACACACACACACACAAACCACGTCGTGTTCCAACACATTCAAACAAGACATATTAAAATTCCACTCTCTTCCAGTATCTGCTCTCAACTACCCCCATCCGATACTTAGAATACTGGAGCGCGTCTAATGCCCTCTTCCACACTTTGTGCTGTAGCAATCTTACATCTAAGATTATTCAACTTTGAGAGTCTAATTTGCAGAAAATGTACCCGTGTTTTAGAGTTATAACTAAAGTCCAGATTTGTAATCTCTCAACATTGAAATGAATAAAAAGATGTTGGTAGAACTGAACCTGTTAAATAATATATCTAAAATAATTTTATACAATTTCTTTGCAATTTTTAAAATATTCTGTTATAATTTTATTACAATCAGGAATGACAATAACAATACTAATAAATAATTTAACTTTTATATGAATTAATCACTACCGTATGAGGTTTAATTTCACTAATAATAATAATAATGTTTTATTTATTCTGGTAGAGTTAACGCCATAAGGCCTTTTCTTCCATTTTACCAGCACAAATTACAAACGAATGTTTACAGTATCAAGTATATATATATATATATGATTTTTTTTGTAAGCCCATGTTTTCCCATAACAGAGATTTAGGCGCTCTCCCCACACAGGGAAGAATTTTAACCATACTAATTCAGTTACACTTGTTTTCGTATAGATGTCATTGGAGTGGTCCGTGGTCAGCGTCCCGCCTCATACTGACATCTAAGAAACCAAGGTAGTACTAGGAAGGGAAATTTGGTAAATTTTGCTTAGAGGCCTTTCATTCAAGCTTAAGGATCTTTTACAAACATTTCAGACTCGGGACCCACGGCTTAAAGTCCCTGCCGGATGACTTGCTCCTTGGATTTTTCCGTCCTACAAAAAAAAAATCCATCGACCCCGGGTTTGAACCCACGACCCTCGGGACCAGAGGCAAGGGGCATAACCACTAGTCCACCGCGGCCGATATATAACAAGAAAAATAAATGCTTGGACAGGATTTGATCCCGGACATCTGGATTGATACTCCAGTGCGCTACAATTTACGCTATCAAGCAAATCTAGTATAAAAATTTTTCTTTATATACATTCTCTATTACGACAGATAGAGGATAACTCGGTCTCCACTGCCATCTAGTTGCTCCTATAACAAGTAAGCAATTTAAAGAAAAATAAATGTTTCTACTAGAGTTGATTGATAGCCTAATTTGTAGCGCAGTGGAGTATCAATCCAGAGGTCCGAGTTCAAATCCCGTCCAAGCATTTATTTTTCTTATTATATCATATCAAGCTTGCATTTCTCAATGTCAAAAATGTAATACTAACATGGAAATAAAGAAGCGTCACTCCTATAAAGTAAAAATATTCTTTTTAATTTGCTTACTTGTTATAGGAGCTACTAGATGGCAGTGGAGACCGATTTCCCTGTTGCCTCTCGTAATAGAGAATATATATAAAGAAAAATAAATATGTGTACTAGATTTGCTTGTTAGCGTAATTTGTAGCGAACTGGGGTATCAATCCAGAGGTCCGGGTTCAAATCCTGTCCAAGCATTTATTTTTCTTATTATATCATATTGAGTCGGCCGCGGTGGACTAGTGGTTATGCACCTTGCCTCTGGTCCCGAGGGTCGCGGGTTCAAACCAGGCCGGGGTCGATATATTCTTTTCAGAATGGAAAAATCCAAGGAGCAAGTCCTCCGGGAGGGACTTTAAGCCGTGTGTCCCGAGTCTGAACATTTCCAGGCTCGTAAAAGATCCTTAAGGCCTCTAAACACAATTTACCGAATTTTCCCGTCCTAGTACTACCTTGGTTTCCTAGATGTCAGTATGAGGCGGAACTCTGACCACAGACCACTCAAATGACATCTATAAGAAAACAACTATAACTAAATTAGTAAGGGTCCACCGCTGTGGTCTCGGGGTAGCGTGCTGCCTTGTCACGCAGCGGGCCGGTACACTAGTAGCAATTATTACTTTATTGTAACGGACTGTCAACAGCACGTACGGCTTATTGCACGTGCGACCCATATTTGTAAATAATATTGTAAATATCTTACTTTTTGTCTAATAAAGTCCTACTACTACTACTACTAGTAATGTGGCAGTAGTATTTAACTTTTCTGATAACACTGATTTACAAAAAAGTTAAAGTTGTCTCTATCCTTTACAAAAATAGTCAATTCCAATCAAATTGAGGTCCAAGAACAAGAATATGACACCAGATTTTTTTGTTAGCTCTTGGTTCGAAGATATATATTTAAGTATATGTATGTGTGAAATATTTCCCTTTGAAATGTTATCTATTTAAATATTCTCTAGAGAGTTTTATTTTATTTTATATTTTTCGTTTGTAGTTTACTTCTGAGACATCTCTCATGACGTTTAAACAATAGTCTGCAAGCATAAATGAGTTCCATTTGCCTTGATACCTTCTTTCCATTGCTGGAATGTCTTGTTGGAAGCACTCTCCATCACACAAAGCGTCAGAATTCCTTGGAAGGAAGTCGAATGTACATCCACAAAATGGAACCTGAGCGACATATTACACCCTAGCTCTTGGTAAGTTCATTAACAGCTACATTGTAATTTCCAGTTCTTTGATTTCCCAAGAAACTGTGAACAACATCTTTGAAGGATTCTCAAGTTGTTCTCTGTTTACCTTCAATGACCCTATGAAATGTTCCATCCTTAAGCAGTTCTCGAATTTGTGAGCCATCAGGGATTCCCTCTTCGATCTTAACATAACTGGGATGTGGGAATTTTGTCTTCAAATACTTTACCTGTGGAAATTTAACTTCAAACACCGCAAATTACTGAGAAGGAAGAGCAGCTAGTAATCCGTCCGGTTCCATTATGTTGAGGTTCTTTAGCCAGTAATTGTTTTTTTTACGGAGTTATTGAGCTGGCCTAACGTCCAACCTCCAACCTGGAGGGTCGGCTCATTTGAATTCGGGGTTTCCGTCCCCCTTGATCAGTTGCTTTTACTACAGTTCTTGAGTCTGATCTACCCATGAGGAACTTCATACGCCAGCTGCGCCGTACGGAAGGACTCCTTTCCGCTGAAGCTGTCGTTGAATCCCTCTTCTGGAGTACTTTTTTGTCTGGTCCCTCACATTTGACCTGTCCGACAAGGGAGACCCTACCAGAAGCTATGCTACCATCGACATAGCTCTCAGGATCATTGGGACTCACAAGTTCCACCACCAAATTCAATGTCCTGTACTCCCTAGGTGGGAAGATCTTACGGAGAATGTTTGGACCAATCAGAGAAAGCGATGGCACATGGCGTATACGAATGAACTCTGTATTAAATAATATAATACAAATTAAAAATATAATAAACCACATTAAAGCTCAAATATTTAGGAATCACGCTACAGGCAACAGCAACGTCATCCGGAATACACATCCAAGAAAGAGCAGCGGCAGCCATCCGAACATCATACAATATCCCGAATCTGGCCAACTTATCGACAGGTACAGCAATGCAATTATTCAAAACGACAGTGGCACCAGTTATAACATATGGGATAGAGATAATTTGGGAAAAACTTAAGATCGGAGATCTGATAAGAATAGAAAAAGTCAAAGCAATGTTCATGAAACGGATCCTGACAATAGGAAAAACAGTGCCATCTCGTTTTGCTTACGAACTCATGAGAGAGACATACTTCATAGAGGACATAAGAACACAATTCTATCTACAATCCACAGAACCATACCAGAAATTAATAAGATTCAGAAATAGGAAGAAAAAGGAAATAGACATGGATTTCTACACCACAACTGTCATGCTGGACGATAGATGGACCAGACAGTGCAACCCCCAGAGACACGTCACAACTCGACTCGCAGTACATGGGTTTCGTAACAAAATAAGTATAAACAAGAAATTCCACGAGCCGACCGAAGAATGCAAGTGTGTGTTATGTGGACAAAGATGTAGGAAATACCACATCATAACATGTGCGAAAAGAACAAAAAGTATCACAGACTACAGTAAAGATTAAACCACCACTAATGCTCAACCTGAGTGCACATTTCCTATTTATTATTATTATTATTATTATTATTATTATTATTATTATTATTATTATTATTAAAGCTCAAAGACTGCGCTGGTTTGGACATATAAATAGAATGCAGGAAGACAAGCTTGTAAGAAGAATATACGAGTACAAATGGAAGCCAATATGCATCAGAACAGCTGGACGCCCGGAAAACAGATGACAGGATGATGTTATAAAAGATATATTAGAAATGAAAATTGGAAATTGGCCAATCTATATCCAGGGTACATCTAAGTGGAGAAAAATTGTTGAGGCAAAAACTTCAATGAGGTTGTAGTCCCCTACTAAAGAAGAAGAGAAGAAGAAGAGTAACTAGGTCTCTTAGCACAGTAAAGGATATTTACGTAAACAAAATGGCGCCTCTAGAAACAAAATATGGTTAACTTGGTGCTGACAACCTATATTTGTAACAAGAAAAAAATTACCAACATTACAAAATTTCCCTCTATCATAAAATTAAATCCTGTTTTTCAAGAGAATCAGAGCTAAGTAAGCATTTTAAACATCATATTCGTTTATTTCACATCGAAATCAATAGGAATTAACTATTTTTAACTCGGATACATTTTGAGTGTAGACCAGTGTAATTAGGGATAAAACTTCTGATAAAAATAATTAACGGCAATACATATTAAAATGTATATGTACAGAGAAAAACAATTCGTTTGAGGTTTTTGGAGTTAAAGAAGCTTAAATTATTTAGTTTCCGATAAAGTGCTCTACTATCGAGGCAGTAAAGAGCAAGACCTTGTTACTCTGTGACTCTGCGTAACGACACCACTGAAATTTAATCCGAAAGCGTTCCGTTGCTATGGGAACTAATCCCATGGCAACGACAGATGCCGTTGGACTGCTTCCCATCTCTATACTCAACATTGAAAATAAAACTATTACATCATTTTCCCATATCGCTATCCCAACTCTCTTTGCACAATGCCACAGAATTCCCCTGTCATTATAATATATGGACAATATTAATGCGAACTGTAAAGGCTTTCAAAACAGCAATTCCCGCTCTCCGTATGAAATAAACTTTTAACTGAGAAACATTTTATTTTTTCCTCTCTCGTATTATATTAACTCTTAAATAATGTATCCATTTGCATACATCAGTTGGTTAATTAATTCAATATCTTTAATAAATCAGAAGAAAACGAACAAAAAGAAACCACTTAAATGCGTGTCTAATTATACAATATACCTAATAATAACAGTTATACAAGAGTCAGTTTTCTCTGCGGTCCGCCACATTCAAATAACTAACAGAAGAAATTTGTATAAAACCGCCTCTGTTTGACAGTGGTGGCTGTGGAACCATACAGACCTAGAGCTGGCATGAAGCAGTGCTTCAGATGCCAGAAGTTTAACCATACTTTCATGGGGTGTTCCTTAACCCCATCTTGCGTAATTTGCGCTGGTACTCATAGTCATCGTGAGTGTCCGGTGAGAACCGAGGCACTCACGGACAAGAGCCTGCTGAAGTGCGCGAACTGTGGGGAAGAGGGACATCCCGCTTCCTACCGGGGTTGTGAAGCCTATAAGAAAGCAAAAGAAATTTATGAAAAAAGAAAACCAAACCAAAGTCCAACAACCCCGGCGTCCCAACCTCGAACTTTCACATCAAAATCTGTTAATCCTACAGTCTCATATAGTTCTATGGTAAATTCTGGCATCACAGTTAAACCTACTACAGGCACTGTCCCATGTCAGCCAGGGTCTGTGGCTGCTTATACCAATGACGGATCAGGGACAACAACTTTTCCATAACATTCAGCCTCTGCTGAGTGGTCTGTCGACACCTATGGAAAGGTTTGTGTTCCTGACAAATCTAGTGAACTCATGTTTCATATCATCCATACCTGCTACGGTAATGAACACATAAGCAGCGAGACAGCAAGGCTAAGGAACAAAACCCCTACTGAATAAACACAATGGTGTTTGGCCGCCAAGGGACCTCAACTGGTTCCCAAAAAGCGGCACACTGGGCAATGCTAGTCATTGCCACAAAACAGTCAGTCAGTCAGTAAAAAAAAACACTTCAATTAACTTATAAACAAAAAACAATAATTTATATTACTTCAAAATGAAATTATCATCAGTAAAAGATAAAAAATTTCATTAAAATATTCAAGCAGAAGAAACCATTCATATATTGATAAAAACTGCAATATCAATAGAAATCACAATAGCACGGATACATTTATATGAGAAAATATACCTCTGATATACATTAAATCAAACCATTTAATTTTTTGCTTCCAAAGCTAGAGAGGGTGTGTCATGTCCTGTCGCATGACTCAGTGTGCTGAAGAATATTAAGAATAACACAGAAAATTAAATTCACCTAGAAACTGAAAGCAGGATTGGTGTGTCCAACCACTGGACCTTTGATACCGGACTACGGCTAGTTATCGTGGGCAGAGGATATAATATTAAATATCAACGACGAAATAATAAATGAAGGAGATATATCATTAAATAACATCGACGAAATAATTAAATCACAAGGGCTAAAGAGGGTTGGAAATCCCTAGAGATAGCCGGAAGTTGTTTACCATCAAACAATTCCCATATAGTCGGCCAGGGACGCTTCCATAAAAATGGATGTTTCCCTGACGGACATAGAGGGAAGATGAATGTTTGAGAAGGACACAATTTCCATTACAAAGTGGTGGTGGTGGTGTTTTGCCAATTTAAGGGTTAAGAGTATGCCTATATGACATTTCGTTTATGGGAGGTAAGTGCATTATGAATTATATGAAGAGCTTCCTCCAGGAAGGGTCTAAGAATTAACTTCTGTGAGGGTTCTTATAAGGCGTTGAAATAAATTAGATATTTACTGTTATTCACGCAATATTGTTCAACTCGCTCAGTATACCCGGCATACTGTAAACTCGCGGGTCCATGATTTCAATGGTGTAGACTACTTGGGGAAACATGAGGTGAATTGGTACTACTGCTTCAATTACAAATATCGTCTAGATATTTGAAATATGAATTTGTACTTAGATGTGATACTAAATTAAGCTACAATTACAACTGACTGCAAAATTACCAAGAAACAAGTCTACAACAAATCAGATTTTTAGCATAAAACAGATTTTAGAAAATATATCAGAATATAATGGCACTGTACATTAACTAAATGTAGACTTAAAAAAGGAATACGATTCAATTAAAAGGGAAAAGTGTTATAGTATCCTACTGGAGTTCGGAATTCCTAAAAAAAAGTTTGTTAGACTTATTCGAATGTGTCTAAATGGCACAAATAGTAAGGTTGGTATAGGCAAACAGTTTCGGATACTTACGAAATTCTCAACGGGTGAAGGAGATGCACTATCTCCTCTAATATTCAATTTTGTGAAGGTCGAGGGTTCGAGTCCTGGTGGGGTCAGGATTTTTAAACTGCCCCAAACATTCTGGCGGCACTATGGCCCTGGAGTCGACTCGGCCTCTAATGTAAATGAGTACCAGACGCTTGTTCTGGTGGTAAAGGCGGCCGTCACTCAGGGCTGACAACCCGGCTGATATCAAGTGCCGATTGTCAAGCAAAAAATGGGAGCTTAACCTCCTACTACCCAAAGGGCCCCCTGAGGCCTTTAGTGGGATCACTTGACTTTACTAAGAGTATGCCATCAAATCATCAGTGGATGAAGAAGGCGTACAACAATGGTATTAATAAGCGGTTTATGCTGACTATATAACTCATGCCCCAAATGGGAGTCAATGACCAATCACGTTTCAATAATTTTTGTTTTACAACCAATCAGAGTCGTGTTTCATGAAATATTTATCAGTGTTAAATTTACCATATTAAAGAAACCTTCTCCTTTTTAATATTCTGAACAGGTCTGACCATTATTTTGCAGTGACTGAGCCTGTGAGAAACACGGCTACCAGATTGTATATATAGTGCATGGATGTCAACACATAGCGCTTGCAGGAGTTAATATAAAACATTTGTAGCAATTGATTATACCACCAAAAAAAGAAACCACTGTTTGCACTTTCTTAAATGTATTTTTTCCCAGGTAATAATCCAGAAAAATAGAATTGTCATATTTATATCATACGACATCAGAAATGAATTAATATACAGTTAGATGTGTTTCATTTTTTCTCCACTACAGAGCATTCTTACAATATTGCGTTCCTTTGGCAATAAATAGTATGATCTGGTTGCAGTGACAAACAAAAGAAGCAGATGAAGCGTACCTATCATTTCTCATTTGTTTTCAAACATCGCCGTTTACATTAAATATATAAATATTTTAAAATAACTATAGTTAAATAATGATTTGTGAGTAAACGGCTTAATTGTATTCGTTAAATAGTCCTAACAAATGCCACTGTTGATTTCCAAATTCGCTAGATAAATTCACTACTCACTTCGTGAGTCGTGAATTTATCCATAATTTGGAAATCACTCGTGGCATTACTTATGATAATGTATTTTTGGGCGAAACCGAAGAGAAACTAAGGGCCAACACACACACACACTATTGACTACCACTATGAAATTGGGTCCGCAAGTGACCATCAATAAAACTAAATACTTGTTCACACACATGAATACACTGTAGAATGGAAATGGATAGTTAATGACAAATGAGGGAAATTTTGAACAAGTGGCCGTATTCAAATACCTAGGGACAATACTTACAAATAAGAATGAGATACACAAAGAAATTAAACATAGGCTCAATCTTGGAAATGCATGCTTTTATGCATCACAGAGACTCGTGTCATCCCAATTTCTTTAAACAAAAGTTAAACCGAAAATATATAAAAAAGTTATTCTCCCAGTTATAATATATGAATGCAAAACGTGGACTATTACTTTAAGGGAGGAAAGGAGATTACAAGTATTCGAGAATAAAGTTCTTAGGAAAATTTTTGGAACAAGGAGATATGAACAGACAGGCGAATGGAGAAACTACTTAATAGTAAGCAATATGGTCTTTTTAGGAAGCCAGATATAGTAAGAACAGTGAAGGCTCGTATACTGCGATTTACAGGACATGTGGAATGAATGGAGAATGAAAGAGGTACATGAAAGCTTCTTGCGGAAAAACCAAAGAGAATACGTCCAGTTTGGTAGACCAAAATGAGGTGGAAATATATTATACAAGGGATGATTGGAAAACATTAGCTCAGGGTAGGGGTGTATGTCCACGCGTCCATGAACTTACGTGTTCGAAAGAGCCAGTGAGTTAGTTAGTTTTAGCATTCGACAAGAAATGTCTCAACACAGATACAAATAAGAGACAAAGCGTTATTTTTCAGTTCTATACTATTACACTCTGGGGTGTGAAGAAATGTCTCAACACAGATACAAATAAGAGACAAAGCGTTATTTTTCAGTTCTATACTATTACACTCTGGGGTGTGAAGAAATGTCTCAACACAGATACAAATAAGAGACAAAGCGTTATTTTTCAGTTCTATACACTCTGGGGTGTGAAGAAATGTCTCAACACAGATACAAATAAGAGACAAAGCGTTATTTTTCAGTTCTATACACTCTGGGGTGTGAAGAAATGTCTCAACACAGATACAAATAAGAGACAAAGCGTTATTTTTCAGTTCTATACTATTACACTCTGGGGTGTGAAGAAATGTCTCAACACAGATACAAATAAGAGACAAAGCGTTATTTTTCAGTTCTATACTATTACACTCTGGGGTGTGAAGAAATGTCTCAACACAGATACAAATAAGAGACAAAGCGTTATTTTTCAGTTCTATACTATTACACTCTGGGGTGTGAAGAAATGTCTCAACACAGATACAAATAAGAGACAAAGCGTTATTTTTCAGTTCTATACTATTACACTCTGGGGTGTGAAGAAATGTCTCAACACAGATACAAATAAGAGACAAAGCGTTTATTTTTCAGTTCTATACTATTACACTCTGGGGTGTGAAGAAATGTCTCAACACAGATACAAATAAGAGACAAAGCGTTATTTTTCAGTTCTATACTATTACACTCTGGGTGTGAAGAAATGTCTCAACACAGATACAAATAAGAGACAAAGCGTTATTTTTCAGTTCTATACTATTACACTCTGGGGTGTGAAGAAATGTCTCAACACAGATACAAATAAGAGACAAAGCGTTATTTTTCAGTTCTATACTATTACACTCTGGGGTGTGAAGAAATGTCTCAACACAGATACAAATAAGAGACAAAGCGTTATTTTTCAGTTCTATACTATTACACTCTGGGGTGTGAAGAAATGTCTCAACACAGATACAAATAAGAGACAAAGCGTTATTTTTCAGTTCTATACTATTACACTCTGGGGTGTGAAGAAATGTCTCAACACAGATACAAATAAGAGACAAAGCGTTATTTTTCAGTTCTATACTATTACACTCTGGGGTGGTGAAGAAATGTCTCAACACAGATACAAATAAGAGACAAAGCGTTATTTTTCAGTTCTATACTATTACACTCTGGGGTGTGAAGAAATGTCTCAAACACAGATACAAATAAGAGACAAAGCGTTATTTTTCAGTTCTATACTATTACACTCTGGGGTGTGAAGAAATGTCTCAACACAGATACAAATAAGAGACAAAGCGTTATTTTTCAGTTCTATACTATTACACTCTGGGGTGTGAAGAAATGTCTCAACACAGATACAAATAAGAGACAAAGCGTTATTTTTCAGTTCTATACTATTACACTCTGGGGTGTGAAGAAATGTCTCAACAACAGATACAAATAAGAGACAAAGCGTTATTTTTCAGTTCTATACTATTACACTCTGGGGTGTGAAGAAATGTCTCAACACAGATACAAATAAGAGACAAAGCGTTATTTTTCAGTTCTATACTATTACACTCTGGGGTGTGAAGAAATGTCTCAACACAGATACAAATAAGAGACAAAGCGTTATTTTTCAGTTCTATACTATTACACTCTGGGGTGTGAAGAAATGTCTCAACACAGATACAAATAAGAGACAAAGCGTTATTTTTCAGTTCTATACTATTACACTCTGGGGTGTGAAGAAATGTCTCAACACAGATACAAATAAGAGACAAAGCGTTATTTTTCAGTTCTATACTATTACACTCTGGGGTGTGAAGAAATGTCTCAACACAGATACAAATAAGAGGACAAAGCGTTATTTTTCAGTTCTATACTATTACACTCTGGGGTGTGAAGAAATGTCTCAACACAGATACAAATAAGAGACAAAGCGTTATTTTTCAGTTCTATACTATTACACTCTGGGGTGTGAAGAAATGTCTCAACACAGATACAAATAAGAGACAAAGCGTTATTTTTCAGTTCTATACTATTACACTCTGGGGTGTGAAGAAATGTCTCAACACAGATACAAATAAGAGACAAAGCGTTATTTTTCAGTTCTATACTATTAACACTCTGGGGTGTGAAGAAGAATGTCTCAACACAGATACAAATAAGAGACAAAGCGTTATTTTTCAGTTCTATACTATTACACTCTGGGGTGTGAAGAAAAATGTCTCAACACAGATACAAATAAGAGACAAAGCGTTATTTTTCAGTTCTATACTATTACACTCTGGGGTGTGAAGAAATGTCTCAACACAGATACAAATAAGAGATAAAGCGTTATTTTTCAGTTCTATACTATTACACTCTGGGGTGTGAAGAAATGTCTCAACACAGATACAAATAAGAGACAAAGCGTTATTTTTCAGTTCTATACTATTACACTCTGGGGTGTGAAGAAATGTCTCAACACAGATACAAATAAGAGACAAAGCGTTATTTTTCAGTTCTATACTATTACACTCTGGGGTGTGAAGAAATGTCTCAACACAGATACAAATAAGAGACAAAGCGTTATTTTTCAGTTCTATACTATTACACTCTGGGGTGTGAAGAAATGTCTCAACACAGATACAAATAAGAGACAAAGCGTTATTTTTCAGTTCTATACTATTACACTCTGGGGTGTGAAGAAATGTCTCAACACAGATACAAATAAGAGACAAAGCGTTATTTTTCAGTTCTATACTATTACACTCTGGGGTGTGAAGAAATGTCTCAACACAGATACAAATAAGAGACAAAGCGTTATTTTTCAGTTCTATACTATTACACTCTGGGGTGTGAAGAAATGTCTCAAACACAGATACAAATAAGAGACAAAGCGTTATTTTTTCTCAGTTTCTATACTTTTACACTCTGGGGTGTGAAGAAATGTCTCAACACAGATACAAATAAGAGACAAAGCGTTATTTTTCAGTTCTATACTATTACACTCTGGGGTGTGAAGAAATGTCTCAACACAGATACAAATAAGAGACAAAGCGTTATTTTTCAGTTCTATACTATTACACTCTGGGGTGTGAAGAAATGTCTCAACACAGATACAAATAAGAGACAAAGCGTTATTTTTCAGTTCTATACTATTACACTCTGGGGTGTGAAGAAATGTCTCAACACAGATACAAATAAGAGACAAAGCGTTATTTTTCAGTTCTATACTATTACACTCTGGGGTGTGAAGAAATGTCTCAACACAGATACAAATAAGAGACAAAGCGTTATTTTTCAGTTCTATACTATTACACTCTGGGGTGTGAAGAAATGTCTCAACACAGATACAAATAAGAGACAAAGCGTTATTTTTCAGTTCTATACTATTACACTCTGGGGTGTGAAGAAATGTCTCAACACAGATACAAATAAGAGACAAAGCGTTATTTTTCAGTTCTATACTATTACACTCTGGGTGTGAAGAAATGTCTCAACACAGATACAAATAAGAGACAAAGCGTTATTTTCAGTTCTATACTATTACACTCTGGGGTGTGAAGAAATGTCTCAACACAGATACAAATAAGAGACAAAGCGTTATTTTTCAGTTCTATACTATTACACTCTGGGGTGTGAAGAAATGTCTCAACACAGATACAAATAAGAGACAAAGCGTTATTTTTCAGTTCTATACACTCTGGGGTGTGAAGAAATGTCTCAACACAGATACAAATAAGAGACAAAGCGTTATTTTTCAGTTCTATACTATTACACTCTGGGGTGTGAAGAAATGTCTCAACACAGATACAAATAAGAGACAAAGCGTTATTTTTCAGTTCTATACTATTACACTCTGGGGTGTGAAGAAATGTCTCAACACAGATACAAATAAGAGACAAAGCGTTATTTTTCAGTTCTATACTATTACACTCTGGGGTGTGAAGAAATGTCTCAACACAGATACAAATAAGAGACAAAGCGTTATTTTTCAGTTCTATACTATTACACTCTGGGGTGTGAAGAAATGTCTCAACACAGATACAAATAAGAGACAAAGCGTTATTTTTCAGTTCTATACTATTACACTCTGGGGTGTGAAGAAATGTCTCAACACAGATACAAATAAGAGACAAAGCGTTATTTTTCAGTTCTATACTATTACACTCTGGGGTGTGAAGAAATGTCTCAACACAGATAACAATAAGAGACAAAGCGTTATTTTTCAGTTCTATACTATTACACTCTGGGGTGTGAAGAAATGTCTCAACACAGATACAAATAAGAGACAAAGCGTTATTTTTCAGTTCTATACTATTACACTCTGGGGTGTGAAGAAATGTCTCAACACAGATACAAATAAGAGACAAAGCGTTATTTTTCAGTTCTATACTATTACACTCTGGGGTGTGAAGAAATGTCTCAACACAGATACAAATAAGAGACAAAGCGTTATTTTTCAGTTCTATACTATTACACTCTGGGGTGTGAAGAAATGTCTCAACACAGATACAAATAAGAGACAAAGCGTTATTTTTCAGTTCTATACTATTACACTCTGGGGTGTGAAGAAATGTCTCAACACAGATACAAATAAGAGACAAAGCGTTATTTTTCAGTTCTATACACTCTGGGGTGTGAAGAAATGTCTCAACACAGATACAAATAAGAGACAAAGCGTTATTTTTCAGTTCTATACTATTACACTCTGGGGTGTGAAGAAATGTCTCAACACAGATACAAATAAGAGACAAAGCGTTATTTTCAGTTCTATACACTCTGGGGTGTGAAGAAATGTCTCAACACAGATACAAATAAGAGACAAAGCGTTATTTTTCAGTTCTATACACTCTGGGGTGTGAAGAAATGTCTCAACACAGATACAAATAAGAGACAAAGCGTTATTTTTCAGTTCTATACTATTACACTCTGGGGTGTGAAGAAATGTCTCAACACAGATACAAATAAGAGACAAAGCGTTATTTTTCAGTTCTATACTATTACACTCTGGGGTGTGAAGAAATGTCTCAACACAGATACAAATAAGAGACAAAGCGTTATTTTTCAGTTCTATACTATTACACTCTGGGTGTGAAGAAATGTCTCAACACAGATACAAATAAGAGACAAAGCGTTATTTTTCAGTTCTATACTATTACACTCTGGGGTGTGAAGAAATGTCTCAACACAGATACAAATAAGAGACAAAGCGTTATTTTTCAGTTCTATACTATTACACTCTGGGGTGTGAAGAAATGTCTCAACACAGATACAAATAAGAGACAAAGCGTTATTTTTCAGTTCTATACTATTACACTCTGGGGTGTGAAGAAATGTCTCAACACAGATACAAATAAGAGACAAAGCGTTATTTTTCAGTTCTATACACTCTGGGGTGTGAGGTGGAAAGGCATCAACACTGTCTACTCTGTCTGCAAACACAATGTGCCGTGATGACGAAAATTTACTGCCGTTGACGTACTGTGACGTAACTTGTTTTCCTCTGTGGTTGTTGAAGACTGTGTTCTGTGCTCTTCCCTTCCTTACTCATCCCCTCCTATTCCACCTCCTTACGTCATCGGCGCGGTTTGGTGTGCGCCGATGCTTCTGCCTATACAGGGTGTATCAAAAAGGATGGCGTAAACTTACATGGTTAAAAGTACACGATAGCAGAAGCAACAATGTCCCAGTAAACATGGGTCCGCAAACGAGCCGTTTGCGAGATAATTATGAATGTATGGTTTCAAGCCGCCACTGACTTTATTTTAAACATCGTCCTTGTTAGTACAACTTTATTTGAATTTAGACTTTACTATTCATTTTTCATCTCATTTAGTTCACATTTCACAGTTCACTTCACTTATGGGTTACCTGCTAAATGAGGTGTTCGAAGTGTCTTCCTTGAATCTGGATGCAATACTGTGCTTGTCTCTGCAATGAATGTCGAATTCTTTCAAAAATCCCTGGATCATTTCTGAATTTTTGACAAGCATGTACAACTCTCTGCTCCAGTTCTTCAATCGTGTTAACGGGTGTGCTGTACACTTCGCTTTTGAGGTGACCCCAAACATAAAAATCCAAAGGATTTAGATCAGGTGATCTTGGAGGCCAAGGTACAGATCCGCCTCGACCTATCCATCTTTGGCCGTATCTGCGCGTTAGATGCCGTCTCAAAGCAGCAGCTAAATGTGCCGGAGCTCCATCATGCATGTACCACAAACTCCGACGTTGCTGAAGGCGAACATCCTCAAGCAATCCTGGAAGATGACGCCGCAGAAACCTGAGGTACCTCCGTCCATTAAGTTTTCGTGGAAGAATGTGTGGCCCAATGAGATAATTACCTAGTACGACGTTACAAAGAATGACGTCAGTGGCGGCTTGTAACCATACATTCGTAATTATCTCGCAAACGGCTCGTTTGCGGACCCATGTTTACTGGGACATTTTTGCTTCTATTATCGTGTACTTTCAACCATGTAAGTTTGCGCCATCCTTTTTGATACACCCTGTATGCGAGACGCGGAGACATGTATCGTTAACAGTCGGAGTTTAGTATTGTTCCTGGAAGAAGCTGTTAAAGAAAACGTATTTGTTTGGAGCGAATGAAGTCATTAACCACTATAGTGAAGAATGTAAGGATTCATTATGTATACCTTTGTTAAATTGAATTAACGACTGTTCGTTGTTATTTTCTATTTATTATGTTTATATTCAAGTTTAGACAGCTAATTATATTGTTTGTTTTTTATTTAATATTAATTAATAGGGCAAGGCATTTAATGATTTTGCGTCTTTTTCTTATGAAGGTTGAAACATTGCTTGCATATATGAACATGTATGACATTAAAAAACGGATTAAATAAAAGCAATTTGTTAGGGCATTTTCTAAACTTTTTTAGGAGTATGTCATTTTTCGTCATTTTTTACACTTTTGCGGAAGGTTGTGACATTATTTGTATTTGATTTGAGATGTGTATTATAATTCAGTATTTTTCCCTGTCAATACAATTTCTTGGGATAAATATATGTTTTGCTAACTGCTATCCCTATTTTTTAAGGTATGTGCATAATGAACTTGTCCACTTCTAGGAATTTTATTCAATTAATTGGAGCTTATGCTAGCTTCTACCCCTATTTTTCAAGGAATGTGCTTAATGGACTTGACAACACCCCCATTGTTATGCTGTTAAGTGAGGTGGTCGGTTGTTTCTAACCATCTGTATGAACAGGTTGAACCGAAAGTGCATTTTTTTTTCGGTTCAGTGTGGTATCTTTGTACTCCTCCCTACACAAGAACATTTGTGAAATATGCCAATACCCATGTTCTCCTAGTGCCTACCCCTTCCCTCTTCATCCTTCCTGCTGCGCATGTCTACGGCGCATTCCCCCTCTACCTCGGAACCTTTATATACATAGTGCACCTACAGAACTATATCATTCGATCATCCTAGCAATCGGCGTTTTGGTTGTACTAACGGATTCAAGAGTGGAATCCGGTTCCAGGTCAATATGCGACTGGAAAGTTAAACATGGAATTTTACATAGACAAGTTGTCCAGAGGCCTGTTTGAGTTGGTCCGACCGTCTAAGGAAGAGGATATCCCTGAAACTCGGACATCTGTGTGAGTGTGGTGTGATGTATGGTATGTTACTTATTTATTTTTTTTCTGTAAGGCTACTTTGATCGTTTGATCGAATGCCATTATTTTCGTTGTTAATTTACTTTTAATGAGCCAACTTGTTTATTAAAGTTATCTTTTAAATAACGCCCCTCTTGCTTTGTTTAAGTATAAATAGTTGTTCACTATCCTGTTATGGAAATCACTCACGTAGAAACCATTCCGAGCTCCTCAACTATCAGGCTGATTAGCATTGTTAAAAACACAGTCATTGTCTTGTTCACTCCCTGTATGTATTTAATAAGAAAGATGAATCAACGGCTACCTTCTATGGGCCCGAGGTAAGCCATTTTCCTGATAAGATATCCTCTTTGGAAATCTGATCCACGTAAATAGAAACAGCAAATTACAAAACCCGATCCCGGAGTAAATGGTAGCAATCTGCGTGGTTTTTATTTGACCCACAAATGGTAGTCAGAGAACGTGGTTTATTTATTGTGGTCAGGTGTCGCACCCCGCGCGCACAAATGGTCGCAGTTGCGTGGTCTATATATAATGTGGTAAGGTGTCGCATCCCGCGCGCGCACAAGGTTAAGAGCAAAATGCCTAAAGTAAAGGAAAGTGATAGGGTTAAATTAAAGGCATTTGTTTCAAAATATGGAAAATATTTTTTCAACGGATGGTCGTATATTATTCTGCAAAATTTGCGATGTGAGAGTGACTGCTGAAAAAAGTAGAGAGGAGCTTTTGCATTTATAAGTCAGTACTAGCAGACAATAGACAATCATTTATGTTTCAAAATCACCGCCAAGTTTTGATTGTTAACTGCAATTGAAAATTGTTTTAAAAGTGCACTGTGTAATTGAAATGGATTTTCTGCAATAAAAGGTACTGTAATATGTATTTTTTTAATACTTTTCTTTTAATATTTTGATGTCAAGTTAAATTTTATACAATTCAGTAATCAAATGAGTAATTTATCTAATTAATAGTATTTTTATTGGTAATCCTTAACTTTTTATGTCATTTTTTGTATTTTTTAGGTCATAAATGCATTTTTAATTTTGTTATTTTTTACCAATTTATAGGTCATTAAATGCCTTGCCCTGTTAATTAAACATGTTTTTAGTTAAACAATCTTGATGTATGATTATTACGAATTGTTTAGCTGTCTTGTAGCGAGCTTGAACCTGAGTTTTCGATGCTGTAGAGTACGTTGCCCTTCCTTTCATGATCAGATAACTATATTAAAAGAGAGATTAGCTATAGTTTAAAAGCATTGATGATTATGCTTAAAGAAAGACGAAATTTTCTGTAAATTAAGGACAAATGGACGAAAAAAATGGAACGAAGAAACAAATAAAGGAATAAAATTAGATAAAACACACTACTTGAAAACATTATTATACGCTGATGACCAGGTAATAATAGCAAATACAGAAGACGAGCTTCAAAGGATTATTTTTAAATTGCATAATATATGTGAACAATATAATCTCAAAATATCCATAGAAAAAACTAAGGTAATGGCATTCCAAGGGAAAAATCAAATCAGATCCAAAATAGTAATAGGAAACAAAATCATAGAACAGGTGAACCATCTCAATTATCTAGGTTGTGACATTTCATTTAATTATGATAATGATATAACTAATAAAATAGCAAAATTCCAGGAAATATGTGGTACGATAAAACGATCACTAAATAATAAAACAACAAGAGAGACCCAATTAAAATTTTATAAAACATTGGCAGTACCGGTACTGCTCTATGTATCAGAAGCCTGGATACATAAAAAACAATATCTAAGTAGGATAACGGCGGCAGAAATGAAATTTTTGAGATCTGTTAAAGGGTGCACTAAGGAAGACAGAATCAAGAACACAGAAATAAGACAGGAACTTGAAATATTTGCAATAACTGATAAAATAGATACATATAGACACAAATGGAAGCAATATATAGACAGAATGAATGAAGATAGATATCCAAAAGAAATAACAAAATACAAACCTAAAGGCACCCGAGATGTGGGCAGACCTAGAAAGAGATGGGCTGAAGTCGGAACGGGTCAACAGACTTAATCCATGAATGCAGATGATGATGATGGACGAAAAAACGTTTATTAAACAAATTATTTAAATCCACTAATTTAAACTGGAATAAAAAAAACTGCGGGAGATGCAGAAATTCCGAATACATATTTGAAAACACGATAAAAAACTGTATTAAGTACAACTATTGGTACTGATGAGACAAAAATAATGTTGACCAGGGTTTATTACCCGCCGCGGAATTTGAACCAGATTCTTCTAAATACGAGTCTAAAAGATGCAGTTTCTGTATATTTATTCAGATTTTTAAAAAATTATCATCATAGGTAATATACTGTTGATATACTTATCTTCTTAACAAGAATACTTCAGTGATCATGTATAATTAAATATATTAACAAGGTAATGGCTATGAAATGGAAAATACGGTAGTATGGCCTGAGGTTACTTCTAAAGTGGAGACTTCAACAAAGCTGGATAAAAAAAGTGAGATATAATTAAGAATGTAAATGAAGTAACATTAGGTTTGGTAAAGTAGAAGGTTCGCCAAGAGCTCTCTTTGAAGCAGTTAATAAATTAAACAGGGTCTTTAAACCTCTTGTATAAACGTTCATTTAAATGTGTTCCACCTCTGTCATTTACTGCAATTAACTATATTACTCTGACCCGACAGTTTTCAATCTGTGGCTCAAATCTCCTTTCAGATAGGTGTATGTGAACGTGACTGATTCACTATTCCTCATTCGTTCCTCGTGGGAACATGTGTCCTCCCCACAGGGAGTTTCTTAACCAAGCTTAATTTATACTAGTAAAATTCATATCAAATTCCGTTGAGGTGAAGTCATATGACGAAAGTTAAAAATTAAATTGTACCTGTTGGTAGGTGCCGTCGTCCTCAAATTTGTTAATATATTGTATATAAAATAAAATTAATGAAAGTAATGATGATCTTGATGAAGATTTTTGGGCTGTAGGGCGTGGTCGTGAGGCTTGTAGTTCCCCGACGTTTCGCCAGGGACTGCGTCTGGCATCCTCAAGATAGTCTTGAGGATGCCAGATGCAATCTCTGGCGAAACGTCGGGGAACTACAAGCCTCACGACCACGCCCTACAGCGAGACAACCCTTGAGGATGCCAGATGCAGTCTCTGGCGAAACGTCGGGGAACTACAAGCCTCACGACCACGGCCTACATCGAGACAACCCTTGAGGATGCCAGGTGCAGTGTCTGGCGAAACGTCGGGGAACTACAAGCCTCACGACCACGGCCTACAGCGAGACAACCCTTGAGGATGCCAGATGCAGTGTCTGGCGAAACGTCGGGGAACTACAGCCTCACGACCACGCCCTACAGCGAGACAACCCTTGAGGATGCCAGATGCAGTCTCTGGCGAAACGTCGGGGAACTACAAGCCTCACGACCACGGCCTACATCGAGACAACCTTTGAGGATGCCAGGTGCAGTGTCTGGCGAAACGTCGGGGAACTACAAGCCTCACGACCACGCCCTACAGCGAGACAACCCTTGAGGATGCCAGATGCAGTGTCTGGCGAAACGTCGGGGAACTACAAGCCTCACGACCACGGCCTACAGCGAGACAACCCTTGAGGATGCCAGATGCAGTCTCTGGCGAAACGTCGGGGAACTACAAGCCTCACGACCACGGCCTACATCGAGACAACCCTTGAGGATGCCAGATGCAGTCTCTGGCGAAACGTCGGGGAACTACAAGCCTCACGACCACGGCCTACATCGAGACAACCTTTGAGGATGCCAGGTGCAGTGTCTGGCGAAACGTCGGGGAACTACAAGCCTCACAGCCCACGACCACGGCCTACAGCGAGACAACCCTTGAGGATGCCAGATGCAGTGTCTGGCGAAACGTCGGGGAACTACAAGCCTCACGACCACGGCCTACAGCGAGACAACCCTTGAGGATGCCAGATGCAGTGTCTGGCGAAACGTCGGGGAACTACAGCCTCACGACCACGCCCTACAGCGAGACAACCCTTGAGGATGCCAGATGCAGTCTCTGGCGAAACGTCGGGGAACTACAAGCCTCACGACCACGGCCTACATCGAGACAACCCTTGAGGATGCCAGATGCAGTCTCTGGCGAAACGTCGGGGAACTACAAGCCTCACGACCACGGCCTACAGCGAGACAACCCTTGAGGATGCCAGGTGCAGTGTCTGGCGAAACGTCGGGGAACTACAAGCGTCACGACCACGGCCTACAGCGAGACAACCCTTGAGGATGCCAGATGCAGTGTCTGGCGAAGTGGCGAAACGTCGGGGAACTACAAGCCTCACGACCACGGCCTACAGCGAGACAACCCTTGAGGATGCCAGGTGCAGTGTCTGGCGAAACGTCGGGGAACTACAAGCCTCACGACCACGGCCTACAGCGAGACAACCCTTGAGGATGCCAGATGCAGTGTCTGGCGAAACGTCGGGGAAACTACAAGCCTCACGACCACGCCCTACAGCGAGACAAACCCTTGAGGATGCCAGATGCAGTGTCTGGCGAAACGTCGGGGAACTACAAGCCTCACGACCACGGCCTACAGCGAGACAACCCTTGAGGATGCCAGATGCAGTCTCTGGCAAAACGTCGGGGAACTACAAGCCTCACGACCACGCCCTACAGCGAGACAACCCTTGAGGATGCCAGATGCAGTCTCTGGCGAAACGTCGGGGAACTACAAGCCTCACGACCACGGCCTAGATCGAGACAACCCTTGAGGATGCCAGATGCAGTCTCTGGCGAAACGTCGGGGAACTACAAGCCTCACGACCACGCCCTACAGCGAGACAACCCTTGAGGATGCCAGATGCAGTCTCTGGCGAAACGTCGGGGAACTACGAGCCTCACGACCATGCCCTACATCGAGACAACCCTTTAGGATGCCAGATGCAGTCTCTGGCGAAACGTCGGGGAACTACAAGCCTCACGACCACGCCCTACAGCGAGACAACCCTTGAGGATGCCAGATGCAGTCTCTGGCGAAACGTCGGGGAACTACAAGCCTCACGACCACGGCCTACATCGAGACAACCCTTGAGGATGCCAGATGCAGTCTCTGGCGAAACGTCGGGGAACTACAAGCCTCACGACCACGCCCTACATCGAGACAACCCTTGAGGATGCCAGATGCAGTCTCTGGCGAAACGTCGGGGAACTACAAGCCTCACGACCACGGCCTACATCGAGACAACCCTTGAGGATGCCAGATGCAGTCTCTGGCGAGAAAAGTCGGGGAACAACAAGCCTCAACGACCACGCCATTAACCCGCGAAGACAACCTTTGGAGGATGTCAGATGCCAAGTCTCTTGGCGAAACGTAGGGGAACTACAAGCCTCACGACCACGGCCTACAGCGAGACAAAACCCTTGAGGAATGCCAGATTGCCAGTCTCTGGCGAAACGTCGGGGAACTACAAGCCTCACGACCACGCCCTACAGCGAGACAACCCTTGAGGATGCCAGATGCAGTCTCTGGCGAAACGTCGGGGAACTACAAGCCTCACGACCACGGCCTACAGCGAGACAACCCTTGAGGATGCCTGATGCAGTCTCTGGCGAAACGTCATGGAACTACAAGCCTCACGACCACGGCCTACAGCCCGAAAATCTTCATCAAGATCATCATAGCAACTCCGGCCGTGAAAGGGACTGCGTCTGGCATCCTCAAGACTGTCTTGAAGAAAGCCAGACGCAGTCCCTGGCGAAACGTCGGGAAACTATAAGCCTCACGACCATGGCCTACAGCGAGACAGCCGGGTTGTCATCCCTGCGTGACGGCCGCCTTTACCCCCAGAAAAAGCTTCTGGTACTCCGTTAGAGGCTGGGTCGACCCCACGGCCATAGTGCCGCCAGAAGATTTGGGCCAGTTTAAAAATCCTGACCCCACCGGGACTTGAACCCTCGATCTTCCGGCTTGTAGCAGGAATTCCAAAGTAGGTTTCTATATGCAATGATTGACAGTTCCCTTCAAAGAATAAACAATAATAACATGTAGAGACCAGTAAATAAATTTTAGGAAGTTGGAAGGAACAAAACCTAAAAGTTTATGATTACGATAATTAAATGTAAATACAATTCTCCATCATGCTCTGTCCTCTGTGTCTTGGTCCGTTACACCACATTTCCTCGTTGTAATGCTGAATGTTAATCTTCCAGATCGTCCTTGGTCTTCCTTTTCTGCTCCTTCTTTCAATTTTCCATGTACAGACGGCCTTTGGTAGTCTTCCATCCTGCATTCCTCTTAAGTGCTCATATCATATTAGTCTTTTGTGTTCAATCTCGTTCATTATTTCTTTCTGCATTCATCCATTTCCTAATTTCTTTATTTCTAATTCTTTCCAGTCAAATTTTTCTGGCAGCTTTTCTCCAAAAATCCATTTCAACTGCAGTTATTTTGTTGGCATGTTGTGTTATTGTCCAAACATCCGATCCATGTAACATTATACTCTCTAGTATCCATCCATAGTAATTCTGCCCGAGGGCAGGTCTTTCACTGCAATCATAGCATTTTCATGCTATGCTTTGCAGCTTTACTAGGGAATTACAGCTGTGGTAGCTTCCCGTTGCTTTCCACACCGGTGAAGGATGATTATGATGATGATGACGGTGGCCATATGATTTCGGGGACCGTTTGGACCTTAAAGTTTTCCTGACATTTGTCTTACAGGTGAGGAGAACCCCGATAAAAACCTCACCCAGAAAAAACTGCCCTGACCGGGGATCGGAACCCGGGCCCGCTGCGTGAGAAGGCAGCACGCTACCTCGAGACCACAGTGGTGGACACTTTCTAGTATGGATTTATAAATTAGTTGTTTTGTTCTGTTATTGATGTGTTTACTCCATAATACAGAGTTTAATCTCCCTACGTTTTTTCTTCCATTACTGATCCTTTTTGCTATTTCTTATTGAGGTCCCATCTTTCTCTATAATTCTTCTTCTTCTCCTTATTCTTCTTCCTTTCATATGATAGACCTAGTGGTCTGTTACGGTGTCAATCCAACGTTTGAATGGTCTGCCCAAAGATCTCTATAATTGAACCCTTTAATTAAAGGAAATTCACGAATGTATATTAGAAACTGATAATTTACATGTCTGTAGTAATTTACGTAGATTTTAAAGCTCATAAATTATTAAGATTGGTTGGAGAAGAACCTCAACGACGAAGAAAATTCTTATTAAACTCAATAAATAATAATAATAATAATAATAATAATAATAATAATAATAATCCCCTCAGGGGTCCTCATCTAGGGGATATGTGGATGGCGACCACAAGGTGCCCAAGCTGAGCAAAATATTTCTTCCACTTACTTGTGTTTTGCATTCTTTTAACTTTACTATATAACCTCACTTGGTTAACTCTTTGTTTTTTCGACCCCCGACGCTATTAGGGCATCCGAGGGCTAGGGAGTCTTTCCTTTCTTCCATTTCTTCTTTCCTTTATTTTCTTTTCTTCTCCAGAAAAGCCTGACCAGAGGCTATAAGATGGCAGCCCCATCACTGGTCTTGCCTTCCTTTGGCCGGCAACCAATCGAAGGGACTATTATTATGCCTTCAAGTCTTATACGAGAATTTCCCGGAGGGATCAAACGCGGGAGGGAAAATTTCCTATAGGATCGTAACAGGCCTTGGCCTAATACTTGGAAGGAATAATAATAATAATAATAATAATAATAATAATAATAATAATAATAATAAAATTCAAATATATGTTTATAAGATTTGGATTTTAAGTTTCGCCATAGATTTTCTATTTATATGGCTGTGAAGACAGTTGAACGTATTAAATCACTGCAGCGTATATAGGGTGAAATTGAATGTCTAGCATTGCATCATATTTTTAAAGTCACTGAGGCGAATTGAATTTATAGCAGCTGCATGTTGGAGTTTCTGCAGTGGAGTGTGAACGAATCCACAATATCTACAACTCCATATTTCCGGAGCACAAAAATGTAATTTACTGTTTCAGCTAGACAACTTCCATTTCCGAACCAGACGTCTAAAAAAAATAGAATATTACGTAATAAGGTTCATAGCCTTATGGAAAGATATTGGGGGAGTAGGCCTTATGAAACCGCACAGGAAATTCAATGCAATCAACGTCCCCTCGAAACACAAACAGGGACGCCACCCCAACACCGTGCCTCAGGTGTCTGCTGCAAAATCCACTATTTAAGACTTGTAAAGTCATCGCGAACGTACAAGTTATATTGTCACTTGCTTAGGGCTTTATGGCCCTTTGAGACTAGCCCTTCCCTCTCATTTATTAGCAGTTTCTAGATCAAGATAATTCAGTTATGTTTCGTAGACTGTGATGAGCAGGACATGTGGCACGAATGTGGAATGAAAGAGTTTCATGGAAGCTTCTTGTATGGAAACCAGAGGGAAAAAGCCCAGTTAGTCTTATTCTTCGTTGCGATTTAGGCTTTTTGCTAGCCTGTTCCGGCTCCAAATTGCTGATCTTTCCTTCTTTTCTTTGGTATTCTGCTCTCAGTCATCCTTGCTAAGTGTTAAATAAATAGGACAAGTATACCTCCTAAAAATTAAGAATAAAATATATGAAAATCAAAATGATTGATAGGTTAACCCTGTTAATATTGAGATAAATGTAGTTCGAAGAAGTAAAATTCTTTCCTGTTTGTTTTGTATTTCACTATTGTTGTGTTTAATTCCTGTACTTTTAGTTGCTGTATTATTTCTGTGTTTTTTTTTTTTTGTATTGGCAGTTCCATCTCTTATTTATGGATGTGAAACCTGGACATTAACAAAGGCAGATATTAAACAAATAGAGGCTGCAGAAATGAAGATAGCCGGATACCAAACGACCGATAAAAAGAAAAAACGAAGATATAAGAACAGAACTTAATATATTTAATTTCTGTGAAAGAATAAAATACTATCAAAATGCTTACCTTCAGCACGTATTACGAATGAATGAACAGCGCATACCAACAAGAATGTATAATTATAAACCAAAAGGGAGAAGATTGTTGGGAAGACCATTGAAGATATGGAAGGACCAATTCGACCTATAATGAGATCGGAACAGGCCAATGGGCTTAATCCATGTTGTTGATGATGTGTTTTTCTGTCTGTTCTTTGATATCCTGCTTTGCACTGGGCAATTTCAGCAGCTTGGATTCTGGCAGATTGTTGTGTTGTCACTGTCCATGTTTCAGATCCGTACGTAATAATAGAAACTGTCATTGTCTTGTAGCTATAATTTCATAATAGATCCTTTTCTGGCTTTATTTTTCAAAGTTCTTTTTAGTGTTCCTGTTATATAATTAAACTTATTTAGTTTGTTATGTATATCAGTTTCCTTTGTATACGATATTTCGTAACCTAGGAAGTTATATTTTGTCACTTGTTCTATTCGTTCATTGTCTAATATTATCTTTGTCCGAACTGGTTGAGCGCCCTTGAGAGCCTTATTTTTTTTTCCTGATGATTTTCCCAGTTGGTAGACCAAAAATTAAATGGAATAATGACATTAACCAAGATTTAAGGGAACAACATTATTCAGGGGATGATTGGAAAACATTTCCTCAGGATAGGGATGTAAAGAGAGTTTATGTCCGTTTTGATCAATGGAGAAAATAAAAAAAAGTCATTTTTGGGACATGATATTTGAACAAGGAACCATTGAATACGAGTCTGAAATACTAAAATTTGTCCCGCGCCGTAGCCGAGCGGTTAAGGTAGGAAGCCTTGGCGCAGAGCTACGGGACTTGCGCTGGTTCGAGTCTCCATGGGGGAAGAAATTTTCTCATGGTATTTCGCCCAGTATGGGACCGGTGCCCACCCAGCATCGTCAGGCAATTGGGTAGTTACAATAAGTAGCGGCTCCAGGTTGAGGAACCAGCTAGAACGGCTGGGGGACTCGACATGCTAAACACATGTCACCCCTACACTGGCTGTTGATCATCTACCTCTGTGATTGACACATGTGGATGTGAAGGGCCAGCAGCCGGCTAGTAAAAGGGCAACCGCTGAAAAGTGGAAAGACCCTCAATCGGAATCGGAAATACTAAAATTTGAGTAAAATCCCTCAGCAACATATGTTTTTCTTTATATTAATATAAAATCCCCCGACGGTATGTTTATCTTGTGGTGGAGTGGCTTATGTGCTTAAATTACCCCGAGAACTATTCCGGCGATAGAATTGTTGCCGAAAGCGTTGCCCTTGGTGTTAACACAGACGAAAAAAAGTAGCTTGGTATAAAGAATGACTATCTTTGACCGTAAAAATACAACCGTCACAAAACGAGGACATGGATTCTACTGGTGTAAAATTTTCCGGAGTTAAAGTAGTCCTCCAATCGGATCTCCTGATGGAGACCACTTTAAGGAATTCGTGACAAAGGCTTGACCTGAATTATGCAGAGGATGATTGGAAAATATTAGCTCAAGATAGGGACTATGGAGTGTTTATATCCGCGCGGCCATGAACCTCCGGTTTCGACAGTGCTAGTGAATTAGTTATCATAAGTAATACCACGAGTGATTTCCAATTTATCTAGTGAATTTGGAAATCAAGAGTGGCATTTGTTAGGACTATTTAACGAATAAAATTAAGTTGTTTACTCACAAATCATTATTTAAATATAGTTGTTTTAAAATATGTATATATTTAATGTAAACGACGATGTTTGAAAACAAATGAGAAACGATTGGTACGCTTCATTTGCTTCTTTTGTTCATCACGGCAACTAGAGCATATTATTTATTGCCAAAGGAACGCAATATTGTAAGAATGCACTCTAGTGGAGAAAAAATAAAACACATCAAACTGTATATTAATTCATTTCTGATGTCCTATGATAATTATATTTTTTTAAATGTTGTTACCTGAAAAAAAATACATTTAAGAAAGAGTAAACAGTGGTTTCTTTTTTGGTGGTATAATCAATCGCTACAAATGTTCTTATATTAACTCCCGCATGCGCTACGTGTTGAGATTCATGCACTATATATATATATATATATATATATACAATCTGGTAGCCGTATTTCTTAGAGAGTCAGTCACTGCAAAATAATACTATATATATATATATATATATATATACAATCTGGTAGCCGTATTTCTTAGAGAGTCAGTCACTGCAAAATAATACTATGACCTATTCAGAATGTTGAAAAGGAGGAGCTTTCTTTATTGTGAAAAACTTTACTAGGTAAATTTTAGGCGAAACACGACTGTGATTGGTTGTAAATAAGAAATCATTGAAATGTGATTGGCCATTGACTCCCATATGGGGCATGTGTTAAATAGTCATAAGTAATGCCACGAGTGATTTCAATGGGGCACGCCGTAGCGTAGTGGTTAAGGCACTGAGCTACAAGCCGGAGGGTCGAGGGTTCAAGTCCCGTTGGGGTCAGGATTTTTAAACTGACCAAAATCTTCTGGCGGCATTATGGCACTGGGGTCGACTCAGCCTCTAGTCCTTTAGTAAGAATATAAATAGCGGCCTATTCGTTTTTATAATTACCTTCCACTGCAGCGTTAGAAGATAAACAATCTTACTGAGCTATACATTATGTATACTGCATTCATGTATGCTATTGTCTTATAAATTAATCACTTTATCCCAGCAGGTTACAAGGTCAGGTAGTGCTGTTTGGAGTGACGCGAACACATGCTGACAAGTGAAACTTCAACAAAAGAAAATTCGAACAGAGTTTTCTATGAACATCTAAACCTAGCCCTTATTTTATAACAAAATAAACAGCCCACTACACGAAAACAATGTGGTTAATATGTTGTGGGGTCGACCAGTTTCAGTGGCTAGTGTTCGGAGCTTCCGACTACAATTCGTGGGATCCCGAGTTCGGTTTCCGGTCAGTCCACATTATTTTTTTAAGGAAATGATTTCTGAGGCCGCCTATGGTCTGGATTTAGACTAAGTTTAGTCTTAAGGGGGGCACGCCGTAGCATAGTGGTTAAGGCACTGCGCTACAAGCCGGATGGTCGAGGGTTCAAGTCCCGGTGGGGGTCAGGATTTTTAAACTGACCAAAATCTTCTGGCGGCATTATGGCCCTGGGGTCGACTCAGCCTCTAACGGAAATGAGTACCAGACGCTTGTTCTGGGAGTAAAGGCAGCCGTCACGCAGGGCTGACAACCCGGCTGACATCAAGTGCCGACTGTCCAGAAAAAGTGGGAGCCTTAACCTCCTACTACCCCAAGGGCCTCCTGAGGCCTGTAGTGGGACTACTTTTTTACTTTACTTTAGTCTTAAGGACTGCTGGTGTTTCATTATCAGAGGATTTGGAAATCAAGAGTGGCATTTGTTAGGACCATTTAACGAACAAAATTAAGCTGTTTACTCACAAATCATTATTTAAATATAGTAATTTTAAAATATGTATACAATTAATGTAAACGGCGATGTTTGAAAACAAATGAGGGATGTTTGGTTATTCTTTTGTTCATCCACTGCAACAAGATCATATTATTTATTGCCAAATAGGATCGCAATATTGTGAGAATACACCCTAGTGGAGAAAAATATGAAACACATCAAAGTGTATATTATAACGAACATTATAGGTTATTGTTATTAATTGTTTTTTTAAGGAAACAACTCCGTAAAATCATAATTTAAAAGCACAATTATTGAACACACAATAATCAGATGTGTAGTTCGAACGAATCTCTTCATTATTTACTATACTTACTTACTCACTGGCCGCGCGTACATAAGCTCTCCATAGATCCCTATCCTGAGCTAATGCTTTCCAATCATTCCCTGTATAACATACTTCTCTCAAATCATAGTTAATGTTATTCTCCCACCTCATTGTTGGTCTACCAACTGGGCGTTTTCCCTCCGACTTTCCTACAAGAAGCTTCCATGCTAGTTCATTATTTGCTTTATTCATCGTATTTGTTCGAGAGCCAATCACAGCAAAAAAAAATGCTCTGACCTGTTCTGAATATTAAAAAGGAGGAAATTTCTTTAATATGATAAAGAGAATTCCACAAATATCGAGGAGAAACACGACTGTGATTGGTTTTAAAATAAAATTCATTGAAACATGGTTGTCATTGACTCCAATTTGGGGCATAAGTTAAGTATCAATATAGTAAAATTCATATCAAATTCCGTTGAGGTGAAGTCATATGATGAAAGTTAAAAATTAAATTGTATGTGCCGTCGTCCTCAACTTTGTTAAAATATTGTATATAAAATTAACTGGAGCGCTTTCGGAAGTTATCTTCCATCTTCTGCAGGCCAAGTTTCCGCTACTTGTTGTTGTGTACGGTGATGTATACTCCAACTGTTTGTAGCAGCAACTGACTTGTTCTTGACGATCTCGTATAATGGGTTTGACTGCGGTGCGTTCTCTGAGTTGCCACCGTACACAACAACAAGTAACGGTAACTCAACCTGCAGAAGATGGAAGATAACTTCCGAAAGCGCTCCAGTTAATTTTATATACAATATTTTAACAAAGTTGAGGACGGCGGCACCTACCAACAGGTACAATTTAATTTTTAACTTTCATCATACGTTAAATAGTCACCCATAATATAATCTGCCCTGCTGGAGAAAATACCATAAAGACATGCTGGTGATATTGGTTTAAAAAAATATATTTTGTGGGGCTGTTAATTCAGGCGGCAAAACGTCTGACTACAGGCTGGACAGTCCGAGTTTGATCTCGGACACTGAAGTAATCGAGATTATTCTTCACAGATTCGTGCACAGACAGGACCTGTGCTTCTCTCAGTTTAATGTAAAAACAAGCAGAGGTAACGTTCTTAAAGGTACATTGCCCAGATCACAGACTTAGGGTCGGTTTCAGCAACAGAGGTAACTGTATTACGCCAGTTTAAGCTATGCATTATACACGGGGAAAACTGACGTAATGCAGTTACCTCTGTTGGTGAAATTGACTCTAAGCCATCTTATCTCCTCGCGTAGTTCAGTAAAACTATCGTGAAGTCGGCAAATACAATTAGTGCTATTGTTAGAGACATAGAAAGGCGATACCTGGCATATCATCGCTTCATTCTTGGTCTGCCAATTGGGCGTTTTCCCTCTGGTTTTCCTACAAGAAGCTTCCATGCACCTCTTCCATTCCCCATTCGTGCCACAAGTCCTGCCCATCGCAGTCTACGAGTCTTAACTGTTCTCATAATATCTGGCTTCCTATAAAGACCATGTAGTTCACTGTTTGTAGTTTTCTCCATTCACCTGTATGCTCATCTCTCACTGGTCCAAAAATTTTCCTAAGAACTTAATTCTCAAATACTTGTAATCTCCTTTCCTCCCTTAAAGTAAGAGTCCATGTTTCACATCCATATAATATAACTGGTAGAGTAATAGTTTTATATATTTTCAGTTTAACGTTTTTTGAAAGGAGTTGGGACGTCAAGAGTCTCTGTAATGCATAATAACACGCATTTCCAGAATTGAGCCTACGTTTAATTTCTTTGTGCATCTCATTCCTATTTGTGATTATTGTTCCTAGGTATTTGAATTCTGCCACCTCCTCAAAATCTCCCTCATTTGAAATTAGCTGTCCATTTCCATTATATAATGTATTTGCATGCGTGACCATATATTTAGTTTTATTGATATTTACTTCCAGTCCCAATTTTTTGGTGTTACGCAATAGTGTGTGCGAGTAGGCCTTTAGTATCCCCTCGCTATCGCCCAATAGTACTAGGCTACACCATCAGCACTAACAGCTTATTAATACCATTGAGTTTTAGGCCTTCTTCGTCCTCTAAAGATTTGATGGCATGCTCTAGTACAAAAATTAAATAGTAGAGGAGATAGTGCATCTCCTTGCTTCAACCCATCCTGGATTTCAAAAGTATCCGAAATTGTTTGCCTACATGCACCCTACTCTTGGTATTTGAATTCAGTTACTTCTTCAAAATTTCCCCCCGTAATACATTTCCTTATTTGTAGTGTGTAGGGAAAAATTATGTTTTCAGTTGTTTACAGTGTTCTGAAATAGTGAAGATTATGTATGTCTGTTTACAGTTGTTCACTAACATTCATAAAGTTCGAATAACTCTGTAATTATAAATTTCCGGATCCATGTTGTACTAGACTTTTTTCTTCTTTCAATATGAGGAATTCATTCCTGAAGTTTGCCGTTGAGTTTTGTTACATCCTGTATAATGTATGTCTGTTTACAGTTGTTCACTAACATTCATAAAAGTTCGAATAACTCTGTAATTATAAATTTCCGGATCCATGTTGTACTAGACTTTTTTCTTCTTTCAATATGAGGAATTCATTCCTGAAATTTGCCGTTGAGTTTTGTTACATCCTGTATAATGTATGTCTGTTTACAGTTGTTCACTAACATTCATAAAAGTTCGAATAACTCTGTAATTATAAATTTCCGGATCCATGTTGTACTAGACTTTTTTCTTCTTTCAATATGAGGAATTCATTCCTGAAATTTGCCGTTGAGTTTTGTTACATCCTGTATAATGTATGTCTGTTTACAGTTGTTCACTAACATTCATAAAAGTTCGAATAACTCTGTAATTATAAATTTCCGGATCCATGATATACTAGACTTTTTTCTTCTTTCAATATGATGAATTAATTCCTGAAGTTTGCCGTTGAGTTTTGTTACATCCTGTATAATGTATGTCTGTTTACAGTTGTTCACTAACATTCATAAAAGTTCGAATAACTCTGTAATTATAAATTTCCGGACCCATGTTGTTACTAGACTTTTTCTTCTTTCAATATGAGGAATTCATTCCTGAAGTTTGCCGTTGAGTTTTGTTACATCCTGTATAATGTATGTCTGTTTACAGTTGTTCACTAACATTCATAAAAGTTCGAATAACTCTGTAATTATAAATTTCCGGATCCATGTTGTACTAGACTTTTTTCTTCTTTCAATATGAGGAATTCATTCCTGAAATTTGCCGTTGAGTTTTGTTACATCCTGTATAATGTATGTCTGTTTACAGTTGTTCACTAACATTCATAAAAGTTCGAATAACTCTGTAATTATAAATTTCCGGATCCATGATATACTAGACTTTTTCTTCTTTCAATATGATGAATTAATTCCTGAAGTTTGCCGTTGAGTTTTGTTACATCCTGTATAATGTATGTCTGTTTACAGTTGTTCACTAACATTC
The DNA here is from genome assembly GCA_030220185.1 of Diploptera punctata. Lineage (NCBI taxonomy): Eukaryota > Metazoa > Arthropoda > Insecta > Blattodea > Blaberidae > Diploptera > Diploptera punctata. Next base: position 1,347,342 of record JASPKZ010007796.1, on the reverse strand, counting down.
ATAAAAGTTCGAATAACTCTGTAATTATAAATTTCCGGATCCATGATATACTAGACTTTTTTCTTCTTTCAATATGATGAATTAATCCTGAAGTTTGCCGTTGAGTTTTGTTACATCCTGTATAATGTATGTCTGTTTACAGTTGTTCACTAACATTCATAAAAGTTCGAATAACTCTGTAATTATAAATTTCCGGACCCATGTTGTACTAGACTTTTTTCTTCTTTCAATATGAGGAATTCATTCCTGAAGTTTGCCGTTGAGTTTTGTTACATCCTGTATAATGTATGTCTGTTTACAGTTGTTCACTAACATTCATAAAAGTTCGAATAACTCTGTAATTATAAATTTCCGGATCCATGATATACTAGACTTTTTTCTTCTTTCAATATGATGAATTAATTCCTGAAGTTTGCCGTTGAGTTTTGTTACATCCTGTATAATGTATGTCTGTTTACAGTTGTTCACTAACATTCATAAAAGTTCGAATAACTCTGTAATTATAAATTTCCGGACCCATGTTGTACTAGACTTTTTTTTTCTTTCAATATGAGGAATTCATTCCTGAAGTTTGCCGTTGAGTTTTGTTACATCCTGTATAATGTATGTCTGTTTACAGTTGTTCACTAACATTCATAAAAGTTCGAATAACTCTGTAATTATAAATTTCCGGATCCATGATATACTAGACTTTTTTCTTCTTTCAATATGAGGAATTCATTCCTGAAGTTTGCCGTTGAGTTTTGTTACATCCTGTATAATGTATGTCTGTTTACAGTTGTTCACTAACATTCATAAAAGTTCGAATAACTCTGTAATTATAAATTTCCGGATCCATGTTGTACTAGACTTTTTTCTTCTTTCAATATGAGGAATTCATTCCTGAAGTTTGCCGTTGAGTTTTGTTACATCCTGTATAATGTATGTCTGTTTACAGTTGTTCACTAACATTCATAAAAGTTCGAATAACTCTGTAATTATAAATTTCCGGATCCATGTTGTACTAGACTTTTTCTTCTTTCAATATGAGGAATTCATTCCTGAAGTTTGCCGTTGAGTTTTGTTACATCCTGTATAATGTATGTCTGTTTACAGTTGTTCACTAACATTCATAAAAGTTCGAATAACTCTGTAATTATAAATTTCCGGATCCATGTTGTACTAGACTTTTTTCTTCTTTCAATATGAGGAATTCATTCCTGAAGTTTGCCGTTGAGTTTGTTACATCCTGTATAATGTATGTCTGTTTACAGTTGTTCACTAACATTCATAAAAGTTCGAATAACTCTGTAATTATAAATTTCCGGATCCATGTTGTACTAGACTTTTTTTTCTTTCAATATGAGGAATTCATTCCTGAAATTTGCCGTTGAGTTTTGTTACATCCTATATAATGTATGTCTGTTTACAGTTGTTCACTAACATTCATAAAAGTTCGAATAACTCTGTAATTATAAATTTCCGGATCCATGTTGTACTAGACTTTTTTCTTCTTTCAATATGAGGAATTCATTCCTGAAGTTTGCCGTTGAGTTTTGTTACATCCTGTATAATGTATGTCTGTTTACAGTTGTTCACTAACATTCATAAAGTTCGAATAACTCTGTAATTATAAATTTCCGGATCCATGTTGTACTAGACTTTTTTCTTCTTTCAATATGATGAATTAATTCCTGAAGTTTGCCGTTGAGTTTTGTTACATCCTGTATAATGTATGTCTGTTTACAGTTGTTCACTAACATTCATAAAAGTTCGAATAACTCTGTAATTATAAATTTCCGGATCCATGTTGTACTAGACTTTTTTCTTCTTTCAATATGAGGAATTCATTCCTGAAGTTTGCCGTTGAGTTTTGTTACATCCTGTATAATGTATGTCTGTTTACAGTTGTTCACTAACATTCATAAAAGTTCGAATAACTCTGTAATTATAAATTTCCGGATCCATGTTGTACTAGACTTTTTTCTTCTTTCAAATATGAGGAATTCATTCCTGAAGTTTGCCGTTGAGTTTTGTTACATCCTGTATAATGTATGTCTGTTTACAGTTGTTCACTAACATTCATAAAAGTTCGAATAACTCTGTAATTATAAATTTCCGGATCCATGTTGTACTAGACTTTTTTCTTCTTTCAATATGAGGAATTCATTCCTGAAGTTTGCCGTTGAGTTTTGTTACATCCTGTATAATGTATGTCTGTTTACAGTTGTTCACTAACATTCATAAAGTTCGAATAACTCTGTAATTATAAATTTCCGGATCCATGTTGTACTAGACTTTTTTCTTCTTTCAATATGATGAATTAATTCCTGAAGTTTGCCGTTGAGTTTTGTTACATCCTGTATAATGTATGTCTGTTTACAGTTGTTCACTAACATTCATAAAAGTTCGAATAACTCTGTAATTATAAATTTCCGGATCCATGTTGTACTAGACTTTTTTCTTCTTTCAATATGAGGAATTCATTCCTGAAATTTGCCGTTGAGTTTTGTTACATCCTATATAATGTATGTCTGTTTACAGTTGTTCACTAACATTCATAAAAGTTCGAATAACTCTGTAATTATAAATTTCCGGATCCATGTTGTACTAGACTTTTTTCTTCTTTCAATATGATGAATTAATTCCTGAAGTTTGCCGTTGAGTTTTGTTACATCCTGTATAATGTATGTCTATTTACAGTTGTTCACTAACATTCATAAAAGTTCGAATAACTCTGTAATTATAAATTTCCGGATCCATGATATACTAGACTTTTTTCTTCTTTCAATATGATGAATTAATTCCTGAAGTTTGCCGTTGAGTTTTGTTACATCCTGTATAATGTATGTCTGTTTACAGTTGTTCACTAACATTCATAAAAGTTCGAATAACTCTGTAATTATAAATTTCCGGATCCATGATATACTAGACTTTTTTCTTCTTTCAATATGATGAATTAATTCCTGAAGTTTGCCGTTGAGTTTTGTTACATCCTGTATAATGTATGTCTGTTTACAGTTGTTCACTAACATTCATAAAAGTTCGAATAACTCTGTAATTATAAATTTCCGGACCCATGTTGTACTAGACTTCTTTCTTCTTTCAATATGAGGAATTCATTCCTGAAATTTTGCCATTGAGTTTTGACACATCTTGTATAATGTCAGTGAATATCCTACGTATACGAAGAATGCAATAGAAAATGTTTATTTGTGAACTAAAATAACATCTCAGTTGTGAAGAAGGCTTGTATTTTCGAGATTTTCGGAAAAGTAAACAGATTACCCAACACAGACTAATCCCTTTTTATACCTTAAGCAAATATTTATAATTACTTACTTATTCAACTCAAAATTGTCTCGTGCAAACTTATGCATGGTAAATAAATGAAGATCGCGGCTAATTATACACGCAATTTCTACGGTAAAACTAAATTAGTTATTTCCTTTGACAGAATTAGCATTTAATTCTCGCTGCCATCCGCGCGAACAAACCCGTACATTCATGTTGCACTAACTGCAATAAGCAAATGGAATGTATTTTCACCATATTGCCACATTACACGAATGTATTATTTAAAATGTTTTTTTGCTCATCGATTAAATGTAATTTGCTGGATTCAACTTCAGAGAAGCTTCTATCTAACTAACTAACTAACTCACTGGCACTATTGAACCTGTAAGTTCATGGCAGCGCGGACATAATCTCTACATACATCCCTATCCTGAGATAATGTTTTCCAATCATTCCCTGTATAATCTACTTCCCTCAAATAATAGTTAATGTTATTCTCCCACCTCATTCTTGGTCTACCAACTGGGTGTTTTCCCTCTGGTTTTCCTACAAGAAGCTTCCATGGACGTCTTTCATTTCCCATTCCTTCCACATGTCCTACCCATCGCAGTCTACGAGGTCGTTGCTGAGAAATAATGTTTCAAAGAGTTTATACATCAATTTGATCCAATTTTTTATCTTCATCAATTTTATATAATTTACAACATCACCTTCCCATCTTCTTTTTTGGGTCGTCCAATATATTTAGAGATTAATGGCTTTCATTTGTAGAACTTTTTTATCATCTCTTTATCATTCATTGGACATGTGTTCAATCCAGCTAATCTTTGTGCTTTAATGACAAACTGGTAGACCTTTTATATCTCGGATAAAGGAACACATGAGAGCATATAACAGAAATTTAGAAAATTCAAACTATGCTAACCACCTATTCCAATTTAATCATTGTTTCGATCCAAATTTTGAAATTTTACATATTTGTGATAAGGGTAAAAAGTTAGATCTTTTGGAGGCTGTAGAAATTAATAAGTTTAAAAGTAGTAAAAAACTGTTAAATTCTCAACTTGATTTGAATGAATCCCCTTTGTTAAATTTAAAAAAATAAATAAATATTGTTGTATTGTTGCTGTCACTGAATTATATAATGATATGAAAATCAAATAAAACTACGTTTTATTTTTATTTAATTAATAAATATGGATTTTCATCAAGTAAACACCAACTCAATTGATTATTTAATGAAGTTGATTATATTTCTGTTTTTGTGAATGCTATTTATTTCTTCATTAGCCAGTTAACTAGAATTATAAGAGCTCAGAAACTTTAAAAGAAGTGAAAGAGAGTGCAATTTATGTTTGTCGCTAATATTGAGTCTGTAACCAAAATATCGATCAAAATATATGTGTATGTTATGGTATGTTTTTTGTGTGTTCTGAAATATGAATATTATTATTATTATTATTATTATTATTATTATTATTATTATTATTATTATTATTATCTTTTGATACTGAACTATGTATTTTATAGAACACTAGCTAATACCCGGTGTGCGCTGCTACACCTAAATAAATGTTAATGTTGTGTTTTTGCATTTAGTTGAATAAGTAATAGGAAAAATAAATATAAATTTATATCGTCATTATTTTTAGATACCCCGTGCTGATTACCCGGCGTTGCATCCCGATGTACTTGGCATAAATGAGCTGAAAGGCAAAATTCGTTATTTTGAGTTATCCATAAAAGAATACCCGCCGTGTGCTGCTAATGCTTGCCCGGGAATCTACTTATCCCGATCTTCTAAACATCAATGAAAGACAAAAATGGTTATTGTGAGTTATCCTTAAAAGATAAACATATGCTGTCGCGGACTTTTCTGTAGAGTTTTTTGAGATATTCATTTTTGTGTACAATAATTTTGTGTATTTGTCATGGTTTAGGCAGCGTAAGTCATTTAAGCTTACAAATAGCGACTTTGTTCACGTTTTTTTCACTATAGAAGGTGATTTTTAAGGGCGAAGGTCTTGAGCATTAAAACTCTCTTATAACCTATAACCCTCTCGCAAAAATGCTGAATATTTTGCAAAAAGCCCCATGATAATCGGATGAATGGTATGGCAACACATGCTTACCCGGGAATCTACTTATCCCGATCTCCTTGGCATCAATAAAAGACAAAAATGGCTATTGTGAGTTATCTGTAAAAGATAAACATATGCTGTCGCGGGCTTTTTTGTAGAGGGTTTTGAGATATTCAATTCTGTGTACATTAATTTTATGCATTTGTTATGGATTAGACAGCGTAAGCCATTTATGGGTAAAAAAAGGTTTTTTTTTCGTTTTTCATTACAAAAGGTGTTTTTTAAGGGTGTAGGAGTTGAGTATCTCAACTCTCTTATAGTCTATGTTCATCCCGAGAATCTCCTGAACATTTTGCAAAAAGCCCCCATCGCAATCCAACGGTATGGCCGCGCATGAAGTACGAAGAAACAAATAAACAAACAAACAAACATTAATTTTTATATATTAGATTTATACTTATTTAGTATGTTTTAAGTATATATCGAACAGCCTATTAGAATTGAACGCCTAGCAAATTTGACAAGCAGTATTTTTATTAAGTTATATTTTCCTTGTTTGCTTTTTATCTTTGATATATGTATACACACAGACACGCCCTAATCGTGAGAACTTCCAATAAATTATTCAAAGAAATTGAGACACTTCATGTTACAATGTTAGCTGTGCGAACACTTATTTCATTATGTTAAATTTAACACTGTTCACAATTTTTATAATTTACTTCTATTCGTGTGAACAGCCGAAGTTTGAAGTTGACGTCATAACTTTCAAAACAACATTGCAAGATAACAATGGACCTCAGTAAAACAATATAAATGAAAAATATATTTATTATGAAAGTCCATTAAATTCTCCGTTCCAAAATTATGCACCAGTAACCAAGAATAATAATAGTAATAATTATAATAGCTTTATTTTGCCTGGCAGAGTTGGATATCTTGTTTTTTGTTAAAAAATTACTCTCAGGATCGTGGAAACGGGAAATAAAATATCCCAAGTTTTAGGAGCTATAAAATAGTGTTGTGTCGAGCCAATGATACAAAACTAACTAATCCACTGGCATTGTCTAACCCATAGGTTCATGGCCATGCGAACGTAAGCTCTCATTATCTTGAGGTAACGTTTTCTAATCATTCCTATTTAATCTACTTCTCTCAAATCATTGTTATTGCTATTCTCCTAACCCATTCTTGATCTACTAATGGAGTGTTTTATTTCTGATTTTCCTGCAACAAGCTTACATGCACATCTTTCGTTCCTCATAGGTGCAACATGTTCTGTCCATCGCAGTCTACAAGACTTAACTGTTCTTATTATATATGTTTTTTTATAAAGACCATGTAGCTCACTATTAAGTTGACTTCTCCATTCACCTGTCTCATCATCTCTCTTTGGTCCAAACATTTTCCTAAGAACTGTATTCTCAGACCTGGACTTTAGGTAGACAGCAAGCAAAAAAAAAAAAAATTACAGCAGAGATGGATTTTTGGCGAAGGACATCAAGAAAATCAAGAAAGGATATAATTCCGAACCAAAAAATTAAATATATAATGAACGTTAAATATAATATTATAGAAGTAATAGAAGAACGAAGATTGAAATGGTATGGACATCTGAAGAGGATGGAGAATAATGGCATCCCAAGAATGATGATGGATTGAAATGCTGAAAGCAGGAGGAGGAGAGGGAAACCCAGGAAAGAGTGGATGGACGAAGTGAGAAGAAATATAATCAGCAGAGACCTCAAAGAAGAAGATGCTGAGGATAGAAATTTGTGACGGAGCAAAACACATTTAGGCTGAAGGATAACTAACGTAATGTACAGAAAATCCTCAACAAAAAGAAAACTTTATTCTCAAATCTCGTAATCTCCTTTCTTCCCTTAAAGAAAGAGTCCATGTTTCACATCCATAAAACTGGGAGAATAATAGTTTTACATAGTTTCAGTCGGCCGCGGTGGACTAGTGCTTATCCTCTTTGCCTCTGGTTTCGAGGGCCGCAGGTTCAAACCCGACCGGGGTCGATGGATTGTTTAGGACGGAAAAAATCCAAGGAGCAAGTCCTCCGGGAGGGATTTCAAGCCGTGGGTCCCTAGTCTGAAGATTTTGAGGCTCGTAAAAAATCCTTAAGCCTGAATGGAAAGGCACCTAAGCATAATTTACCGAATTTTCCCGTCCTAGTACTACCCTGGTTTCCTAGATGTCAGTATGAGGCGGAACGCTGACCACGGACCACTCAAAATGACATATACGAAAACAAGTGTAACTAAATTAGTATGGTTCAAATTCTTCCCTATAGGGGAAGAGCGCCTAAATCTCTGTAAAGGGAAAACATGGGCTTACAATATAAAAATACATATTTTGAGTTTAACGTTTTTTGAAAGGAGTTGGGACATCAAGAGTCTCTGTAATGCATAATAGCACGCATTTCCAGAATTGAGCTTATGTTTAATTTCTTTGTGCATCTCATTCCTGTTTGTGATTATTGTTCCTAAGTACTTGAATTCAGCCACTTCAAAACTTCCCTCATTTACCTTTGGCTGTCAATATCCATTATACGTATAATGTATTTCTAGTGTCACTGATATATCAGTAATAATGTTATAAATACTCACATTTGGATAATACTAACGCCTGTTGAACAATTTCCACATTACTGAATCACAGTATGTCACATGTTTTAATAATGTTAATACGTGTAAACCGTGCATTGAATCACGGTCTCTACAATAATTCATCCATTTCTAAACATCCGTGTCAAATCATGTTGCCAATATCTAATTTCACACAAAGCGTGATTAAAACATTATTTCTGGGAAATGTCAGATGATTCTAGACTAACTCACTGGTGCTACCGAACGCGTAGGTTTAGGGCCGCGCGGACATAAGCTTCCCATGCGTCCCTATCCTGAGCTAATGTTTTCCAATCATTCCCTGTATAATCTATTTCCCGCAAATCATTGTTAATATTATTCTTGGTATACCAACTGGGCGTTTTCCCTCTTGTTTTCCTACAAGACGCTTCCATGCTCATCTACCAATCTACATTTGTGTCACTTGTACTGCCCATCCCAGTCTACGAGACTTAACTGTTCTTATTATATCTGGTTTCCTAAAAAGAGCATGTCGCCTGTCTGTTCGTTTCTCTTTCGTTCAAAAAAAAAAAATTCCTACGAACTATATTCTCAAATACTCGTTTTTTTTTTCTCTCCTTCCTTACAGTGAGAGTCCATGTTTCGCACCCATATAATATAATTACATTATATATATGGGGCACGCCGTAGCGTAGTGGTTAAGGCACTGCGCTACAAGCCGGAAGGTCGAGGGTTCGAGTCCCGGTGGGGTCAGGATTTTTAAACTGACCCAAACCTTCTGGCGGCCCTGGGGTCGACTCAGCCTCTAACTGAAATGAGTACCAGACGCTTGTTCTGGGGTAAAGGCGGCCGTCACGCAGGGCTGACAACCCGGCTGACATCAAGTGCCGATTGTCAAGAAAAAGTGGGAGCCCTTTACTTATTACTTTACTAATATTTATGAATATATTCACTGTTTCTCACTCGTAGTATGTAATACCGCCATAAAAAGATGTTCAGTAGAATTTCTTTAGAAGATGGAATTGGGAAGTACTCGAACATCCACCAAATTCACCTAACATGATCCATTATGACTATAAAGTATTCTCAAGAAATCAAAGAAACATCTGCGAGGTATTCGATTTCAATCGAGAGTTGATATCCAGAAAACTCAAGATCGATCAGATGATAGAGATATCTAGAAATGGTGCTGCAAATGGAGTTCGTCGACTTCCAAGGATTTGGCAACGTACATTTGACTTGACAAGAGAAGAATATAAATGAAGTACGTAATTTCAAAAGTAACCAAAATAAATATTTCATCGCTTATCGAATGCCTTAGTATATAGCCCCAATGTTTATATAGTCCCAATGTTTCGTCGTATATGAAAGTTGGGTAAAGAACAAATGCAGAATGTACTACCAACAAGTACGGATGAACCTGGCGTGCGAGTTTACGCACAGTAGATAATTATCAATTGCATGAACTCTTGTCGTAACACAGGCGACGCCTATCTCAGGGGATGTGTACCCTGCTTTCTGCCTCGCCATGATGCAATCATGAGCTCACGTAACTGGGAATAATAAACTCACCACAGCACGCATTATATATCAATAACAGCTCTATTACCCCTCTCTACACGCGTGCTAGATCAGATTTAGTGTCCATAAATCCATATCTTTATCACCACAAATCATTAATGCAGAACTCAAAGACGAATGACCCTATTAAAAAAAACTAAAAAGCAATATCAATAACCCACACGATCAAACATTCCATTCTATTCCATTGAAATAGTTTTACCTCTCAACTTATAGGTACAATTACATGACACGTGCCACCCTGGCCTTAGAGTAACACTATCTGTTTAAACTATGGATCACACATGTATTATCTGACCAGACAAGGACATGGAGGTCCTCCCCGAATCAGTTATGAAGGGACTAGTCCCTATTAATACACAGGGTGTTCCAAAATGATAGGGAAAGGTAAAAAGTTATTGAATTTCCGTTACATTTCATATATATATATATATATATATATAAAGAACAGAAGTTACATGGGATTAAAGAGAAACTCTTCGAGTTTTGATAACACATAATAAATAAATGAATCGTGAATTCTTCTTACCTCACACTTCTATGTTTTTTTTACACAGCACTGCAGTATCAGCGACCATTGTCACCAACCTCAGCTGTTATCTCGACTGTCAATTTTTTCTTTTGCCGGTAATTATCCAAACTGCCATCTGGTGTTCTTTCGAAGGAATTATTTTCTAAACTGCCATCTGGTGTTCTTTTGAAGGAAATAATTTCCTAAACTGCCTTCAAAAGAACATCAGATGGCAGTTTAGAAAAGAATTCCTTCAATAGAACACCAGATGGCAGTTTAGAAAATAATTCCTTCAAAAGAATACCAGATGGCAATTTAGAAAATAATTTCTTCAAAAGAACACCAGATGGCAGTTTGGATAATTACCGGCAAAAGAAAAAATTGACAGTCATGAAAACAGCTGAGGATGGGTGATGGTGGGCGCTGATACTGCAGTGATGTGTTTGAATAAACAGAGAAGTATGAGGTATGAAGAATTCACGATTAATTTAATTATTGTTAATAAAATATCATAATGTTAAAAATTCCCAAATTTATTATATAAATTTCATAACATACTTTATAAGTGTTCGATGTGAGCACCTTTCGTCACAAGGCACACATCTAGCCGATAGTCGAATTCCTCCCAAACCTTGGTCAGCATATATGGAGTAATTGATTCAACAGCAGCAACAATCCTTCTTCTCAAGTCTGGAAGGTCGACCGCAAGTGGTGGTACGTACAGATGGCTCTTCACATACCCCCATAGGAAGAAATCACAGGGTGTGAGATCGGGAGACCGTGGAGGGTGTGGGAATGTGTCATGTCATCCGGACCGACGCGTCGTTTGGTGTTCGTGAACGTCCTTACAATACTATTAACAGACCGAAATTTAAATACATCTTTTTTTGATCCTGCAGGAGGAGGGGATCCTATTCTATATCAACATTTGTTTTGATTTATTGGTCACCCAGAAGTATACATTTTAATTCTTCCCGGCTTTGGAATAATTTCCCATATTATTTGTCACGAGAGAGGAAAAAAAGAAGCATTCGGTAATTTAGGTATAATTTTTGCTATGGACTTTTCCTTTTACAGATAAATCTAGTTGTTTCTAACCGTTTATATCCTCGGCGGATAATTTTATCTGTCGGAGGATCAATTCCAAATTGCCGTCAGAAAGCTCGCTGCACTGCAACAATGGAACCAGACCTCGCAAATTGCAACATACAGAATGGCTTCACAAATTTAACGCTTACGACGTAATAATGACAAGAAACAAATTACTGCTTACAGGACATGAAACTTTCACAGCTTTTCTTTCATTATAGCAAATAATCACGCATCCAATTTCGTTTGTAAAGCTATACCAACTACATAAATACTCGTCCATCATTTTGGAACACGGTGTATTTTAAGAAGTTGAAGAGATTCACCTATAAGATAGTACATAATTTTGTATTGTAATATTGTTTTATTCTCAAATATTCTTATTTTTTCTCCTCCCTTAAAGTACGAGATCATGTTCCGCATCCATATAATGTAAAGATGCAGATAAAGTGATCCCACTACAGGCCATAGAGACCCTTGTGGAAGTAAGAGTTAAGGCTCCCACTTTTTCTAAACAATCGGCAGTTGATGTCAGTCCTGCGTGACTCCCAGAACAAGCGTCTGACACTCATTTTCAATAGAGGCTGAGTCGACTCAGGGATCATGGTGCCACCAGAAGGTTTGTGTCAGTATAAAAATCTTTACCGCACGGGGACTCGAACCGTCGAACATCCCATTTGTAGCGTTTTGCCTTAACCACTATGCTGCAAGCATATCCCCCATACATTGTATCTGGGAGAATAATAGGCCTACTTTATATATTCTCAGTTTAACGTTTTTTGAAAGGAGTTGGGACGTCAAAAGTCTCTGCAATGCATAATAGCACGCATTTCCAGAATTGAGCCTATGTTTAATTTCCTTGTGCATCTCATTCCTATTTGTGATTATTGTTCCTCGGCGTTTGAATTCAGCCACTTCCTCAAAATTTCCTCTCATTTGCCATTAGCTGTCAATTTCCATTATATAATATACCGTACTTCTATGTGTAGTCGCGCGCCGTGGCCGAGTGGTTAAGGGAAGAAGCCTTGGCGCAGAGCTACGGGACTTGAGCTGGTTCGGGTCTCCATGGATGAAGAAATTTTCTCATGGAATTTCTGCCAGTATGGGACCGGTGCCCACCCACATCGTGAGGCATTTGGGTAGCTAATTAAATAGCGACTTCAGGTTGAGAAAATAAGCTTATAACGTCTGGTGGACCTGACACGCTGACCACATGACATCCCTTCATTGGCAGACGATCCTCTACCTCTGTGATTAACACATGTAGATGTGAGGCCAGCAACCGGCTGGTAGGCCAAGGACCTTAAACTTGTGGCGCCATGGTGTTTAAAAAATCTATGTAAATTAAAAAAAACTTATAAAACAAAAATTCTCAACTATAACAGAAGTCACAGTTTTAAAATTCAAGGTTTTTCAAAGACATGCTTCATCCTCAGGAATTCTTATGGTACTGAGAAACAATTCACCAATATTACCTTTTTAACAATTCATAATTGTTTTTTCATTATTTAATAAAAATAGTATTAAGATTTGTTAATATAATTACCTAATGCCTTGTATAATAAGCGATAGATTAACTCATTATAGTTTATTACTTTCTTTGTGTGTTTTTTTTTCTTTTCATATATAGTAGATTCGAGCTGTTATTCATTTGAGTATACATTCTTTCATTAGTTTAATTTTAATTGTATTTAATTTTATTTTATTATCAGACATTATTGTTCAGTTTGACAGATAACACTGTGCAACAAAAAAGAAACTTTATTTTTTTTCCTTCAGAAAGAAAAATATGTGATTCTGATAGTATTTTTCCTCCTGAACTCAAATATGATATCGGTTTTTCTCCATCGCGCAAGGTTTCCGAGAGACAGGCATTTATAATTTCAAACACTTTAATACCTTCTACATTCGTCACTACACAATAATTTTCGAACATTCGGATTCACCTAGAAAGTAAGAAATGACGATTTTCTGCTATACTTCGCCTGTGGAGCATCCCTCTTGATGGTCCAACAATAATCGGCCAGCATATTAGGATTCCATTTGCCTTGATATCTCTTTTCCATAGCTGAAATCTCCTGAGTTAGCTCATTTTGTTTTATTTTACAATGGACAAATGGACGAAAAAACGTTTATAAAAAAATATTATTTTAATCCATTAATTGAAATTGAAATAAAAAACTGAGGGTGATGGAGAAATTCCGAAAACATATTTGAAAACACGATAAAAAAACTGCATTAAGTACACCTTTTGGTACTCATGAGACAAAAATCATGTTGACCAGTGTAATTAATTGTTCAGTATGTACTATTATTGAATTTTTGAATTTAAATGTAACATATGTTTGTCCTGGTGAGTGGAAGAGAAGGCCACATGGCCTTAACACCACCAGGCTAAATAAAATAAAAATCTATTCTAAATTATTTAATAGTGTGAGGAGGATTATAACAGAAGTTGTTATAGTTGAGGATATATATTAATAAATGTTTAATAGTGAGTGGAGAACATATTTTTATCGCCTCACCTCATATAATTTCAAATTTCTTTGATACCTGCGGTTTCAGACAATATCTTGTCCCTCTTCAGTCATGGCTTCCACTGATGAAATTCTCTGGTTGTTGATTTCTCTAAGGACATCACCTCTTGTGCTGCCATCTTTGGTAGGGATTACAAACTTCGTAATTAAATTTTTATCCACCGGAATATGGAAGTTCATAGATCGATATTTATTCTTCTGAATGAACATATTTTCCCAAATTGTCAATTCCAATGGTTTATCCAATTGTTGGAATTGGCAATTTGGGAAAAGATATTAATTCAGAAGAATAAATATCGATCTATGAACTTCGATATTCCGGTGGATAAAAATTTAATTACGAAGTTTGTAATCCCTACCAAATATGGCAGCACAAGAGGTGATGTCCTTAAAGAAATCAACAACCAGAGAATTTCATCAGTGGAAGCCATGACTGAAGAGGGACAAGATATTGTCTGAAACCACAGGTATCAAAGAAATTTGAAATTATATGAGGTGAGTCGTTAAAAATATGTTCTCCACTCACTATTAATGATATAACTTCATAACGTTTACTTCCCAATATTAATATAAATAAAATATTATTAAAATTGAAAATTTTAACCTCAACGGTGTTCAAACATGATTATCAAAAGTGTAAATGTTTGTGTGCGACAATATATTTGGTTTTATTGACGTTTATCTTCAGCCCTAATTTGTTGGTATTACTCAATAAGAGTGTACATAGAGAGACTGCTAATACCAGACCATAACGATCTAAAAATCCAACTCGTGAAGGAGGTAGATATGGGTGACTATTTAACTCATGCCCCAAATGGGAATCAATGACCAATCACGTTTCAATGATTTCTGTTTTACAACCAATCAGAGTCGTGTTTCACGAAATATTTATCAGTGTTATGATTATCATATTAAAGAAGGCTCCTCCTTTTTAATATTCTGAACAGGTCTGACCATTATTTTGCAGTGACTGAGTAAACAGTAAAGCCGCCATATTTGAATGTTCAAAATGGCAGAAACAAGATTTGGCTGTGCTTCAAATAAAGATATAGACGAAATACAAATTTGACAATTGTGTTTTTAAATAATGATTTTACCGAGTTGTTTACTAAAAAATAAATTAATAACCTATAATTTTGGTTATAATATACAGTTTGATGTGTTTAATTTTTT